>MU911927.1:0-47803 GCA_036418165.1 Cooperia oncophora | reverse complement strand
GTTCATTCTCAAAGAGAAAAGGGGAAGGCACTGTTCCTGACAGAATACCATCGCAAAAACGAATTGCCTTAGCTAGATGATGCTGCCGAACCGACTGGAGTACGGTTAGCTTTCGGCTGCGGTGCTGCTCTGCTTGTCTCTCTTGTCTTTTCAGTTTTTTTCTAGGTCGTGTTTTCCGATAAGAAGAAATTCAACTGCGAGGGCCCAGATGGAAATCGGTTTTACTGGCACGACCTGAGGAAAGATAAGCTTAATTTTTCAAGGCGAAACTTCAGAGGGGATGGTGTCATGGTCTGGGCTGCGATCGCATCAACGGGACGTCTGAAGCTGTGCTTCATATCAAAGAAAATGAATTCCTCCGACTATGTGAACGTAATGCGACGAGATCTGTTATCTTTCTTGCGAAAGATTCGGCATGAGAGTCCTGTTTTCGTGCAAAACAATGCACCAATTCATGTCAGCGAAGCACTCGAGCTTGGTTCAGCCGTCATCAAATTGCTCTTTTGCACTGGCCAGCGAATAGCCCGGACCTAAACCCAATCGAGAATATGTGGGGCTTCATGATGCGCAAGATCTACGCGTACAATGCGCGATTCGAAAATGTCCGTGAGCTTAAGGAGGGGGAGGCGTTCGAATGGCGTGCCCGCCATCTGTCAAATCGTTCCTGGGACGCTGCTGGTCGCAATTGCCATCTCCTGAGCCTGTGCAGCCGCTCTCGCGGTTTGGACAACTCGCTCACAAGCCACTTATCATATTGATTCGCATAATTGATCGACCTACAATGGTAAGACGCCTCCGTAAACGCCGGATTGTGTTCTGATGACTCATCTTTGCATTCTCTTCCGTTTTTGAACTGGTTTTCAACCTACTCCTTGTTCATACAAGCAATTATTTTCTCTGGGTTTATTTTGTGCACCTATCAACGATTATCGATTATGCTTTGCATTTCTGTACAGCTGGGTCCTTACTAAACCAGTGGTGAGTTTTGACAGTTGCTTCAAATTTTCTATGCTTTTTGCTTACTGGAAGAGTATAGTTTCATGACCATTTCAGGATCACGACACATTCTTCTTCTCAGTTCGCTCACAGTAATTTTTCTTGTTAACATCCACCCGAAAGAACAATCACCAGAACAACTTCACGACGCATTATTTTTCAATATTCTTGCTCTCCCTGATACAACTCTCTTGTACTCAGTCCCTTACTCCATTGTGAGTTGGAACTGACATTGTGACTCTGCTGACAAGCAACATTTCTCACTAATTGCCATAGGGGAGCGTGCGGCATTGCTGTCTCATTTGATGTGCCCAAAGGAGAGACAAAATCTTGAGAAGAGAAGCGAGAACGCGAAGCGAACTGGAAGATTATTGTAAATATATGTCGAAATATGTGTCAGGAAAAATTATTTGAGCCAAATGTAATAAAATTTTTTGAATGATAGCTGTTGATGGAGAGATAAGTATATAGTAATGATAATCTGCTGTTAATGGAGTAAGGTACTGAGTACAAGAATCAGTGAAAGCAAGAAAGCACCTTTGTGTAACAAAGTTTAAAAAAACAGTTGTTAGGAACCCTTCGGGTGGGCGTTGATAAGGAAAAATTACTGTGAGCGAACTGAGAAGAAGAATGTGTCATGATCCTAAAATGGTCATGAAACTATACTCTTCCAGTAAGCAAGCAGCATAGAAAATTTTAAGCAACTGTACAAAACTCACCACTAGTTTATTAAGGCTGCAGTTCTACAGAAATGCAAAAAATGAACCCCAGAAATGGGTAATCGATAGTCGTTGATAGCTGGACCAAATAATACCAGAGAAATGAATTGTTGGTATGAATAAGGAGTAGCATAATAATAGTGGGGGGGGGGTTGCAATTGCTGGTAAGGCGAAAGAAGTTGGAAACCAGCTCAAAAACGGAAGAGAATGCGAAGTTGAGTCATTAGTACACAATTCGGCGTTTACGCAGGCGTCTCACCATTGTAGGTCCATCAGTGATGCGAATCAATGTGATACGTGGCTTGTGGACGAGTTGCTCGGTCCGAGGAACGCTTACAGAGGCTCAGCAGAGGTGGCAATTAAGGTCAGAAGCGTCCCAGTTGCATGACGGCTGCCAGCCACGCCGTACGACATACACCCCAAGGAGGCAATCATTGATGCATGGTACCATGTCGACAGAAGACTTATTGACAACCTCTATTCGAGCATGGACAACCGCATTTTCCAACTTATCTAATGGATTAATGCTGCAATAGGTTATTGAACTAACAATTTATTCATTTTGTTGTACACTTGTTGTTTTATGATTCAACTTGTTTAATGGAACTACACTTTTGGGACATTGTCAGAGTGAGAAATTTCCAAAAAATTAAGAAAATTGAAGTTGCTCTGGAAAGTTATTTCTGGGAGTTGTCATTCAAATTGGCACTGGTAATTACCACATTTTCTACCTAGAGGTTTCTTGAAAACGTCGTGTGGGGCGGGATATTGTGAGATTTATGGGTGGAACTACTTTTGGGAGGCAGTGCAGAGGAATGGCAGGAAAGCAAAAGGGATAGGGCAGAGAGCTGACATACAGTTTGGAGTTTTACCTTTAGCTACGTATATGTGAACAGGCCAATCTACCCACAGAAGAAGTTCTCGAGGGATTGAAAAGAAGCCGGAGTGGTGAAAATCAGCGTCGGGTTTTCAAATCTGGCGTCCTAAAAGGAAAATGCACTGCTCATTGACCCGTGCCGAACCAGTAGTTGCGTGTAAGTTCTCAGAATGGAAGGTGGAAGATTTGGTTCAGGAGCCCAAAGAAGGAAGAAAGGAAAAAATTTGTTATCGTGGATGGTCCCATATTGTTCATCTTGCAAGTAAAAAGGGTGGATGAAGTCAAGCGCTGAATATCTGTTCACAGAGCCTGGACCTTTGCCGAGCTTCTCCGCGAGATTGACATACCTGCTGCAACTGCTGCCCGAGTTATTTCCGATAACTTGAGGATGATGGTCAGGAGGGCGTGCAGGGCGGTGGTGCCTAATTTCCTTGAACAAGCACGAAAGCAGTTCCGATACTAGCAGTAATGTTGCCTGTAGCAGTAATGTTCCCGCATGAGATGTCATTCACGACTGTGAAAACGCACCCCCGCCCTAGATGAAATGTGGGTGGTCTCGGGGGTCTTGGACCTGAGCCAGAACTCACGTCAGTTCTGTATGAATGCATGCATGTATGAATGCAGATGAGAAGCCGCCCGAGTTATACCATGAGGAGTTACGTTTGCGCAAGTGGATGATCATCATAGCGAAGGAGTCCTACACTGTGGCTTTCAGGCGGCTCTATACAAAGAATAAAATCGTTGCTGTCGGTGTATATTGCCTGTTCCTCGGCAATCAGATCGAAAAATAGCAGTGCTAGGACACAGACAATGCTACGACCTGGGTTTAATCGCTCCATTCGCCCAACATAAAGCCGTTCTATTAACCGTTCTGGTCAAACGAGGGTACTCTCCGACGGCAAACGCTACAACGTTCTGTCATTCGCCGAAATAGGCCTCAAAAGCAATTTACTCGCACTTATTGAAAAAACGAACGTACGAGAGATCCAAAGGCTTTCGGGGCACTGGGAGCGAATCATTGGTGAAAGAGGGATCCAATTAGCTCAAAGCCAAAATATTACTCTTTAATCTATTTTCCTCATCGTTTTACATGAATAAAATCTTGCGCACTCTTGAGTGGGACGACCTAATATTTGCATTTGTCTAGCCCACTTCGAAGTATTTACAGTTCTCATCATTGCGGACCGGTGGGGCGTGTCAGCCAGAAGGAGTGCGCACACTGTTGGAGCCGTTCTCAGCCTTTTTTGTTGCAACGCGTATGCGACAAAAAGTGGTAGAAAACGAGTAATACGAAGGATATAATACAGTAATGCGCTTGCCCGCTTCAAAAACAGGTGCAGAACAACTTTGCCAAACCGCACCAAACGCAGCCGCACTGTCACGCCCCACCGGTCCGCAATGATGAGAACTGTGTGTAGACATTGGTGTGAAAAGAATGACAGAAATGTCAGAATTTGGAATTATATATCGCAAATATGGTTATTTAGAAGTATAAATGTTCAAAGTTGTGTGTGGGAGGCAACCAGAATCATGGCTGAGTTTAGTGTAAGGCAACAGTGAGAACAATTCGACAACGTATGGGAACTTTTACATGCTTGTTTTCCGTCCCAAGAGGTAATCTGGGAGAGTGTCTGCTCTGCATGAGGATAACCTACAATTCCCAGCTGGTGACATTCGCAGAATCTTGTGCCATCGCCATGAACCGTTTTAGGAACCACCTTTCATGCTTGAGTGAAATTCTCTTGCAATTCCAGCGTCTCCACATTCAGACGTATCTCCAGTTATTCAAGACCACTGGACCACTGATCGTTAACCTATTTGCATAGATCCACTCGTATTTTGTTTTCTCTTCGACTTTTTCCGTACTGCTGCATTCTGCACCTTGTGGCAAATCACCACCTAACAGCTGGCGCTCAATTTGCCATTAACAATTTTTCATATGTCCCTCATGTGGCACGCTGATGATTCATTGCAAGGGCTAGGTGGTCCTTTCGGTAGGATGCAGTGGTGGGAGGCTAAATATGTATGAATGATCACAAGTCCGGACGCTAGAAACTTGGCGATGGGGAGAATACTGTCTCAAAGATACATGGTACGCTCAAACACGTTGAGGGTGTATGAGACTATCAGCCCCCAGCTGTCGATTTGTCGTGGTCCCCCCGCCCAAACTGCACGGGGTCAGAGTACGGGGCCGTGGGAAAGTCGTAATTCCTTGCCACACCGCCCATTTCGAAACTCACGTTTATGCTAACATCGTCCGCGCAGCGCGTGTCGCGTGCAGCTCTCTTGGCCTTTTGCCAAGCCCTGTGATTGCGCTTTGGAATACAAGTAAAACGCAATTTCTTTATGCGATAATATTTTGGGTGCTGCAAAATGAGAACCGAATATGATGTCGATGGCCAGAACTCAAGAGCAACTGTGCTGCTTCTGTAATATCCCTCGGAGGCCGCGCATTTCCACGAAACATGAAAATGAAACGGCCTAAGCGTCCCACTCGTTAGTTTAAAGTATTTCTATGGCTTTGGAGCCGGATTCGAGCCGAATCACACGCGATTTTAATTAATTTGCGTTTCCTTAGTTAATTTCAATTTTGTTTCATTTACATCTACAGTCGTTGTTATTCATTACTAGCCTTTGTCATCTTCATCACCTTCTATTCGGATGTTGAAGCATGAGCAATACCTCAAATGTTAGGAAATTGCGTTTTGCTTGTACTGCATTTTATATCATGTTGTCCGTTTTTATTGTCATGTTCTATTGGGAATGCGCGGCCTCCGAGGGATATTGCAGAAGCAGCACAGTTGCTCTTGAGTTCTGGCCCTCGTCATAATCTTTGGTCCTTATTTTGTAGCACCAAAAATGTTATCCGCATAAAGAAATTGCGTTTTACTTGTATTCCAAAGCGCAGTTACAGGACTTGACAAAAAGCCAAGAGGGCTGCACGCGTCCGCGTCGCGCGGATGGTGTAAGCATAAACGTGAGGGCGGTGTAGCAAGGAATTACGACTTTCCCACGGCCCCCTACTCTGATCCCGTGCAGTTTTGAGTGGGGGGACCACGACAGCTGGGGGCTGATAGTCTCATACACCCCAGTGTGTTTGAGCGTACCATGTGTCTTCAATGAGAGGCGCTTTAGAGCAAGGCAATCTTGCTACGATCCCACCCCTACTTGCACCAGCTCTTGAACTGCATTGAATTAGTTTTTCAATTGTTTTGAGTTACAAATTTTCATACTACTGTTTATATTGCCAGGGTGCGCGTGAAGTCCTAGCATTGGAGCAGATTCTTGGTCGAGGTCATCGGGCAGAAGTAGCTCTTCTTTGGTCAATGTTTCTAACATGTTGTTTGAGAACAGAATGAAGACACCACTTTTTGAAAACCCTTCGTTGATTAGGCTTCCGCCATAACCCCTTTTTGAGATCAGCTGAAATTACATGTTATACCGTACAAAAGAAGACAGGATAAGTGGAAACCATTGCACAAAATGGGGAGGGTCATGCGGGCCCTGGGCTTAAGGGAATCTGCAGTGGATTTGGATTGTGCTAGAATGTTCTCATCCAGCACATTGCGCGGTCTCATCATTCTGACAGTCGGCTCGCGCGCCTCCTTCTGTGATACGGCCCGGCCTCGCCGAGCGCAAACCTCCTTTCACATGTTTGAATATTCATTTAAATGCAGCGCCCGCGTTCAATGTGATGAGTTATTGGGCTCAGACAGTGACAATAAGGTAGTAAGTAGTTCATTAGTGAAGTAAAATGCAAAAAATCATCGGATATGCCCCGTATAGGAGCCTACGCCGAGCTGAGGTTGTACGTGCTTGAGGCGAAGAGAAGACGCTGCTGCACGAGTTCTCACTTCTTGATATCAGCTGTTTTCCCTTATCACCTCACTCCCACCATTCGACGTGGAGAGAGTTAGTAGCAGACTAACCGCACCATCAGACAACCATTAGAAATTAATTTGGGCGCAGTGGTCGTCAGGTGGCCGGGGAGGCCGACTTTTCACGAGCAGGCGCCGCTGTTATTTCGCATTTTTAGTGGCGAAACTGGCACGTCCACCATCCACATAGGGTGAGCTGCAATATCCAAAGAGGGCGTGGGAACAACAGAACGCGGGCGTTGCCTTTAATGTCCGGCTTTTCTTTTATCTGTACTCATGGTCAACGCTCTTTAACCGTTGACATCCTCCTTGCTATTTTGAACTCTATCATCATGTATAGAATGCTAATAAGGAGCGTTAATCAAGTGCCCAAATGAGAGAATTGTCGGGTGGTTGAGCATTCGGAGATAAAAAAGAGTGAGCTGTCTTCTTCACCTCTTATGGAACTTTCCTGCCGACCTTACCTGTCGTATGGGGATTATTTAGTCCGCTGCACTTGAAAGAGGATCATTGAAAATTAATTGCGCCTCATTATCAAACACAATGATATTGGTATCACTGAGACTCTGATAGCACTGAATTTCCGTACAGAGAGGCGCCGGCAAATTACATAAAGTCGATAACCTCCATGAATTTCTTCACTGCCTCTTGATTTGATTCTCGATGCATGCTGCTCTGTTTCCAGCGCCTTCCTTGTTTTTACCTAAATTTGTGGCAGCATTTCTTGTACGTCAAACTATACGTGTCAAACTATGCGATGGTGAAATGGATTCTCTGAATAGTTTTGGGGACTATGCAGTGCTCTTATTTACTCGTCCATTCTCTTGTGAAGGGACCGTGCTGTTTCTCCGGTGCAGAACTCTGCACAATCAAGGCACTCAACCTTGTAGACCACACAGCTCATCTGGCACACTTGCTGTTCTCCTCATTGTGCATTTTGCCCTTCCATGTGGACGTGTCAAAATGCGTCGTAACGAAAGACGTAGTCAGAAGATTAGGCCGACTGAAAGTCTTGGTCATCTTATGGTGCGAATGATATCCATTGCGAATGACTCGGTGATGAACGCCAACACGAGGGATGCCAAAAGGTGAACGACACGGGCTACAGCTTCGAGACTACCTTCTTCTATATCCGTTTTGCCGCAGTGTTTTACCAGCTTCGAAAAAATATTGCGGCATTATATTGCGGATATCGCTTCTCCTCGGTATTCGCGGAAGTTAATCCACATGATGTCGAGATCATGTGTTGGAAGGCGTTCAGCTCCATGTAAAGAGGATATCTGCTAAGAGCAGAATAAAATTGTTGTGAGATTCCTCCTTTCTATAGCACGTTCGGGAATGGTAAAAACCGTCTTGCGGTGTTCCACCGATGTCAGCTGTACCGAGTGATACGCCATAATCGGTTTACCAAATGTCTCTCGCAACGCTGTTCGTGTCCTTCCAACGCTAAAGATGTAATCAATATGTCATCCGAAAACATATTCCTGACGATCGAGCTGACTGTTCAGAGCTCTCCACGAATATTATTGCGAGCAACAGAGCTAATCTGCTTCCCATGTTGAGTCTTCGTCTATGCTTGTAGAACCAAGTCCGTAATAAGAAGATCTCCACTTCTCCTCCAATTTGGAGGTCGTTGATATCGAGATTGAAAAGCTGAAGATTTAACGGTGTAGACGTAACAGATGTGCGAGCCGCAGCTATTCTCCTATCAACGTTAGTGTATATAGTGCAACTACAGGGGGGGGGCAAAAAAAAGTCATTTTTCCTCCATGACTTTCAAGGCGCTATAAGTTACACTTTGTTAAATTTTTAACGGACATTTTTACTACCATATTAAAGAGCACATTAAGTACTATAATGATACTCCGCCACAGCCTTCTGGAGGAGCGCCATCGAGAGATTCGGCCGCGCGAAAGTGGGTGGGTACCAGTGTTGAGCGAGGTAGTTGATTTCTCCGCCACTGTAGACCACCCTATCGAACTCCGCCCGAACTAGGTATATGAGTGGGTACAGGTCAGGGGACATATTTCAATATTACATCTTTCATCAGGTACGAAACGCCCTTCCCTTCGAAGTAGGCGGGAGTTTTTTCCAAAACCCTTCGATTCCATGTGGTGGCACCCAAACCTGTAGCAGCACAAGGGTCTCCAAGAAGTATGGGCGACCACATGTAGGGAGGATATCCTTCTCGAGTTAACTTGATGTAACCGCCAGCCGCTCCTTCAGTCGGGGTTCTGCAAAGAAAATATCGGTCTCCCATTCCAGGTACGGCCGGTCCACATCATCAACCCGCGCCTTGGTGAATGGGGGTGAAGATGATGTCCTGGACCGTAGCGACGTTGCCGGAGCTGCTCGATGTTTGAGGTCTTGCAGATCAAGAGTATTGGTCTCCAGCGTTAGCTATCCATGGGTGATTCCATTTAAGAAGTTCCGCAACTGTTTGGAGGCCACGTGAATTCCAAAGGCGTTCTCCACTCAGGCCGCGACTGGAGAGGACTTCATATTTTGGTGTACATGAAGGTGAATGGCGGCAGCCGGCTCCTGCTTATAGAGGAAGATCTTGGTATCTTCCGCCCTGGTACCCATATCCAATTCCTCTGTCTGGGCTGCGAAAACTTCGCTCATATGTGACTCCGGCCGGAATGACTTTTTTTTTTGGCCCCCCCCCTGTACATCAAACTGTGATACGATAAGCACGATTGTCGAGTCACGCTGTCGCCATTGCTCCAAAGACGGTGCAACGATAGGAGGATTCAGTTTAAAAACCGACTGTTTCAATCTGTCCGCAGGGCACGCCATCGCGTTGTGATAAGTTTCTGCTAAATACGACCCCCCTCTTCGCCACCTCCCCCTAAGAAAAACTCTTGATAGACCCCCTCTCCTGTCCGCTGCTGATCTGGTAGCAGATAAACGATATTATGCCAGCAAATAATCGCTGATTTGCTACCATACAAACAGACTGCTGGCTAATTTATGCCACATAAAGGCACAAGGCTCTGAATTGTTTAACTGCATAAACAATTAAGTGCTGGCGTCATCATTTAGCCAGCACTTAATTGCCTGCCAGCAGTTCGAAAGTGAAAACGCTGAAAAAATATGGAAGATATGAAATATGGAGAATAAACGGCAAAAAAGACGAGAGGGTAATCAAGGGTAACTGTGAAAAACACCAAGAAAATGAGGTCATTTCAAACAAGGATGCAGAAGATTGAGAATGGACTAATAGGCAGGAAAAAGAACGAAAAGACGAGAGAATGCATATGCCAGCACTTGAATATTAGTTGTTCGCGGCCATCTAAAGTTGCAGCCAGAGCACGCTTCGTGCCATGATATGGGAGCGAGCTATTTCACGGTCCATCAGTTCCAAGCCAAGCTTTTCGGAGCACCTTTCCCTTGAACACCCATAACTTCTTTGAGAGTGGAGCTTCTGAAGAGTGGAAAGCAGGGCTGTGAAGCACTGGGTTGGCCCTTGATAAGCAATTTGAGCCATTTCTAAAAACCTCTTCTCCAAGGAACTCTCCCCGTTTGACTCCGTTGTGACACTTTGGGGCCAACTACGAGTCCTTACGCTTTGAACAGCTGGCGCAATCTTCATACGTGGTCATTTGTAGAACAAAGATTGGTGCCAGAATGTAAAGAATTCTTTTTTCAGCGTGTCTTTCACTTTTTTCCTAGACCTGCTATTAGGGAGAATTTCCCGTTGTGATGTTCTTGTGACATCTTTTGGGCGACACAAAAACCCACCCCTACGACGCAAAACCACTTCCAGTTCGTTTAAAGACTTTGGCATGCTTCTAGAACACATATTTTTTACCCATTATATCCGGAAATAATCCATTCGGCGCCGATTGGGACCACCTCTGTAATGCAACTTCTGGGTAGAGCTTCATCCGTGCAAGCAGATGTGCTCCTGCGATGGGGAATATCCTGAAGTGTACTTTCATCTGTTTATTTATTCGTGATGTTGTCGTGGGCGGAACTGTGTCGAACTTCCTGTCATCGCTCGTTCTCCACTTCTGAGCTTACAGGTTGCTTCTGTCTTCTCACTTAGCTTTTCTTCACATGGAGAAAATGAGAAAATCTTCAAGCTGTACAACATCAACATCTGAATATCGCTTTTCTCCTCATTTCGGAAAGGGTCTCGCGCCTGCGACCCCTCCCTCGCAATCAGATACGACCCCTCTGTTGTGAATATCATAACGATGCTGTGCTCTATCTGTCAGTCCTCTACAAGGTGCCACTATTGGCCTTATTAGATGAATTGTCTAAGATTCAAGCGTTCTCGCTCCTCGCCAACTTATACATTTTGACTAGTTGATAATGAGTTAGCGTTCTCGTGCGTTTAGGCAGCATTTTAACCAGGAGATTTCTCTCAGGCTTCTGCGAAGAATTTCCATGGACATCTTTTAAAATGCTTACACTCGCACTTATAATGGTCGTCTGTAACCACCGTTCAAGGTGGTATCTGACTAAACTTTCTCACAGAGGGAAATGTCCCTTCCACTCGACACTCACATTTGTCTCCTGAGAACATTCCCGCTGTTCATTTCGCTTTTCAGAAGAGTTCCAGAGTATTTTCATTGTGTTGTCCAGAAATTTTTTTTGTCGATTTTGTGTGCCCTGAATATAGCGATTATTTCAAGAGAAAAACAAGAAATAACTTTGTCATGTTACGTATTTCTGAGCCGGTTCACATTCCAGTACATTTATATTTGTTTCACGTCAGCGTGTATCTGACTGTTTGGTTGAGACTGTTGGAAAGAACATTGTGGACTTTTGTGGCACCATAAGTTTTCGATAGGAAAAGGGCAAAAATGCAATGCAATTCCTGAGTAAAGATATATGATATTTAAGGACACAGTGCTACTAATGAACGAGTAGTGCGCGCATATTTCAGGAATTCTCTAATAGGGAAACATTGTTTTACGAAAACGGCCTATGCTCCTTCTGTAGGCCTTTCGCGTCTAATGACGACTGTATTAAAACTCCCACACCGGAACGGAGCCACAAATTTTCACTTGCTTGATAAAGGGAGACTCATGGTATTGGACAAACCTTACATGACCATTCGATGTAGCCTAACTTTAATAGGCACCTTTATGTTTAGCCACGAACTGAGCGAGGTTTTCTATTAGTTCATCCCATTCAAACGTGCCGCTACATATAGAGGAATGGCAGAAAAGCAAAGGGGATAGAGCAGCGGGCCACTATACCATTTGGAAGCTAGTACCTTAAGCTGTGCATCTGTGAAATTGGGCGAGCCTAGCCCCAGAAAAAGTTCTCGAGAAAGTGAAAAGAAGCCCGAGTGGTGAAAATTGGCGCCGGTTTTTCAAATCAGGTGTCATAACAGGAAAGTGCGCTGCTCAATTTCGAGTGGCACCTGACCAGTAGTTATGTATAATGGTGTTCTTGAAGTACAAGGTGAAAGTTTGCTTCAGGAGCCTGAAGAAGGAAGAGAGGAAAAAATTTGTTGTCCTGGATGGTGTCATAATGTTGATCCTGTACAAGGAAAAAGGGTGGATGAAGTCAGGCGCTAAATATCTGATCACAGAGCTTGGACCTTTGTCGAGTTTCCCCGCGAAACTGACATCCCTGCTGCAATTACTGTACGTGTTATGAACGATTAAACTGAGGATGTCAAGGGGTGTGCGCATGGGTACCTAATTTTCTTATAGAAGCACGAACGCAGTACCGATTCTATACCTCTAGCAGTAATGTTCTCAGCATGAGATGTCACTCACAACTGTGAAAACGCACCCCCGACCTTAGATGAATTATTTGCGGTCTTGGACCTCGAGCCGAAGCTCACAATCGTCAATTTTGTATCAGTGCAGATGAGAAGCATCCCAATTCTACCATGAGGAATTACGTGGGTGCAATGTGGATGATCATCATAGCGAAGGATTCCCACACTGTGTCTTTCAGGCCGCTCTATACAGAGAACAAAATCGTCACTGTCGACGTATATTGCCTGTCCCTCGGCAATCATATCGACAAATGGATGATACCACACAACTACAAGAAGGCCACCGTTTGCTCGTCATAGTGCCAGACCCCGAGTAACTGTACTGTAGGGCAGTGCCTGGGAACAAAAACAATACTGAGACCTGGTCAATCGCCCCATTCGCCTCAACAATAAAGCCCGCCTCGATTAAAAAGCTGACTCTGGTTATCCCAATAGTGTCACGTCGCAAAGTGCGTTACTTGTGATTTTGCATAAAGATTTCGCAATACTGAAAGTACTCGCGATGGGCTATCTCTGAGCCTAGCTAGCTCTAAATTTCCTTTCTGCTCTTCCCACAATAAAGCAGTGAAGATGAGTGACAGTCACCATCACCGGCCGATGGTTGGCTGGACTACTACAAACCTGGGCATCTCCAGACGTCAGGCCACGACCAGGATGCGTCAGCAGTTGGTATTAACACCCTTTCTAAAGAACTGGATGTCAAAATGGGGGACTCGCCTCACCAATGAAAACTGTGGCATCGAAGATATGCCGAAGGTTCTGGTTCTGTCGCCACGGCGTCGTCCACTACAGCATCCTACACAAACAATGCCACAGTGACGGCCAGAGACCCTCTCCAAAGAATTGCCAGGAGGTCAAGGTGAAGCTGTCGCCTTGCTCCCAGAAACTTGCAAAATCCGTTGTTGCTCTGAGACAACGCCGCCCCCCACCAAGGCGAGAGATATCAGGCCGTCCTGGACAGGCTGGGCATCAAGACGATCACGCATCCACCGTATAGCCCGGACATTAGTCCATGCGATTACCACATCTTCCGTGCCATGCAAAATTTCTTGGACGGAAAAACAGCTGAAGAACAGAGCGCGACCTCGAGGACGTGATCGAGGACTGGGCGAGTCGCGGGCCGGCCAGCTTTTAGGAGGATGGAGTTGCCTCTCTACCGCATCGTTGGCGAAAGGTAGTGGGTATGCATGGAGATTATATCATGGACCGGTAAGTTCAACTTGGTGAGATATCTTTACCAGCTCTGAAAAAACGAATGGCCAACGAACTTTGTGGACACCCTAATAGAAGGTACCAGAGGTCCAAAGGCTTTCGGGGCACTGGGAGCAGATCATTGGTGAAGGGAGATCATTGGTGAAGGAATCATTGGTGATATATTTGACCTAAGGCTAAAGTATTACTTTTTTATCTATTCTCCTCTTTGTTTTATTCAAATAAAATCGGCGACACGTTTGAATGGGATGACCTAATAGTTGAGTCGCACTTCCATCGGCCCTTTGAGTCAAACTTAATGAAAGTCAACCCTCTTCGAGGTGTATGATAACGAGTGATGGAAAATGGTCTGTTCCCAATAACAAAGAAGGGAAACGATCGCGAGCATCTCAGTAGATCGTCATGAACCATCCCAAAGCTAATGTTCATTTACAGGAATTTATACTCAGTTAGTAGTGATAGTTGAAGGGTATTATTCATTGTGAGCTGATGCGACATAAAAATACAGTCCTTTCTGGAAAGTACCCTTCTCGACAGGGCAGCTCCAACGCTCAGCAAGTAAGATAGGAGCTAAATCATCTATCAATCTGTTCTACTAAATTTTCGTTTCTTATCTACCCTTCCTATCGGCTATTACTTTTTAGACAGCTAATAGATATGGGTTGAAATTAAAAGTCTGAGTCACACGGAAGCTCGTTTCCTCCTGTGACATTCCAACAAAACCCTTTTCGGCATCGTTGACCTCCCCAGGAGTGCGGCATGCATTTAAGTTCTACTTTCTCAGTGTAGCTGCAACATTGTGTCATTTCCCCATCCTTCCCATTTCCTCTGTGAATACCTTCTTGAAAACAATGCAAGATAGGTTGTGTGCATTCGCCAATTTGAATCTGTTTTCGAGTTATATCGTTTTGCACTGCTTTGTGTGCAATGTTTCTTCCCAAAACTGATTTAACTCAAATTGTCATTGCTGAACAAGTTCTCACGCATAAAGGTTTCCTTACTACGTGAGCCCGCTCTCCTTTCCCCACTGACAATAATGCCTTAGCGCTCTTTTTCGGTGTTGTCCACCTCACGACACCTCCCTCACTCGTTGATCATGTACGACCCCCGACCTCCTTGATGTCTATTTAATGACCGCCATGTACACTGGTCAAAAGTAACCTCTCAATCTTTTTTGAGCTTGAATTATCTAATCCAGTAGCTACGAATGCTGATCAGAGGTCAGCATTATTCTACAGGTTACAGGTATTACACAAGACATTGAAGAGTGCCATAGTAGGTTTTAAGGGCAAAAAACACCCGTGAGCCGGAAAAGGAACGAATTAACAAATTAACAAAACAAATTTGGATCGCAATTGTTATGAAGTAGTAAAGTAAGATCTGGGTCCCATCCGTTCTTCTCCCTGCCCATTTCCATAGGTTAGAGCATAAGTCTTCGACAGATTTTTCCCGGAAGCTCAAACTGGATGGTTTCAGTGATTTCAAACGAGTAGGTAAGTAATGGTGGCTTTGTTTTGCTTTAAGAACATTCCCGATTTCAGAATTCAGCGTTCGCAAGGAAAATATTGGACGCGGCCTAATACAGGCTCGCTCCAATCTTTTACGGATATCCTTTGGACCACTATGCATCCGTCAAGGTTCAAAACGTGCGGCCATATTTAATGAGGGAATGTTCCTGTTGCAATGCTGTGGCTTAGTTTAGAAACTTGAGGAATGACAACTCTGACACAGAAGTGCATTATCATAGCGGTCGACCAGTCGAAGTGAACGTTTGCGTCTGGAGCTTGTTTAAAGGCACATTCCGCGATAAAATAAGGCTATGACCTCTCAAATGTGTCGGACGATCAAGAAGGCAATTTTTGAGGCTGCGCTTCTTTCAAAATGTGAAAAACGGCAAGAACTCCGCCAGAAGCTGACTAATTAGGCCCATGGACACCCCTTAGGCCCATGCCAACCCTCACCGGCTGCTAGCTACTAGCTAGTAGACACTATGTTATCCTTCTCTATAACATTTCGGACTGCTTTTACTGCTGCTTTTCTCCGCTAATCAGATACTTAGCACTTTTTTGTGCCTATTTGAGTTCCGTTTCCCGCAATTTGCGGTCGCGAACTATGCCTTTAAGAATCACCTCTTCCTGCATGGACTTGAAAGGCCTATTGCGCTTGATAACAACGCCACATCTATTGTCTTGGAAAAGCCGAGTGCTGGAACCGTATAGCAGGCAACCAGCGGACTTTGAATGGGTGAAAGTTTCCATATCACTTATAGTAATTATTAGCTTCCCCCGAAGAATCATGACGTTTTATGAATCTCGTATGAGATCTTCGCCCAGCTACTTCGAGATTCAGTTGTGTGGTCTCTGGAAGGCGTGTTAAGTAAGCAACCCACGGTTGCTTTACCTTCCCTCGCAGCCCCTGTTCTCATTTCCAAAACGTTCGATGAAATTCCTCATTTTCGTCACACCTCGCTACATGAATCTCCACCAAGTCACTGCGTGGCTGAAGCCACACGCGGCTTTTCCCTTATTTAGATTCTGATGTTACCTTCCATAGTACGGCATTGCAATGACACGGTCGCGTAGCATGAGTGACTTCTTCCCCGGAAACAAACCTCGTATAGGGAGGCTATCTGCTTTGGATTTTATACGTGCTGCTTTATTTTTCTTTGATTAAAACGAAACCGTACGAATCGACTCGCTCTCTCGTCCTTACACTTGACTGTTTCGGAATGTCCTCACTCTCTCAAAAAAGTGTTGAAGCGTGGTCAAAATTTTCTCGTGAGTTGACTGATACTAAAAGGGGAACGCAGTTGGGTACTGTCTACAACTTCTCTTCCGCTCCTGCAATACGGACTGATTGAACAATGCTGTAACTGGATATGGATCAGGTGTCTCTAGATGAACTAGTAGCACAAGCGCCTATGGCTAGATCCTCCTGAAAGGGCGGAACCGGTCTTGCGATCTTACCAGTCTAGTAGGGTGGTAGTACTGTATATGTGGTGGATCTACAGCAGGGAATTCTTCTTTCAACGCTCTGATGGCCAGCGAGTCTTACTGTTATCAACGGCAAATGGAGGATGAAAATCCCCATTATTTGGTGCCACAACCCACTAGTGTTTGCTTACTCCACGACAGCTCAGGGTCACATTTTTCTAAAATGACATTGCTTGTGATCCTGGATAGTTGGCGGAATATGCCACAGCGTTTTCGTATTCGCTGCGCTTAGCTCTTTCAGACTAGATCAGAACTATTTCCTCGCGACATCTTCTGGGTAAAAATACGGTCTTCAAAAGCACTCCAGAAATGGCCTAGCTGCATTTCTCCGACACAATCAAACAGCTTCTGAAAACAAGGCGACCACTCTTTGCTTGGTGGTTGACGAAAGGTTGCAGATGGACATTACAGGGGGGGGCAAAAAAATCACCTCTTTCCTTCAGTGGCTTTCGGGTGGCGTTATAAGTTACATTTTATAAATTCTAATCGCACGTTTCCACACCATATTTAAAGAGCATATTAAATACTAATTNTAAAACTCCGCCACAGCCTTCTGGACGAGCGCCGATTGAGAGATTCTGGTACGCGACCGCGATGTGGTGCCTGAGGTCAGCGAGATAGTCGATTTCTCCGCCACCGTAGACCACCCTATTGAACTCCGCCCGGTTCGAAAAGTGTCCGATTTGATTTGAAAAGTGTCCGATTGAAAAGTGTCCGATTTGGTTTGAAAAGTGTCCAAAGTGTCCGATTTAGTTTGAAAAGTGTCCGATTTAAAGTGTAAATGGTATATACAGGGGGGGGGGGGCAAAAAAAGCTAATCTTCAACCGATTCACATATCAGCAAAGTTTTTGCAGCCCAGAGAGAAGATGTGGATACGAGTACCAGAGCGGAAGATACCCAAGATGTTCCTCGATAAGCAGGAGCTGGCCCTCGCCCATCACCTTCATGTACACCAAAATATGAGGTCATCTCCAGTCGCAGCCTGACTGCAGAATACCTTTGGAATACATGTCACCTAACAGCTGCGAAACTTCTAGTGTGGAGTCACCCATGGGTAGCTACCTGGAGACTAATACTCTCAGTATGGAAGACCTCCAACATCGAGCAGCTTCGACAACGTCGCTACGGTCTAGGACATCATCTTCACCGCAGTCGTCAAGGAGCGGGTTGATGGTATGGACCGGAGGTACCTGTAATGGAAAGACCAATATTTTCTTCGTGAACATCGGACTGAAGGTGAGCGCTGACGGTTACATCGAGCAACTTGAGGAGAATATCCTCCCCACATGTCGCCGCCCCTACTTTCTTGGAAACATTGTACTGCTACAGCATTGGGTGCCACCACATGGAATCGAAGGGCGTTAGAGAAATTCTCGTCTACTTGGAATGGAAGGGGGCTGAGTACCTGAAGAAGATCGTATATCCAAGTAGGTGACCTGACCTGAATCCCCTGAGTTACCCGGTTCGGGCGCTTCTTTCTGTGTCTGCAGTAGTGTTCCCCCGAGTTTTTCAAACAATACCTGTCGGATGCTAGGCTTTATCGTGCGATTTACCGTTAATGTTTTTTGGAAGTTACCGAAAAATGTTGTTACATTCTTTGTGAATATCCCCCTCCAGAAGGCACCACTCTATAATCTATATATGGCACCTCTCTGTCAGTGAAAATATGTTGGTCAATTTGATGCAGGACGATGTGGTTTGTAAGAGCCTTTTATGTGGTGATTGATTTTGGAACAGATTGATGATTTTTGGAACAAGCGCTACCCAATCGGTTGGAACTTCTCAGCGTGGGCGTCTCTAGCTTAATGCATTTTGCTGATTTTCGTTAATTTTCCACCCATATCGGACTTAATCCGTTCCCTAGGCGATTTCTCACGTAATTCCCATTTTCTCGGAGGTCACACATGCATGCACAGCTTCTGGTTTATATATAGAGAAGATGATCGTGATTATACATGATACTCCACTACTTCAAGGTTCAAATGAAACTGCGGCATCGGCTGACTCAGGCATGTCGATAAGCAGTGCTGCACGTACACGCCCTCAACACTCACAAAGTTCTCAGCGATGTAGCCACAGCGAAGAAAGCCTTGCAAGCAGTGAGGGCGGAAACAACGGAACTCGGAACGAAGTTCATATTATGCGAGATCTTCGTGAACAGGTGAGTTTTCTTTTGACATTCACGTTACTAGTGCAGTGACCCAAATTTTGTTTGCATCACTGTTGCGTAGGCACCTTTAAGTTTGATGTGTAAATCGATGAGCAGTGGTTCGAGCGCCCGATTGGTTCACCTTTACTTTTTGAGAACGGTGCGGCTGCAAGAATAATGGACTTATGATCTAGAACTGTGGGCGTTGTTCCTAAGCTAAAAGAGCAAGAAACTCCAGAGGGCTCCAGAAGCTTATGGAAAGGAAGGGAGAGCTAAGAGATAGCGTTAGGGACAAGGGCGGGGATTTTGTCGTAATGAGCGAGGATATGGACAAGGCAATCACCACTTGCAGTTTTGAGGATCGCGGCACTCACAGTGAGTCTTCTCTTCAGGCGTTTAATCAGGTGGTCAAAACGCTTGAGACCACAATTAAAAAGTTTTAGGTCGAAAGTTGGACCAGTAAGAAGATTTATGTCGTCCTCACCCTGCGTACCCACTTTGTATTCGCTGGTTAAAACCCACAAAATTGTAGGTATTGCTCCAAATAATCTCACCGATAAGGACATCAAAAATCGCTCCATCATCTCCTGCTGTGGTGGACCAGCAGATAGAATTAGCTGGTTATTGGTCAAGTTCTTCTCCCCACTTTACGCCACATCACTTCACATTTAAGAAAACCAGGGATTCCATTACATGCCTCAACCAATGTCATATACCCGCCGATGCATGTTACGCTAGCTTTGGTGCGGTTTCGCTGTACACCAACGTGAACACTCAGGATGCGATAGAAGCTTTGTTGGCCCCGTGGAGGCAGTACGAGGAAGAAACATACACCTTTGGCCTGGACGAAAACAACTTGGGGGATTTACTCAGGACAACTCTGGACAGCAAAATATTCCAATTCGACAAAAAATTTTATATCCAACATCGAGGTTTAGCCGTGGGATCACGAACTTGAACAGAAAATTTAGGATCAGAAATGGAGCCACGGAGTTACCCTGGTATAAAAAGCCAGCTTCAAAGAATGTGTTGCCGCATGCCAGAAGTAGATACCCCCCCCGCCCCCCCCCCCTCCGTAATGAAAGCCAATGCTGTCCGGAATATGGTGATCACCAAGGACAAAATATACACGTAGCAGTCATCAGAAGCAGATTCCGTGGATAGAATTCCAGGAGGAGAGAATGAGTATGCACCCACGCATGGAAACCATTCCGCGGCCGACGGAATCCTCTTGGTATCACCTTATCTAAATGAAAGCACGGCATTAAAAGTAAATAACGGTATTAAAGTAAACGGTACAGTATTAGGCGTATCGGAAGTGCTCACCACTTCCGATACGCCTAATATTCCGTCCTGCACCAAATTTAAAACGCCTTCTTACTTTTTCAAGGCCTTGTGAAGACAGATGTGGAAGAGCAGGCTGTAGTTACTGCAATGACTTCAAAATTTGTCAACTCAGGGGGCAGCTGATCTGGTGGTATGTCAAGGATGCGGACAAAAATATGTCGGAGAAACTGGAGGCTCCTATACAAACGGATCGACGAACACCGGAGGGCGCTGGGAAATCCACCTTCTTACCCTAGTAGCAGTTTCTCCACGCATCGCATAAAGGAGCGCGCTCACCAAGAACCCCCTCATCAATCATCAGAGTACTTCACCGCCCGGTAAAGAGCGCAATGGAAAGGAAAATATTGGAGGACTTGGAATTAAAACGGCTGCTACACGAAATAAACATAAGGAGGAACTACGTGACATTATCCAAGTCATAATGTGGTCGCGCCACAAAGCATCCCACTATTTAAGGGTCTGGTTAGGGTGGGTTGGCTATTTTGCCGGGATATTTAAGCAAGTGGTTTGGTGGGGGAGGAGTCCAGGTAGTATTTCTCTATGTACATATCCAGAGAAAACAATCTCAATAATTTCAGGCCTGGCGATGGTGCTACGCACCGAAATATCGCAAGATAAGATATATTTTAAAACACTTTTGAGACTTTTGCGGTCTTTTGAGTTTTTTGAAATGAATTTTTGGAGTTTCACATTGTTATTACACATTCAGATATATGAGAATAACTAGAATATTACCAGCTTCTTTCTCATGTTCTGTATGGAAGAATATGTCTATGAACTCATTGTGATTATGGTTGAAAGTCGCGTAGGCCGGATTCCCACAGACGGCTTGAATTGCAACTTGCCGCTGGTGTAGGATTCATTTGGAGACACCATGAGTATATTAGCTCCAGCGTCAGGCCCAGGTTGACAGGCCGGCTGATAAAGGAACGCGTCACAACAACCATGACAAGTCGCAATAGAATCAGTGTTAATGTTAGGACGTCACCCGGAAGTGGCGCGCAGAATCCTCGCCCGAGTCTGTGGTCAATGTGCGAGGGCTACCGAAGGGTGAGAAAGCTCGGCCGAAGAAGCTAGTTCGAATTGGGACCCTGAACGTGGAGTCGCTTAGCGGGAAATCGTCATGAGGTTGGCGACCCTCCTGAGACGGAGGGAATATCCAAATCCTATGCCTTCAGGAAACGCGATGGAAGGGTATGAAGGTCGCGCGAGATTGGAGAAGGCGTCAAACTCTTCTACAATGGAGTAGACATCAAACGGAAATGGCGTGTTCATAAGCGATGCAGAATCCTTAGAGGACTGCGTTCCTTCTGCGAACAGAATCAGTGATCGGATCATGGGAGTTAGAATGGACAGAAGGAGGGGTACTGGACCGTACCGACCGTGTACGCCCACAGTCCGGCTGCTCCGAGGTGGAAAAAGATGAGTTATACCTGACCCTGGACGAGGCCATAAGATTGGTTCCGGAAGATGACCACCAAAGCCGGGGATCTGAATGGCTATGTGGGAAGTGACAGAAGGGGTCTAGGAAGGGTGCACGGAGGCCAAGGAATAGGGGCAAACAACGCTGAGGAGAACGGATCCTTGACCTAGCCACAGCCCACGACTTAGCAATCTACAGCACCTTCTTTGCGAAAAGGGAGACTCAAAAGATAACCTACAACAGTGGAGGAAGACAAACAGAAATCGATCATGTCCTGGTCAGAAGATCGTCTTTCAAAATCGTCAAAGGACATTGGCGTACTGCCTGGGGAAGAGCTGGGCCTCAGCACAGGCCTCTTCTGCAGACATAGTCATAGACCTCCCCAAAAAGACAAGGGTGAGAGCAGCGCAAAGAATTCTGTGGTAGAAAATGCGCAAGGCAGAAAAAGCCAGCCCGGGCTGAAGAACACTGGAGGCTGGGCTCCCAGACCCACATGGCCAGTCCAGGACACCTGACCTACGCAGCAGAGGTCATCTTACAGTGGTGCAAGGGAGGTCCTGGGAGAGACGCGAGGTGGTATCAGAGGAGACAAGGCAGCCTGTTCTGGAACGAGGAAGTCCAGAGGATCGTCAAGCAGAAGAAGGAAGCATATAAATGCTGGCAAAAGACACGGAGCCCGGAAGAACTACGCTGCCTGCAAGAGCTGCAAGCGACTCGCTGAGGCAGCTGTTGCTAAAGCCAGGAATACGGAAATGAACGCCCTATACGAGAAGCTGGAAGGGGGGCCGAAAAGGGGACAAGTTCGTTTTTATGCCTGGCTAAAGCTCGGCATCGCGCGCTCAGACAATCAGGGTTGTAAAGACTATGAAGAGCAGCAGCGGGGCCATTCGCAGAAAACCAGCCGAAGTCAGAAAGAGATGGAAGAATACTTCGATGGACTACTGAACGAAGATTTCCCCGCAAGGATATCCCACCGATAGAAGCGACGGCAGGCCCCATCACTTCCTGGACGCAGGATGAAGCTCGCCGTGAGCTAGGAAGAACGAAAGTTGGGAAAGCCGTGGGTCCAGACGGGGGTGCCGAGGCATGGAAGGCCCGGGAGAGCGTAGGGTGAGTTGGCTAACAGACTTCCTAAACAATGTAACGGCTGGAGGAAGGATGCCTGATGTATGGAGGAGCAGCACAATCGTCCCCCATCTTCAAACAGAAAAGGGACGCGACGGAGTGCTCCTACTACGGCGGCATCAAGTTGACTCCCATACAGTAAAGGCTACACGAGCGCCTGTTAACACTAAGCTAAGGGAACTTGTCCCTATCTCGCAGGAACAGTTCAGCTTCATGCCCGAAAGGTCCACCACTGATGTCATGTCCATCGCAGACAGCTGATGGAAAAGTACCAAGAGAAACGACGACCCTGACCTAGCCTTCCTGGACTTTGAGAAGGCATTCGACCGCCTGCCTCGGTCTGTACTCTGGAGAGCGCTCAAGGAACGTAACGTTCCGGAGCAAGTCGGTCTTCATAGTGAAGGACATGAACGATGGAGCTAAAGCAGCTGTACGCACCCCGCACGGCCTGACGAAAGAGGTAAGCATCACGGTTGGGGTACACCAAGGACTAGCCCTCAGCCCGTTCCTCTTCATCGGCAAAAGAACTCATAGAGGGACCACTGAAAACCATCTCTACACTGACGACATCGCCCTGATGGCGGACAGCAGGAAAAAACTCCAGGACAAGGCGCAGCGTGTGGCAGAATGTGCTCGCTGAGAATGGACGCCGGCTGAATGTGAAGAAGGCCATGTTCATGAGCCCCGAAGAGTGTAACGAACCATCGTAGACTGCCATGGCGAGACCATCTTAAGGGGCGAGGACTTCCAGTACCTGTTGAGCGACCTAGCAGCTGATGGCAGCGCGGACCAGGCGGTGAAGGCCCTAATCAACGCAGCCTGGATGAAATGGAAGGTAGTCCACTGGCAACCTGTGCGACCGGCGGCGCTCGCGAACGCTCAAGGGCAAGGTATATCGGCTCTACGGCAGTGAGTGCTGGCCCATCCGCAAGAACCAGGAAAGGCAGCTGCACTCAGCTGAAGTGAGGATGCTGAGATGGCCTGCGGTTGGACAGGCCTCGACAGAGTCAGAAACGAGGACGTCAGGGGGGGGGTCACGCAGCCGGTTCCGATCCAGCTGAAGGCACGAGAGCAACGACTGCGATGTCCAATAACCAATAAGAAAGACATTGGAATACGAAGTAGAGGGCCGACCACGAGGAGCCTCAAAGAAAAGATGGAGGGACGTCTTCAAGGAAGACCTCACTGTGGTCAAGCCACAGCAGAAGATGCAGTGGATCGGAACGAGTGGCGAGGTCTAACAAGAACAGCGGACCCTGCGACCTCGCGGGACTAAAGCTAGGGAGAATAAGTAGATGAGTATATAAGCAAGCACTCAAAATTCAACCAAATGGAGCGGGGAAATAGATTGTTCCATCTCAGAAAAATTGTGAGTAATCTCCGCGCCGTCCTTTAAGAAGTGTCCAATGCAAACATATTCGAAATCTTTTGGAAAAAAAAGTCTCGTGGTTCCCCTTTTCCGCCTACTGTTCTGCGACCAGTTTCAAGCGAGACTGTTATTATCCTTGAGAATGTTGAACCTCACAAGATATTGTATTCAACTTCCCATAAAACCTTGAATGGAGACTTAGGTGCTGCAGATTAAAGGTGTTACGGGGATTCCCTCGAACGAGTTCTGAGTGGGCAAAGTTCGCTGGAAACGCAGTGCTAGCAAGTGAGCGCTGTTGAGCGGTGCAGTGCCTGTACCACCGTTTCCTAATGAGAGATCAACGCTTTACAGGCTCGAGAAGTGGGTTTGCTACCCGCTCACGCGGTAGTTTTTGGCAGATCAAATAAACAACTGGATACTATCTGCTTCTCGCAACTCACTCTTACCTGAAAGTTCGCGGTTTGGGGGCTAGAATTCCAGCTAGACCAGAGACTTGTCTACGAAGGTAGTTCGACCCCCCTAAATACGCCAATTCCTTCTTCTTTGACAGTGGCTTCCTTGTTTCCGGCGACTGAAGACCACGACTGAACACCACTGTACCATGGCGTCTCCGATTCTATATTTTCGAACATACAGTAGCGGAAAAAAAAACCTGGAACAAGCTTTGAAAAAGCAGTTCCATGCGTTTGACTCGTTATTCTCTTCTTGAACAGCGGTACTAGGTTCAGCATCCAAAGGTGTAATTTAATAACATTGCAACATTAGCAGTTTGACAAAACAGAGATAGCACAGTAGCGGGTGGCCCACCTATCACGTGCACGGTCTCGCGGTAGGATCCCGGGTCGGCTTCCGCCTAAGCCAGCAAAGCTCTTTCATCTTTCCGAGGCTAGTCAGATGCTAGCGGAATTGTACGGGATTTTTTAAACAATGACTCTTTCATTCCGCCCCTCCCCCACCTCATAATTCATCGCATAGCTCGATTCGCATTGAGAAGGTCCCTGGAATTCTGAACGGAAGTGGAATGCGTGCGCATCCCAGAATGTGAATCATCGACAGTGAGCTTTATTTTTCATGGTTTTTGATGCAGTCATGCTTCGCACCGCTTTGCGAACCTCACAGTGCTTTGACGTTCTTCAGCGTAAGTCGTGACATGGTAGGCTGTCATGTGTTGCTCCCACCTGGTCCATTGGAAGGAGGGCTGCATCTATCTGGCTCTCTTCACCTACTTCTTTACAAATTTCCAGAGTCGTATGTTCTTCCCATAGGGAGACGGGCAGGGGGAATCGTAAATTGCCTCTTCGTCGCGTGCGGCATGGGCGATGTTTCTTTAATTAGCACTACGCTTTCGACTGGAGCATTGGATTTCATATGAACATGGTAGACAGTTATGCCTATTTTTGAGCCTACATTAGCTACCCTCGACCTGTTTATTACGATTCTCTTGCCACAAACCCCCTCCCAGAGCCTGAGGAACTTTGAAAATGGAATGTAATATTGAATCTTTAAGTCTGGTATTCTCTCCAAACAAAGGCAACCCTACTCAAATCAAGCAACTCTATGGCTTAGGATCAGCTTTTTTAGCGGTATGATATGAACAAATAATGTTTTCATTGTGCAGTTCGAAAATAGTAGGCAAACTATCGAGAAGCGTCAACCTGTCGCTTGTTCCAGTTTTTTTCGCTACCTGTACATCCGTTCGCCACCTTCTGCAACTCTGCATGAAAGTCCTGGAGGAACTGCTCTGGCTTCGCTTTTCAGACATCAATCCAAAACGCTTAGCCAGTACAAACCAACAAATCAAATGCCAATAAAAAGCAAACCAAATGCCTCTTTTTTCCTATTAGAAATCAATATGACGAATAATAAAACACATTTAAAGTGCCTAGCATTTTTATGTTAAGTACTCCAAAACAAAACACCAATACATGTTTCTTGGCTGAAACTGTTCCTCCACGCCAGGATCAGCCATTAGGTTGAAGAAACTTTGCCCGTGGACACGATCCCCATAAAAAAATAGATGTTCAGTGTTCACACGTCCCCCCCCCCTCAATGCGACTGCATGGTTAATCTCAGGTTAGGTTGGAGGTGAAGTTCTGTCATATTTTTTCGAATCAGACCTCCTTTTTATAGAGAGGCGTACAAGATCAAAATGATAGAGCGTTGTCTTTGCGAGGTGCTTGCCAGTTTTTGAGCACCTCATAGGTGCCACCGCTTCACAATGCAGGCGAGCGCAACGCGAAATCGAACACAGTCTTGATTTTGAATTGGACTCGGGTCATGAGGCTTTTCTCGTCCGTATTAGAACGCAAGTAACAGTTGCAAGAAGCAAGGTCTGGGCTACACTAATGCGAAGAACCCATCTAGCTCTGTTGCATGGAGTTCGGCTCAACCTCTCTTGAGCTTTAATGTTATTTTAAAAGCAAACTCTGCGTACAATGTTTTTCCTCTGATCGACGACTCGCTTCAGATCACACAGGTGTTTTGCGTAGGGATTGACAAAGGGAGCATTTCCTTCATAGCGGTTTTATGACCTGCAGCTCCTTCAAGCTTAGTTCACGCGTACACCCACACCTCACTTTGTCATCGAAACGGTTTGTTCCCCCTTCAAAACACTAGCGACGTGGACGATAGTCCGATAACTGAGGGCATCTTGCTTATACAGCTCCATTAATTTTGCATCGACAGCTGAGATGCTCGTGTCAGGGTGGTAGGAGAAAGACATGAGGGAAGGCTTCAAGGGTCGGTGGCGATGGTACCGGATTCCACTCTCGTCCATATTGCAAAAGCAGAAGTACGAGTCAAGTGAGTGATACTAGTGAGTGATAGTGAGTAATAGAAAGACTATCACTCTGTCTATTACTGCTCGCATTATCGACCACCCCCCTTTGGGTAATGGGCAAGTACTTAGAGTGTAAAAAAATATGACAGAACTTTCTTGACAAGCTAATCCTTAAAATGACGTAATTTCGAGTGCGATTTGATTTGGCTGCATTGCGTGTAAGCGCTGGTGGGCGCTATCTAACCCTACGCTGCCACCACTGTGCCATGAAAAGGTTTCGAAAGGCCGTAACTTTCTTCAGAAGCAATGTTTTGCAAGGCTTTGAACATGATTCATAATCCCTAAGGAGCTTCCATCAGACAGGACTAAAATGCTCACTAAAGAGATATTACGGGGTTGCTCTAAAAATAACGATGAAAATTTCTAGAGAACGCGTGTTTTTAGCTTTCTTAGACCATCACTCGAGTAGTATAGGAGTGCATGCAAAGTCTCGTAAAGGTGCATTAACCAGAAAAATCCGTCTTCTTTCCGATTTACAATAAGAAATCCTCGAGAGTGCGAGTTTTTAACGTTTCAGGGGTCATGACATGGGCAGTACAGAACACAGTACAAAACAAAAACAAGGCCGAAATGAAGAAGACTTGTTCTCTCGTGAGGCATCGAAATCTCTCTGAAAAGCCATAATTCAAAGAAAACTGCCATTGAGGACTTTTCTCACTGAAGAAGAAACTACCTTTTGCGCGCAAGTTGCCTTACTCCTGAAGGCCATACCATTGTTTACACATAACTTTTGGGGGGAGGTTCAGTATATAGTGGGGCCTATTGGACTTGCCTTTCCCAATATGCATTACTACAGCTCGTCACTGAAGCGTTGCACCATGTAAATTTGGACGGCTCATGACTCGCTCAAGAGATGCAGGTAGCAATCTCGTTTCACAATTGGTAATAAGCAAATAAAAGCCTCATTCATTATCATTGTACCCTGAAGTCTCATGGACAAGTCCGCGCAATATCGCGATCGCCGCTCCTGCGAACATCGTATAGTTGCAACTTAGAACCATTTGTCGTTTTCCTGAACCCAATCCCGAAAGTGCATTTCCAGCAGATGAGGCCACTAAAACGACCAGAAAACATAGGTGAGTCGAAGAATTGATTACGGGTTGAAAAAAATAGAAGTTCAAAGCAGTCAACAAGACAAGAAGACGGTACATACCATTTTCGCTTTTGAATCACTACTTTAAACCAAATCCACCACTTCTCAAATCAAATTCACCACACTTTTTAGACCGGGCGACCGGCCCCGATGGCCCACGCCTGCATGTCAGCGCGGACATAGATTTTCAAAATTTTTTTCATAACTTCTACCTCTGCGATTTTTTGCATTTTTGTTACTACACCTATGCACAGTAACTGAAAAGAACTGTACATCGGCACATGGGCAACTCCGCCTACTTCTTAAAGATGGGTAGCCAATTTCGAATTTTCATAGCTTTTTTTCAACCTCCTAAATTTCACGTCCACTATAACACAACAAAGGTACTTATAGACGTGCATTTCTCACTCACTCATACATTAAGCTCCGCCCCTCAGACCACGCCCACCTTTGTATGTTTTTTTGCGGAATTTCGATCTTTCTTCAAAACCTTCACATTTACGGATTCCTACAGGAAGCCCCGCCCACTATGAGAGGCTTCGCCCTTTTGCAGAAGCCCCGCACGCTCTTGAAAATTGCTCCGAATCAGCAAGTTAGAGCTCCACCTTGTAGGTAAGATGGTCACTCGTCATTAGGAACGAAAACAATCAAAAAACGGGCAACTTTCGTTTCTTGCCTGCTTTTTTGTTCCGAGTGAGGAGTGACCCTCTTACCAACAAGGTGTGGCTCTAAACTGCTGATTTGGATCATTTTTTGAAACTGAGGGGGGCTTTTACAAATTGGGCAGAGCTTCTCATTGTGGCGGGGCTTCCTGTAGCAGTCCAAAAATGTCAGTTTCGAAGAAATATCAATGTTTCGCAAAAACACGCAAAAGTGGGCATGGTCAAAAGGGCGGAGATTGATATGTGAGTGCAGAAATGCGCGTCTGAGTACCTTCGTTGTGTGAAGAGTGGATGTGAAATTAAGCAGGTTGAAAACAGCTATGAAAATTTGAAATTTGCAACTCGTCTTTGAAAAGTGGGCGCCAATGTGCCAATGTACAGTTCTTTTCAGTTGCTGTGTATGCGTAGTAACAAAAGTGCAGAAGAAGTTGCAGAAGTACAAGTTGTAAAAGAAAGTCCATGTCCGCGCTGACATGCAGGTGGGGGGCCTTCGGGGCGGGGCTCGCAGTGGTGTCTGGCGCGATCTGGTT
Source organism: Cooperia oncophora (assembly GCA_036418165.1). Taxonomy (NCBI): domain Eukaryota; kingdom Metazoa; phylum Nematoda; class Chromadorea; order Rhabditida; family Trichostrongylidae; genus Cooperia; species Cooperia oncophora. Next base: position 18,844 of record MU911927.1, on the reverse strand, counting down.
GATGAATTGCCCGGTCTAAAAAGAGTGGTGAAATTGGTTAGAAAAGTGGTGAATTTGCTTTGAAAGGTGGTGAATTTCGCTTGAAAGGTGGAGAATTGGAGCAAGAATGGTGTATGCAAGAAGGTTAAGAGGGGACCGTCATCCACTTGTTGGGGGGGGGGGGAGCCAATAAAAAAAAATTTTCTACTGCAAAACAAATCCGACGACTCAGTTACCCCTGCTTACTAGACACTAACTGCAAGCCCCGCTCCATAAAGCCTACGCCCTACATTTCAGCGTGGTCCATGATTTTTCAAATTATTTCATAACTTCTGCTTTTGTGACTTTTTACAACTTTGTTGTTTCGCACATACACACTAGCTAAGAAAGGACTGTATACCGACACATGAGCGCTACCCCCTTTTTTCAAAAGGAACTTATCTTTTCCAGCTTTATTATTTCACGCTTCCCTCTTTCACGCAACAAACGTACTCCATATTATAGACGCGCATTTGTGGCACTGGCGATTTAGGCTTCCGCCCCTGCGGCGCCCACGTTGCAAGTTTTTTGTTTAATCATTGATATTTTTCTAATTTTGCCTTTCGACACTACGCGAAGCCCGGACCACTGTGACAGGCTCCACCTGCTTTGAGAAAGCCTAAGGCCTCCGTTCGTCACTCGAATAAAAACAGGCATAGTTTGCTCCAAGTGATCGGCAATATCTTAAGCATGCAAGCTGAGACTCTATACTGTCGATTTACACCATTTCTTAAGAGTAGGGCAGTAGCTTCTTCGAAGTGGGCGAAGCCACTCACAGTGGGAGGGGCTTCAAGCAGTCGGGAAATGCGAAAAATTTCGAAAAAAAATATCAAGGTATCACGAAAAGCTGCAAGTGGGCGTGGCCAAGGGGCGGAGCCTAATTCGTCAGTGCATGAGTGTGCCTCTTACAAGTACCGCCATTATGTGAAGGAGTGACGTGAATCAACAAAGTTGAAAAAGTTATGAAAAAGTTGAAGTTTGCAGCAAAATCCTTTGGGAAATGGCGAGTTACCCATGTGCAGGTATACAGTCCTTTTTAGCTGTGTGCATTTGCGAATAGCAAAAGTACAAAAATGTCACAATCCGGAAAAAATAAAAATCGAGAATCATCGAACCACGCTGAAGTGAGGGCGTGCTATAGGGCGGGACTTGCAGTAGAGTCCGTAATCTGAAAAGTCGTGAAGTATGATTTGAAAAAAGTCGTGAACCGTGGTTTGAAAAGCCGTGAACTTGTTGGAACAGTCGCGCAACTTTTTTGGAAAAGTCGCACAAGTCCTATTTTAAGTGAAAAGGGTACAATAATCTGCTACGTCTGGTCTGTTCGCCATTGTTTGTTTTGTCTGTCCTGTAGCTCGTTGTACCTGTACCTGGAGAATAAGTTGGAGATTGTAGGTAGTGCATGGGACAAGGTATAAAGTGCAACCGTACCCCATGCTGAGCCCGCGCCCACAGTGGGCGGGGATGCGTCCAAAGTTATCAGTGCCACTCGAAAATTCAACAGTTCTGCTCCCAGCAGCCAATGAGATGGGGACAAAGTGGAATAGTGTCAGCAAAGGGTAGACACAAAAGATTAGACAGAACTTTAATGCGCAGGCATACTTGAAAATAGACGATACTTCCCCCAAAACTTAGTAACTCGGTTCCCGAGAGAGTTTAGAGATCACAAAAAAGTCTATGGAGGAGAAAATCTCTGGCGAGAGTCTAGCATAACCTGCGCTTTGTAAAGAACTGTCCATAGCGGTTTGGGGCGCGCCCTTAAGCATAGAGGTTCCAAAAAGTCGTAGTTCGATTCCGGAGTACTAACAGGAATTCAATGAAGCGGGCCCAGGGCACTCCAGACACCGGTCTAACGTGAGGCATTGTTCAACCTTCACTGCCTGCCAGCATAACGAAATCAGGTCAGTTTTTGACGCTTTTTTCTTCTCCTTAGGAGAAATTGGCTAAAAATTTGTCACCTGGGTAGTTTTTCCTCCTGAAACTGAATATCACTGCAGGTTAGGGTGCGCTGCCCGTCTGCGCCCCTTTATTCCATTCCAAACATTCTCAACACCCACACGGTACAAATGTGATATCCGTGTTCTAAAGGCGAACCTATCCCAGGGACAAACATATGAGCCGAGTGTATCTACCGAGAAAGAAGTCGTCAAAAAGTGCTCGAATCACGGATGATGGGCAAGTAAAGGGTAAATAGTGCCCAGGTAATATGGTATTGGTCGGAAATAGTGTGAGGGTAATTGATCAAAGTCAGGGATGGGCTACCGCTGAGAGGTGCGAGACATACGGTGCGTGTGACAAGGTGGGCGAGACCGAACGCAAAAATCTGTACTGCGGTTCAGAGCACTTCAGTCACCAACAAAAGGAGAGTATAGTGTGAAGCTCGACTACTGATGTGAGATAATCTACCCATTGTGGGTGAGCGTATGTGAGGGGGGCGGAGTGAATCTCAGAATCTACGAATCTCTTCCACAGTAGCATAGGCACCAAGGAACAAGTGGCTTGAGGTTGTCAAAGGGTTGTGTTTCGAAATGAGGGATACATCCACAAAAAGTGCGGGCCGTACTTGAGATGGGCGCTGCTTGCTACAAAACTCCATGATTGAGCGAGTTTGGAGGTCAGAAAAATCGTTGGAGAAGAAACATATAACGAGAGCTCAGCGGTGTCTGTAGTGCGTTGAAACGTACCTACAAAGGGCGGAGCGCCCATGAGGCACGAGGTACCTATTCTTAGTGAAGTCTTAGGTGCATAAGGCAGCCAAACTCTCAGCCTCCGGTTGTCGCAGGTGCATTTGATTCAGCTGGCTCATGCGGCTTACGCCGTCGGGCCTCTTTCAGTATTACGAAATCTTATTCGGTTTTTAAATCGGATCAAAGGCTTGCTTTCCTTTTCTATCGATGCCCTTTGCTCGAAGAGGAATCGCGGCTGGCGGGGGCGGCGGGCAATTTTCAGACTCGATTTCCGCCTTTTTTCAGCACACGAAGCAACTCAATGTTGAAAACAACTCCGAGTAGATATCTCGGTCGTAACTCATGAAAAGAAACTAAATACATCAACACTTATAAGTATGAAAACTTTTCGCTCTAATAATTTCACCCGACATAGATTTTTTTGTAGTGCCTCCAAAGTTCTGTATACTCAACGTGCATTTTCGCTGGTTGTTTCCCAATAAACCTCACTGCTGAAAGTGTCTTTTCAGAATCAACCTATGTTAAATAACAATTTTCAACATACAACGTCCCATATTTTCGTTCGCGTGTGCCATAAGCGACGGCCGCAGGGTCATATCTATGAAGGGCTCCAAGAACTACGGACTGCAGTCTAAGTAGCTAAAATCCGTTCAATTCCATGGAAAATTGGAACAGTTTCCGGGATGTGGAAAGATTTAAGTTTCCAATCGTTGAGGAAACCTTGGCCGAGAAACGGGGGAGAGGAATAACCAGATACGGAATCAGGACTGAGCCCTTCATAGGCAGCGTAATTGTCCTGCTGTGAGACCTCATCGCCAGTTGTCTTGTTTCCTCCTTGTTTTGATTGGATTCCTAAATCCTCATTCCTACCGCTTAATACCGGCTGGAAAACTATGCGAAGGACACTGTTCTCATACCTTTTCTACTTGTGCGCCCTGTTTGTCTACACGACCGTCATTAAATGAAAAATTGAGTGATTACTTGGCGATGATAGACAAAGGTTTTTCGCTCATAGAACGCCACATCTTTGGAAGTCCCATAATGTATGGATCGTATGTGACCGCGAAGGAGGGGGTCTTACGTTGGGATATGGAACAGCAGGGATATTCAGAAGGTTGTCAATCAAAATATCATTCGTGATGTTGCTGGTGGAAAACAACATGAAAAGAACATCTCATGATAGAGGCACCCTTTTCAGACCAAAATCACTCCTTTTCCGACCAAATTCATCTTTTTCGAACCAATTTCACCCAATTTTCACATTCAAACCAACCACGTTTATGAGTGGCGGGCAACTCATCAAGCAGATCACGCCAGAGCATTCACTGCGAGCACAGGCGCCCGCTCAGCGCGACATAGATTCTCAAAATCTTGTTATCATAAACTTCTCTTTTTGCTGTTTCCCACAAACGCTTTGACTGGAAACACACCGGGCATTGACACATGTTCCGAGCCAACTTCGCCAATCCCTAAAGACTGAGCAGGTCTAGGCTGACTCACGCCCACCTTGATTTTCCGCGAATTTTAATAAATTTTTCAAAATTTTCATTTTAGGGCTGCTGCGTGAAGCCCCGCCTACAGTGGGGCGGCTCCGCACCACTTTGAAGAAGCCCGCCACTTTTCAAAAAGAAATGGTTCAAATCAGCGGTATAGAGCCTTGGCTTGCCATGCCTATGGGTATTGCTGATCATTCGGATAAACTTTGGGCCGGATTTTCTTGTTCCGAATGATTAGCAATACCCTAGCATGCAAGCCAAAGTCTCTATACTGCCTAGTTGCACCGGAAATTTTGAAAAAGTGGGCGGAGCATCTCACAATGGGCGGGGCTTCACGCAGCAGCCCTAAAATGCAAAAATCTTGAAAGAATGTCGAAATTCCGCGAAAATCAATAGGCGTGCTCAGCCATGGATCAAACCTTCAGAGAACGGGCGGGGTTGTGCCAATGTCCGGTGGTTTCCAGTCGTAGGGTTTGTGGAGAAAGCAAAAGCAGAAGTTAGGAACAAAGACTTGAGAAATCTGTCTGCGCTGACAAGTGGGCGTGGTCGTCGGGCGGGGCTCGCAGTGATGTCTGGCGTGATCTGCTTGATGAGTTGCCCACCTAAAAGTGTGGTTAATTTGATGTGAAAATGGGGGTGAATTTGTTCGAAGAAGGGGTGAATTTGTGGTTTGAAAAAGGGCGAATTTGGTTGAAAAAGGGTGAATTTAAAGTGAAAATGGTATAACTAAGCAAACAATTTGGTTTGAAAAAGGGTGAATCTGAAATGAAAATGGTATAAATAAGCGAAACACAGTGTACACTTGGACCTTTCTTGAGCCAATGGAGTCCATCTGTCTACAGGGGAGGCCTTGTTTAGAAAGTACACCATTCCAACACCTTTGCTTGGGAGTCGGATGCATAGCGCAGTGCAGAAGTTCTCGATCGGCGCCGAGTGACTGCATCCTGATAGCTTTGGAAAAACATGTGTTTATAAGCATATTTAAGTATTTAAACGAACCGGAAATGTTACTGCGCCGGAGCAGTAGGTTTACTGCGCCGGAGCAGTAGGTATTTTGTGTCGGCGAGGAATTGTCACAACAAAAACACGACCGTGAGCTCCCTAAAAAGCGGGTCTATGGGAGAAGTGAGGTGCTTTTTAGAATGCGGATGTCTTCTACATTTCAGCACAATTACTGATTTCACTGGTGGGTCTTAATAGCGGAAGAAAGTTGTGGCTATTCACACTATAGAACTTATACACTGTTATTCAGCTCCTGACCTGCTTCGAAAAGATACCGCGGAACAGCTCGCTCCAGTGCAACTGCCGAATGCGAGCGAACATTCAAACTCAAAATATCTTGTTCAGTATCGTCTCATTTCTCTCGAGCAGGAGGTCTTGCAGAGCAGCTGGGCAAATCCTTCGGAAATCATCCCTCCCCCCTATCGTCCTCTGCTACGACTCCCTTCCCCATCCTAGTTCCAACTGTCGAAACTAGTAGCTGTATAATGGTTCTGAAACACCACCAACTAACAACGGAAGGATACCAACTCGTCATGGCCATTCAGGACGTGATGTATACCGCTAGAAGCATCTTTGAACGCTGGTTTCAGATCTGACTTCCAAATCTGCTAAACGATTCTAGGAGAGAAGTTACGGACCTTTTTCCTACTGTTCTTAACCGTTGGGGTAGGTCCCTTGCCCATTCTTTGTGCTTGTGAAACCCTCGTGACGCTCCAGCAGTGGCTTGATGACGCAGCAGTTAGGTGCGCGGGCTCGCTCGCGAGCTGTGAAACCAGGGTTCCAATCCTTGATGCATTTCGTCGTTTTGCTTTTTTCGAAACGTATGCTGAACACTTGGAAAGTGGTTTTATCAGTTCAGACATAGGGGCCTACTCTGCTCCTTGTTGAGCCCTGTGGATGACTTTTGAGAGGGATTGCACTTTCACCTATTCTCAAGCAGGTTTCAGGTAAACCTTCATAACTGCTTCAAGCACTTGAACCGAAAGTTTTGACCGCTTTGTTGATTACTACATTTGGTTTGCATAACACGGGACCTCTTCACTCCACACTCACAATATCGGCCAGCGGCTATCGAATCCTACGTCTAATAAACGGAGATATGTTTTGCCCGACATTGTTACTATCACATCTAGTGGCAGAATTCTGATCCTGCGAAATTAACCGGTCACTAATTCGAGAAGAGAAGAGGATTGCACTTTCGAGGTAGGAGGTCCCGCTAGCAGAGGTGGTTCGAAAGTTCTCATTGCTTGAGGACTTCACTTTTGTACAAATTAGCATAGCATGCGTGTGGTTGAGGTGTACGAAACCATAGCATGCTACCGATCCAGTACAAGGAATAGCTATCTATCTGGTGGCAATAAAGCGCCATCTGCTCTTCATGCACGTTTCCGTGCATGAAGAGCAGATGGCACTTTATTGCCACCGGATACCACTTGCGCAGTTGAGAGAACGGCACTCTTTACCCTCTACTGCCCCAATCATGCGAAATCGTGCCCATTTTTGACCGGCTTTTTTCTCCTTGGACAGACTTGGCTCAGCTGTTGCATCCTGGAGTCATTTTACTTCCTCAATGCGAACATCCCATTCGCTTGGCCCGTAACCTCCTAACGCCCGCGCCACAGGCGCCAATGATTTGTGGTATTGTAGCGCCGGCGCCTGTGGAGCGGGCCCAGGAGATTTCACACTGAGCGCATGTGATGTTCGTCTTCTACAGGTCAAATTACCTCCGGAGACAAATTTTTGGCCAATTTCGCCAGTCGGTCAAAAACTGGCCATTGATTTAGGATCATTGGGGCAGTTAGAGACCCGCGCATGTATGCTGCGCCATCGATCAATACTGCGGCAGTGTCACGAGGGTTCCACAAGCACAAACTATGGGCAGGGGGCCCACTGCAATGGTTAAGCACAGTAGGAAAAAAGGTCCGTAACTTCTCTCCTAGAATCGTTTAGCAGATTTGGAAGTCAGATCTGAAATCAGCGTCCAAAGATGCTTCTAGGAGTATACGTCACATCCTGAATGGCCATGACGAGTTGGTATCCTTCAGTTGTAGGTAGGGGGAGGGCTATTTAGCACCAGTGAAGCGTTAAAAATCGCAAAAAGTCAACAACCGGGAAAAGTTTCTCACAACGCGGTCAATTTCTCTCAAAGGCAGACACGACCCCTTCCCCCTCCCAACAAGGAGTAAACACGACCCCCTTTTTTCCCGACGGCGAGCAAATACGACTCCCTTTGTTGGAATGTTTCCAAGGATGTGAATAGCGCTCGTGAAACGAGAAAGATCAACTATCAAAAAAATTTTTCTCAGACCAAATACGATCCCTCCTCCTTTCAGCAACCAAATACAACCCTCCTCCGCTGGAGATTCACCAGCGTAGGACTTGCCCCGGTAACGAGACCCTCTTTCAGGGGTGAGGGTCGTATTCAGTAAAAATTTCACGCAGCGCGACGCCATGCTCTCCCCGTCACCGGTGAGATGAGCCGCAATTACCTTTCGATGTTGGAGTTTAGCTTTGATTGCCTTAGAACACCGTTCCTGCTCTTTTTCTAGAAATGCCTTGGTTCCTATTTTTCTTTTGCCTGGCTTTATATTTGTTTCGCTCCGACGTGTTACGAGGGGATATCAGAAACTAAAGGGATATTTTAGAAATGCGTATTTGTTTTAATGTCGAAAAACTCTTGCATGACTATTTTTTTGTTCTGAAGCACAATGCACGTTTTCCAAAGTTTCACAAGTTTGCATCGGTATTGGTTCGTCACCACACAAATTCACCACACAAATATCTTTTTCGTGCGTTGAAAGTTTTCTTCCCTGTAATGCTCCCTTCGAACATCAAAGGAGTTGAGTGTCCAAACACATGGTACTGTTGCATGGGTGAATGGTGTGAGACCTGTTGACGAATGATATCCACAGGTCTCACACCCTCCGCATACAGGCAAGTCACTGCTCTCATTTCTTCTCTGTTCAGGTCGACAAGGGAGATGCTGTGTTTAACGCTCTTTCACACTTCAATGAGTAAGGCGGAATGAGAGTGATAGGTTGTTGAAAAGCTAGCGACCCCGCTCACTCAGCTCTGGGTACTAGTAGTGTTACCAAACCCCGGAAATGAGAACTGCGAAGGTCCCTTCACGAGCCCCCTCCCCCGTGAGTGAACCAACTTGAATTTCTCGATACTTTCTAGACACTACTGTTCGAGATCCTTTCCCCGGCTTCCCTTTTTTGAAAAGAAATCGTGTTGTACAGATTAGTTTCTGTTCAGGTGTACGAAGAATGTGCGATGCCTGCATTGGGTACAGCCTTGGCTCAATTTTCGTTTGAAGGTGGAACCGAAGGAACAATCGGAATGCGAGAGGGTGAAGAATTGCTGCTTATCGAGCGGGATGAAGGCGACGGTTGGACAAGGGTGCGACGGTATGGAGTTTTTTTTTGTTAAAGAACTGATACGGAATTTTAGATGTTTTTCGCACAACCAACGTCACCTTGGCAGCTTCTAGTTGCTTGAATGTCTGGGAAGTTATAGAAGTGGTTCACAGAGAATCGCTCCTGCTTAGATTTGTAAGATCCCTTGCAACTCCGTCAGCAAGAAGGAAACACATTTTGTCCACTTCTTCATCTTCTTCCTAGCGTTAGTCCCGCGCCGTCGCAGTGTTCGCTGTTCTTATTAGACGTCGCCACTTGTTCCGATGGTGTTCCACTGCATCTTCTGCCTTGGCATTCATTTCAGTGATGTCCTCATTGACGATGCCCCCCCCCTCCCATCTTTTCTTTAAGGCTCCTCTGCTCGTTTTCGTGTACTTCGAATCCCAACGCTTTCCTTATTGGGTGGCCTCCGGGCCTTCTCAGAGTACCTCCCCTACCATCACAATCGCTGCTCTCGTGCCTTTAGCTGGATCGGAGCCGCCTTCGTGACTGCCCTAATGTCCTCGTTTCTGACTGTGTCTAGTCGTGTGGAGCGACGGACCCATCCCAGCATCCTCATTTCGCTGAGTGGAGCGGCCTTTCATGTTTCTTGCAGATGGGCCAGCACTCACTGCCGTAGAGCAGTGCAGCCCTACCCGCCCGGTGCACCTTCCCCATGGACGTTCGCGGAGGAAGCCTGTGGACTCCCCCAATCCATGCTGGCTGTATTGATTCGTCTTTTACCGCTAGTCCATGCCACCTTCAGCTGTTACATCGCTCCCCAGGTACTGGAAGTCGACCTTTTCGATGCTTTCGCCGTGGCGATCTACGACAGGTTCGGTGCAATCTTCAGAGCTCAGCCACTAGGTCTTTAGATTCAGCTGGGGTCCATTCTCAGCGAGCAGATCCTGTCACTGCTGCACCTTGTCTTAAAGTTATTCCCTGCTATCTGCTAACAGGGCAGTGTCGTCAGCGTAGAGGATGGTTTTCAGAGGCCAAGAGTTTTTTGTCATGGCGTCCATTGAGGAAGGGAAGCGGGCTGGGGGTGATTTTCAGTGTACCCCAACCGTGATGTCAACCTCTTTTGTCAAGCCGTGAGAATGGAGACCAGGTGCTCTGGGATGTTATGTTCCTAACGCTCTTCAAATCAAGCCAGAACACGGCTGTTCGAATGGCTTCTCATGGTGCAGGAAGGCTAGGAAGCAGAGTTGCCGCTTCTCTCGATACCAATTCATCACCTGTCTAGCGATGAAGATGGTATCAAAGGCGGACCTCTCGGGCAGGGACCTTTTTTCTCGCCCAGCCTTCAGTGCTCCTGCGAGATAGGAATAAGTTCTCTCAGCCTTGTGTTGACTAGCCGCTCATTCAGCTTCATGGTATACAAGGTCAGCTCGATGCCACGGTATTTGGAGCACTCCGTCGCGCCTCCTTTCTGTTCGAAGATGGGACCATTGTGCCGCTCCTCAATCCATCCCCATTCCTTCCTTCGGCTATTATTTCAGGAATTGGGTGAGCCTACCTAATTCACGCTCTCCAAGGGCCTTCCACGCCTTTATTGGTCCCCCATCTGGACCTATCGCTTCCCCAAACTTCATTCCTTCTAACTCTCTGCGGATCTCATGCTCTGTCCAGAAGGTAACAGGATCTGCCGTCTTTATCAGTAAGCTGTGCGAGGAGATTCTTCGTTCAGGAATCCTTCGACGTATTCTTTCCATCTCTTTCGGACTTCGACTGGTACCTTCACAGTCTTCATTACCCTGTCTTGAGTAGCTCGATGTCTTCCGCGCTCCTTGCCTTTCGTCAGCATTTGTTAGCTTCCTTCTTCTGCTTAACATCCCCTGAACTTCGTTGTTTCAGAATCACGCTACCTTGCCTCCTTTGGTTTCACCTCGCGTCTCTCTCAGGAATTCCATTGCATTCTGCTGCATAGGTCCATCCCTTGAAGCGGATGTGGGAGTCCTTCCCCAGTATTATTCGATTGAAGCTCTCCTTTTCCACTTTGTGCATTCTCCACGAATTCTCTGCTCGACTCTTACCCTCATTTTCTTAGGAAGGTCTATAGCGATGGCCAGGAGCGGCCTGCTGAGGGTCCAGCTCTTGCCCAGGCAGTACCTCGATATCCCTAACGCTTTTGAGAGATGATCTCCTTAACAGTGCATGGTCGATTTCCACTTGTCTCCCTCCACTGCTGTAGATTATCTTCTGGGACTATGGGCTGTGGCTCGGTCAAGGAACCGTTCTACCCATGTACCCATTCAGATCACCATGTGTGAGATAGTTATCCTCTGCAATAGAACTTATGGCCTCGTTCAGCGAACTCCTCCTTTTCCAGCTCGGTGGAACGTGCGTACACGGTCACTGGTGTTAAGTTTTCCAGTCACATTAGCTAGTTTTCCAATCACATTAGCCAATGTTCCATCGCTACTGAAAACACAGCTGCTGATAAGTGCCATCACAGAACCTTGGCTTGAGCGGTCAACGGCATCACCCTGACCGAGCTAAATTCGTAATTTTTATCATGGGCAATTGTACGTGTAGGAGGAGTTGTGAAGTTTTAATGCAGTTCCCCAGGAATCATTACGCTACTTTTCTCTGAATCCGTTCCCAATTCCCATGAAATCCTTGCGTGTGATTTACTCCCTGTAAGCTTTCTTTCTCTAACTACGTTTGCCAGCAGTTTATTTATATCTTTTTTTTGCATAATAATTGCAATTTTACATCTGAGGTAGTGACAGTCGCATCGACTGGAAATAAGGTTCACCACCCTTCGAGTGCGTGCCGCAAAGTCGGCACGCCTTCGATCCTCTTTCATAGGTTATAAAAGCGAGTTTATTCTGTTTCTTCCACTCTCAATGATATCGACTGGATTGGCTCCCACTCCCCGATGCAAGGACGGCATCGAGGGACAGTCAGGCTAGTCCGAAAATTGTCAGGGTCTGGAAGGCTCGCGCTCCAACGATGAACGTTGGGACGCTGACTGGATGCTCGTATGAGTTAGCAGCGGCACTAGGGCGCAGAAGGATCGACGTCTTTTCTTCTCTATAGATGCCCCGCAAATTGGATGTTCCGAGCAATCCAGGAACAAGTTCTGGGCTCTGCTAGATGAGAAAGCGTCTAAGCTACCACCAGAAGACGGTGTGATTGTAGCTGGCAACTTGAGTGGGCGCGTGGGCTCTGCGAATGACGGTTACGTTCATCATGGTGCATTCGGGTAATGGATCCCGGAATGCTAGGTAAGCGAATCCTTGACTATGCAGATGCACATAATCTCATCATTCTGAACACGAAGTTTGGTGAGGCGCCTCCCAGCTCGTCAGCTTCTACAGCGGGAGAAGCAGGACACAAATAGGGTTTGTTACAGACATGGCGATCAAGTACTCGCTATAGACGCCAAGTTAGTGCCGTATAAAACAGATGCCACGCAGCACCTCCCGCTGATCTACACGTTGAAATTTGCAGCTTCCAGACTGAAGCAGACGGAGCGATGCAGCTCCGAAGGAATTGAGTGGTGGCAACTGAAGGAGCGAGGGCAGCTGCAACTCCTGCATTCGACTCGCTAAGGTCACAACTGTCGCCGAAACCTGGAAAAATGCCCCGAGTCGATAGCCTAGGCGGTCCGCTCCGAACACGGCTCAGCAAAGCCCGTACGGCGCGGAATCGACAAAGGCCTGGCTGTGGAACGTGAGACAACGTTAGAACAAACGTCCACGGGGGAAACAGTTCTACCACATGCGTGTTTTTCGAGCACAAGTCAGCTGAGGACTGGTGGGTGGTGGAACTCCGGAAAGTAAAAAGTGCGGCAAAGAAGGCCGCTCTTTTCGATGATGTCAGCAGGAAACTGGAGACGCGAGCGGTATCTGTGCGGACTTACCAAATCTCGCCATCGCCAAACGGGAGATAGAAAAGTTTTTACCATAAATGACGAGAACGGCCATATTCTGATGGACTGAATGAGGGCGTTGCAACGATGGCGGAAGTACTCTGAGAACATTCCAGTAGTAGAATTGACCCATCCGGCTACCTACTGTGCCTTAACAACATATGGCCCCGTTCAGAAGATATAGAAAAAGATATATAATAAGATATAGAAAGATATAGAAAACAGAAGCGGCTCTGAGGAAGATGAAAGGCGGCAAAGCGGCAGGCACATGGCAGTTGATCTGTGGAAGTCAAAACGCTGGTTTTTTGCTGAGTGGTTGGCGAGCTGTTCAACCTGGTCGTCGAAGAGAATAAAGTGCTCAAGGACTGGCTTCAGAGCGTGAGATCCTTATTCGGGAGAAGAAGGCAGCCCGGCTCAAACTAGCGCCCAGTTCGCCTTTTCTCGCACACCATAAAATTCTTCGATCAAAATCTTGATGGCCGTGTTCGTGAAACTACCTAGCTTTCCACCGATCAGTTTGACTTCGTCTTGCGCTGTAGCACCATCGACGCCATACACGCCGCACGCCTTCTGCTGGAAAATATAGTGAGAAGAGAAAGCTCGTGCCTGTAGCCTTTTTAGACTTGGTGGAGGCATTCGATCATGTGCCGCTCAGGCTTATAACGTACGCTTTCACTCTTGCGTTGTCGTCATGGATGCCATCTCACGGAATTTCCGGTAGTGGCTTAGACGCTGTTTGACGCTAGTGATGTGGTGACACATTGCAACAGCAGGTGCAAGCTTGGGCCAATCGCGTGGCGAAGTTTGGACCCAGAAAACCGAGTACTTGACAGCGCCCCAAATGGGCTTTTCTCCATGAACATCGGCAACGCGGTGCACAAGCGTACAGAAACAGTCTGGTATCTTAAATCAGCGATTGTGAGTGAGTACGAATGGCGATTAATGTCTGCACCCTTTGCGACAACAAAATACCACAGCGCCCAATACAAAGATCTACAGAATTGTGGTCCGACTGTTCGCGTTAGACGGTGCAGAGTGCTGGCTCGCGACCAAGAAGCCGAAGGGCGCCAGCGGGCGTCACGCGACTGGAACGTGCTTGTGACAATGCCGTACGCAAATGGTTCCTGGTAGCGCCTAGAGGTAACAAAGTGCGAGAAGCGCGCCTTCTATGGTGCGGCCATATATCAGGTTGGCCCGTAAGTAATGGCGTTTTTCTCACTCGAAATATCGCACTGAAGATCAAAGGCTCTGCCACTGAATTTCATACTGTTTTGCAGAGAAGCCCTAACCCTATACGATAGTCTTCTTAGTTTTTTTTAAAGTTCTTTCCACTAATATTTAGGTGGTCAAACTGAAGTGTCAGGTCGACGGAATTGAATTTTCGGCACCCTCTCTACTTTACTCTTTATAAAAAGCTAACCGCACATGCCTAATTGCTAGGTATATGGGCAAGAGGCTTTATCTCTCAGGAATGCTTACAACAGTTTGAGTGATTCGAAGATTTCAATTTCGACCTCAAAGACAAGCGTCAAGCGTAAGCCCGTTGAGTCCAACTGAGAGCTCACTGAATCAGCTTATTCAAGGAGGTCTATGCCAAAGACTGAGGTATTGTTAGGTCACGAAAACAATGAAACGGTTCACCATCATCATTAAGCATAACCTTCTGTTTATGGAAGAGATTCAAAACTTGGTGCATGGGTTCTGCAGGCAGTCGCTCCCCAGAAGGGCGCCCCGCGCTGCACATTTGAAAGGCCAAATTTTCTATCTCTCAATCACTTCAACCAGCTTCGATCATTCCTAAAAGGCATCGTTCCTTGGATATATCGCGAATTTCAAGTTTTTTTTTCTGTAATATGAGAACTGAGATAAAGTGCAAACAGTTATTGTCAGAAACTCACTTTTATGTCGAACCGATACTCCTTTTCAATGGAATAAAAAACGACAAAAATCAAGAAGCAGTAGGGAGGCATTTACTTTATCTTGTAGAACTTAAAATTATCTCTCGAATAGCAAAGAACGCCTCGGAAACGATCCTCGCTTTTCATAACGCTATCACTTGTGGGCTAGCTCGAGGTACCCTGAAAGGGCCTCAAGGGTGTTCAAAACGCTGGCTTGACACGCTGCATACAAACTTGAAAATGGCCGGCATTCAACCTGACTAGACACAGGTTCGAGAGAAGTGGCGTCATCGAATAAGAAGAGCGGCTCACCACAGAGTGGGACAAACGCTCAAGAAAAAGAAGAACGAGTCATACATGGTCCTTCCCTCTCGTTTTGGGGGGGGGGGTCATTAAATTAGAAGAGTAACGTTGGAGGGGGTCTCACAGTCCCACAATAGGTGCAGTGATGGTGTCAGTAGGACGGCTGGAATGTATTGTAGTCTTCGCGCTACCCATGAAATGGGCAAAAATTTGCGGAAACGTCTTGTCGAATTCCTTTTGATCAAGCTATGCCTACGTTAATACTTTGCCCTCACTCAGATAACTCGCCAGCACTAAATTAGGGTATCCCGAATGTTTGTGAATTTCAAACTTTTTTTCAAGTGTGTCTCAATGAAAAGCAATTCCCATTGACACCATATATGTTACCTTCATCGACATTTTATTGTCAACGACCATGAAGGAGTGGTTGCCTTCCAGAAACTTTTGGGTCCCGTGCCGAGAATGGCCGCTGGGTCATTTTGAGGTGCTTCTGAAAACCTTTTTTAGGAGCTTCAGAGCAATGTCATTTCCGTGTAAGCCTTAGCTGTGGTGGAGTAGGCAAACATTACTGGGTTATGGTACCACATAGTGTGGATTTTCATCTCCCCTTTGCAGTTGATTGCAATAGGACTCCCTATTCACCACAGCGTTGAGAGGAAAACATTCCGTGCGGTAAACTCCACCACATACCCAGTATCATCGCCCTGCTGGATTGATAGGATTGCTAGACCGGTCCCACCCATTCTACTGGGTCTAGCCACTGGCGCTGCCGGGAGTGGTTCACCTAGAGGTCTCCTCCATATCCTGCTGCAACGTTGTTCAATCAAACCGTTGGGCGGGGAGAGAAGTTGTAGATAGTACCCACATGCGTTCCCCTTTGGGTATCGGTCAACACACGACAAAGTTTTGACCACACTTCAATACTTTTTGAGAGAGTGAGGACCTCTGCCATTTGTGCTCTTGAACAGCGAAGTGTAAGGACTCGATAGCGAATCGATTCCTACAAATAAGTTTTGATCAAGGAACGCAGTAGATCCAAGTCCAAGGCAGATGGCCTTGCGGGACGTAGCTCCCAGATGAAAAGTCATAAGCGAAAGCGATCAGGCAGTTTGAACGCCATTCTATGGAAGGTAGCATCAGGACCATCGGAGCAAATGCCGCGTGTGGCTCCAACCAGGCTGGGACTCAGTGGAGATTCATATAGCAAAGTGTGACGAAAATGACGAGTTTCATCTACCGCTTTGGATATGAGAACAGCGACTGCGAAGGACGGTAAAGCAACTAGGGTTGCTTACTCAGTAGTCTTCTTATAGACCACATGACTGTCTGGCGCGAAGATTTGATACATTGAAAAAAAAGTCACGAACTTTTGGGACACCCAGGACTTCCAATGAGTTTCGTAGCCATATGTGCTGTTACCTTATATTTCATTTGTTTCAGGATTGCGGACTCTGCTGAAGGCTTCGTCCCGTCAAGCTACCTTCAGTGCAAGTGGGATAACGGTGGAGAGAACTAACCGTGCACTTTGGTCTATGTCACGGGAGAAAGTTTTTGCTGTTGTACTACTACTCTAAATAAAGAATTCTGCGGTTCTCCAGCTTTCATATTCGCATTTGGCTCCCTTGCACCTCAGAGACCGGCAGATAAATCCGCCATTAGGTAAGTTCACGCGACGCGTTCGCCTGCGCGCGGACACTAAACGGATTTCTGTGAATCCAACCACTTGTTATTTTCAAATCCTCCTAGGTGAGAGGTGGGTATTCTCCTGACGTTTTCAAATGAGGGCCAGTCTGATCCCTTGGAAATTTCCTTTTAAAAATTGCCACATCCATTTTTTCATCCAAGCTGCTGCATCCATCCCAAGCATAATCAATCCCTAACAAGGTCAAGCATCTGTTGAGGAATCCTCAACAAAGGGGTCATAGCTCCCTCGCTGGAAAAGGGGGAGCTGTGTTTGGAAAAACCAGCAATCATTAGAAGACATGTGCGAGACAAGGGTTAACAGCGGGACTCAGCAGTGGCTTGGCCCCGAAACGTATCCTGTCGCAAAAGTGCTCCCACATGCTTCTGACTGCAGGGTATGTGTCACTAAACACAAACAGCTGTTTCATGTTCCTACATGACTTTAATTGCTGCTAGGAATGTGAGTGGGTGTCATATGCGTGGCGCACCCCTACAAACAGGAAATGACTTCCTTGAGTTGCTAATGTAGCGACCCTCTCGTTCTATGGCCTCTTATCGGATCGTCAGCTGTGATAATGCTCTGTCACTTACCAATAGTTTTCTCTTTTTTTCCACTGTATCACGTATTGGAATTGACTCCCTTGAAATACCACGACTCGAGCTCTGAATGTGGCGACCCTCCAGTTCTATAGCTTCTCATCGGACCTAATCAGCTGTTTGTCACTCACCAATAGTTTTCTCATCTTTTCCACTGTATCTGTATTGGAAGGGACTTCTTTGAGTTGCTGCGACGCTCGCACTCAACCTCTGTATCACGTATTGGAACTGACCTCCTTGAGTTACTTATGTGGCGACCCTCCCGTTCTATAGCCTCTCATCGGATCGCATCAGCTCTTATAATGTTCTGTCACCAGTAGTTTTCTCGTCTTTTTCCTCTGTGTCACCTATTGAAAGGCACTTCCTTGAGTTGCTTATGTGACGAACCTCCCGTTCTATAGCTTCTCATCGGATCTAATCAGCTGTGATAATGCTCTGTCACTCACCAGTAGTGCTCCTATCTTTTCCTGTGTATCACGTATTGGAAGTGACTTCCTGAGCTGCTGCGACGCTCACACGCAACCTCTGTGTCACCTATTGGAACTGACTCTTATTTTTCGACCTCCCGTTCTATAGCCTCTCATCGGATCTAATCAGCTGTGATAATGTTCTGCCACTCAGCAATAGTTTTCTCATCTTTTCCGCTGTATCACATATTGGAACTGACTTCCTTGAGTTGCTGCGACGCTCCCGTTCTATAGCCTCTCATCTGATCTAATCAGCTGTGATAATGTTCTGCCACTCAGCAATAGTTTTCTCATCTTTTCCGCTGTATCACATATTGGAACTGACTTCCTTGAGTTACTGCGACGCTCACTACGCAACCGTCTCTCTGTGTCATGTATTGAACTGACTTCCTTGTTTACGCGACCCGAGCTGTGAATGTTGGACTCCTCCCGTTCTATAGCTTCTCATCGGATGTAATCAGCTGTGATAAGTTCTGTCACTGCACCAATAGTTTTTCTCAATCTTGTCTCCCTTGTTCACCTATTGGAACTGACTTCCTTAAGTTGCTGCGACGGCTTCCCGTTCTATAGCTCTTCATCGGATCTAATCAGCTGTGATAATGTTCTGCCAACTCACCACTAGTTTTCTCATCTTTTCGCTTGTATCACATATTGGAACTGACTTCCTTGTGTTACTGCGACCCGAGCTGTGAATGTGGCGACCTCCCGTCTATTGCCTCTCATCGGATCCAATCAGCTGTGATAATTTTCTGTCACTCACCAATAGTTCTCATCTTTTCCGCTGTATCATATATTGGAACTACCTTCCTTGAGTTACTGCGACCCTCCCTTTCTATAGCCTCTCATCGGATCCAATCAGCTGTGATAATTTTCTGTCACTCACCAATAGTTTTCTCATCTTTTCCGCTGTATCACATATTGGAACTGACTTCCTTAAATTGCTGCGACGCTCCCGTTCTATAGCCTCTCATCGGATCTAATCAGCTGTGATAATGTTCTGCCACTCACCTGTAGTTTTCTCGTCTTTTCCGCTGTATCACATATTGGAACTTACTTCCTTCAGTTACTGCGACCCGAGCTGTGAATGTGGCGACCCTCCCGTCTATTGCCTCTCATCGGATCTAATCAGCTGTGATAATCTTCTGTCACTCACTGGTAGTGTTCGCATCTTTTCCTCTGTATCACATAATGGGAAGGACCTCCCTGAGTTGCTGATGTAGCGACCCTTCCGTTGTATATCCTCTTATCAGGTCCAAGCAGCTGTGATAATGTTCTGTCACTCACCAATAGTTTCCTCATCTTCCCCTTGTGTCCCCTATTGGAACTGACTGCCTTAAGTTGCTGCGACGCTCCCGTTCTATAGCCTCTCATCGGATCTATTCAGCTGTGATAATGTTCTGCCACTCACCACTAGTTTT
>MU911926.1:150554-203388 GCA_036418165.1 Cooperia oncophora | reverse complement strand
CGCTCATACCACATGATTATTTACTTGAGAATTGGCCGCTGTAATGACCACTGCGGCAATGGGCCCCTATAATGTGGTGATTAGTATCGTCGCAACCAGTCGGGGTGGGGTCAGCAGGTATGGAGTGAGCTTATCCCCAGGCGTATTTTCTAGGGTTGTCAGTTCGGGGAGAAAACAACCAATGGTAGAAACGCCCTCGCTGGGTAAGCTATTCCATGCCTATTGACACCGCTCCGACTGATTGTGACCTTACAAAGTAGAAATATTATTAGTGTTGACACATTGAACCGACCTAATGCATCAGAGTGGGCTTCTTGTCTGCTCGTAACACAAAGGTCCGAAGGGATCGGGTTCCTTGGCTGTGCACGAAGTTTACTAAAAAAATGACTTCTTCTCAAAAGAGGGTACATTTGCTGGGATAATCAAGGGCTCGTAATCAGCCGCTGGGAGTGGAGGTGGCTTTGGTCGGAGCAGTTTCGATTCTGGCTTCCAGAGAAGGTTTTCTGAGCCAAGAAATTTTTTTCCAGTTGTTGACTTTTGGCGATTTTCCCGTTTCACGGGCGGCTTATGAAGAAGCATTGTGGGTATAGACATCATCCCTGCAAACGATAGGGCGTATGAGGGACATAGATGAGACGGCCGCCAGACGGCCTTTTGTGCCAATGATGCCATTCTGAGTGCGCTACAATTGGCGGGAAAAGCTGTTCTAGCTAAGCTCCGCATCGCGCTCATTCAACACCCTGTCGTTTGCTGATAATGACTATACATAGAGTAGTAAAAGTTGGTCGTAGTGGAAGAGAAACCTCAGGAGCGGGAGGGGGAGTGCTGACACCATCATTTTACCTATTCGCTGTAACCTGTCTCAGAAGAAACAATAGAATTACTTTCTCAGTTGTTCCTAAGAAACTTCATATTCATTATTTTCCGCTGTAAGGGAAGTGGTGGCACCTCATCATATTAGAATGTCGTGGCTTTTATGCATTGCAAAAATGCATATATAAGCCGCCACATTTCAATATGATGAGTCGTGCTCAGTAAAACAGGCACTATATTAGGATGTCGTTTTCGTAGAAAATGCATATGCAGCAGCAAAAAAAGCTTGGTGCAAAGCAGTAAATAACATTTCCAACATCGCTTGTCTGGCTCCAAGTTGGCGCTAATAAGAACGAACCTAGTACATAAGATTAATAATAATAATAATAATAATAATAATAATAATAATAATAATGGGTAAAGTATAGAAGCGTAGTAGCAAATTTTCGAACGGTATTTGACGACCATAAAAACACCTGCACTCTCGTACGTGGTGCATGGTCTTTCACGAAAGAGGTCTTTCTTGAGCTGCACAAACGCATGATGGCCTTCTCCGGGTGCCCTTTCCCTGATTCCTACCCTTTCCTCAATACGCTCAACAGTGCTGAACTCTTTCCAGATTTCATTCCCTACAAGTGTGGGCACACGGCCGACGTCAGCGTGGTGGTGATGCGCCATGTCACGATATACAGTCGTCATCCAGGCACTTGATTAGGCGGCCAAGGGTACGCGACACGGCTGCAGCGCGCCACGGCCGCGGCGATCAGCTGTTTCCAACCTAATCTGGTCATTTTTTCCCGTTGTCAGTGTATTTTCTATTATTTTTCAAGGTACGTTGTGTTATTGCCTTCAAGAAGTGTAATAGGACGTGAATTCTTTTTTTTTATTTTCTGTAGTGAGGTGTACTTGCGATTTTTTTGGGTTTTTGTTCAATCGTTTGTTAATTGTTTAATTTTTCGAAAAAATTAGAGAAATTCCAATCATTATCCACCTTGTGAAGACAAGGGAAAAATAATTTCGAGAAAAGCAGCCAAAACAGTGCAAATTAGGGAGAAAATGGCTAAAAAATGGATGGAAACAGCTGATCGCCGCGCTCGTGACCGCCGCAGCCCGTCGCGACCCTTGGTCGCCTAATCAAGTGCGCAGATGACGACTGTATTTCGCAACTGTTCTGACAAAATTTAATCCACTTTGTCAGGAATTTTTATGCATAAGTCACCTTTGAGAGCCAAGTTCCTATGCATAATTGAAAAAGTCTTAACACGTCAACGGCACTGTGAGCCACCGGTGGCTCATGCGCGAGTGGCCACGTGGCTCATACACTTTTGCACCGTTTTTCGCCTATTGCTGTTAGTTCCTAACGATTTTTTTTGCATTATAATGACTTGTACGAGGAGAAGTTCCAACATGGGTGACGGAGAGAATGTTGCCATCTTCATGAATTTTCTTTCAAATTGCAAATTGGCATTTCTCAACTAGCTATTGCTATGCCAGAGGCCTCCAGATTGACTCTTTCCGGACGAAACCTCGACTATAGGGACTGTTCGGGGCTTAGACCAGAAGTGTCATATCGTATTTGTCATGGGCGCGATGTGGCGCCAATAGGCGCCACTGAAGGACTAGCTGTCTTTTTGGCATCGATGTTGATACAAACTCCTGGGCTGTCTGTCATCCTTATCACGAAAACATAAATTTTCAGCTCTGAAAGAAAAAGTAAAAAAGGTTCAGGTCACGATGTGACATTCGTAGCCTGAACTCCGAGAAAATAGAAAGTAGAGTATGGCGCCACTGTTTTTTAGTAGTGAAATCGACATAAACTCCTATACCTGGGTTTTTGCCATCGTTATTGCGAACATATTCTCCCTTTCAGTTGTGGCGCCATATGGCGCCATTGAGCGGCAACTTGGCGCAACAATTTTTTTTGCGGAAGATGTAAACGTGAGCACTACGGGTTTTTGGTACATTGATGAGAAACTTA
Organism: Cooperia oncophora; assembly: GCA_036418165.1. Lineage (NCBI taxonomy): Eukaryota > Metazoa > Nematoda > Chromadorea > Rhabditida > Trichostrongylidae > Cooperia > Cooperia oncophora. The sequence continues at coordinate 200,597 of MU911926.1, read as the reverse complement.
ACATTCATTTCCGGAGCCACATTATCTAACGCATTCTGATTACCCGCGCTCTGTCAAGACGGAGCAAGGCAAAAGAAATCACACCTCCCTGAGCCTGACCACAAAATAGCGCATATACCAAAAAACTATGTCGATATGGCCGTCATGTGTAATTTGGAGTAGAACGAATGCACAAAAGCCACGGAACCAGAAGTATAGAAAGAAATTTTGGAAAATCACGATCGCGCTGAAAAGTGGGCGTGATCGTGGGAGGCGGGCTTGACATCATGTCCAGTATGGTCGAGGATGTTATGAATAACACCCTCTACAAGATTGCTTAGTCATTTTGCAAAATTTATAGAGTGGAAAAAAGGGGTCCACGAGGGACTATGTGAGCCATCGGTTTCTCATAACGGACGAATGCAGAAAACGCCTTTGTCCCGCGCGGCGCTTTCCAGCAAACGCTCGTTGCCGATGATGGGGCGTGTCATGGGAGATGGGTGTAGCGGGGCGCTACACCCGTTGTTCGCCAGTTGTTGAAGCGAGAAAGCTACAGCAGTAGGGTGGAAAACGACTGTTAGGAACAATATTGTACCCTCTTGTTGCCTGCTTGCATCAACAAGTGGTGGCAAAGGGTTTGCGGCCGTGCCTAACCCGTGCCTCCTGACACGCCCCATACTCCGTTCCAGACAAGGGTGTATAAAGCTACGGCAAGAATTCACAATTCGAGTATTGTGAATCGGAGTAATTCCCTCAATACGGATCGAAATCGGGTAAATTACTGAAATCTTTCTTAGTGTTAACATTTACATTAGTTTCTCGGGTATTGAGCTCACGCAACAGGTACGCGAAAAACTCCTAGTCACACCAGCCAGCATCCTTAAACTCCTTCTTTCACTCTTTGTTTTCCTGAACAATCTTCAAAGCATCATTCATCTTCGAGTACTATCCGATATTTCGCAGTCATTGCATTAAGCCAGGAACAATTAAGCAAAGCCAGAAACCAGGGATATTTCAGCGATAATAGAAGCTTGAGGAATTAACTACTCCAAAGCTGTAAATAGGTCGCATACTCACTACTAGCAGCACGTATGCTATTGTGCTGTAAGTAGTTAGCTGTAACGGCAGTAAACATCAGTCACTGGATTAGTTTGATAATTCAAAGGCATAGACCGAAAAAATCACAAATCCCAACCCAAAGCCATTCGCCTGCTGTTGAAATATATCGCAGTCGCTTCAAAAGCGAATGGTGTATTCATTAACCCGCGGAGAACAGCCCATTACAAACCTCATAGTTCCAACAGTCGACTAGATAAACGCTCGGGCCCTATCTATCATTCAGTCGGTTCTGACGAGATTAATTCTTAATTTCACAATAACAGGGTAATGGTACTGCTGTCAATATCCAGCGGATGTAAGGGCTTCAAATTCCAGAAGAAGTGTATGCACACTTTAATTTTCAGCTTTTGTCTGCTGAAACCCTTTCATGAAGATCACTAATGTGACTGCGAAACCTACGCTGGCTTCGGACACTTTGATCTTTGTAGTATGCACAAAGGTTCAATTCAAAATGAAAGGTCATCGATTGTATCTCGGATTTTCTGAAAGTAAAGCGGAAATTTCAGAGAAAAGTGTAGAAAGATGCAGCTCTCCCGCTTGTGAATCCTTTTTGCATACGGCACGCACTTTACAGTCATCATCCGAGCAGTTGGTTAGGCGGTCAAAGGGTCGCAGACACGGCTGCGGCGCGTCACGGCCGCGGCGATCAGCTGTTACCAGCCTTTCGGCCATTTTCTCCCTAATTTTAACTGTATTATTTATTTTCTTCCAAGCTAACTTGTTTTTTGACTTTATGGAGTATGTGAGGACGAGGATTCTTTTTTTGTTTTTTTGTGATGGAGTGTTTTTGCGATTTTTCTAGGTATTTCTTTAATTATTCAATTGTCCGCAGAAATTCAAGAAATCTTAATCATTATCTACCTTGTGAGGACAAGGAACAACTAATCTCGAGAAAAGCACCCAAAACAGTGAAAATTATGGAGAAGATGGCTAAATAGGCTAGAAATACGTGGTCGCCCCGATCATGACGCGCCGCAGCCGCGTCTGCGACTATTTGACCAATTAACTGCTCGGATAGCGATTCTACTTCCATTCAGCATGATGATATCTTGATGAGCGCAATATGACCATTACAACGGCCTGCAGTAGCGAGCTTAGGCTGCGTTTATACTTTGCGGCAGCGTAGCGTAGCGTAGCGCAGCGTAGCGTAGCGCTTCCAGCGTACGCCAGTGGCAGTGCCGAGGAGAGGATGCATATCGATCTAGCTTCACCAGCGTCACCAGCGGCACGCTGGCGTACGCTAGCGTTTCTCCAGCGTTTCACCAGCGTTTGCTAGCGTTTGCAGCGGCAGGGGAGTAGAGACTATGGGAGAGCTGCAAAACACATCGATTCCGCGTCTCTGACGGCCACGTAGTCTCTACCACACACATCGATTCTGCGTCTCTGACGGCCACATAGTCTCTACCATGCACATCGATTCTGCGTCTCTGACGGCCACATAGTCTCTACTATACTCATCGACTCTGCGTCTCTGACGGCCACGTAGTCTCTACAATACACCGCGTCTCTTACTGCACAGGAGTCCTACTCCCCTGCCGCGCGCAAACGCTAGCAAACGCCCTGGCTGAAACGCTGAGAAGGCTAGCGAGGAGGGATTACCAGCACTGAAGTTGAGATGTTGAGATAGGCCTGCCGTTTACACTTCTGCGCAGCGCTAGCGTAGTCCGCTTCCATGCGTAATCGACCAGCTGCCGAAGGAGAGGCATGAGTATCGATCTAGCTTCATCCAGCCACCAGCGACACCTGCGACGCAGCGCTTCTACAGGCGCGCCACCACGTCACGCAGCGGAGGGGGAGTAGAGACTATGTGGCAGTAAGCCAGACGCGCAGTTCGCTATAAGTTATTAGTAGAGACATGCCGCAGAGGACGGCAGATATCGATGTGCATGTTAGAGACTATGTGGCCAGTAAGAAGACGCGAAGTCGCATAAGTATAGGTAGAGGACTATGTGGCCGTCAGAGACGCCAGAATCGCATGTGCATTTGGTAGAGACTAACGGTGGCCGTCAGGAGACGCAGAATCGATGGTGGTGAGTAGAGACTTATGTGGGCCGTCAGAGACGCGGAATCGATGCTGTATAGATAGAGACTGAGTGCGCCTGCTCGAGAGACGCAGAGTCGATTGTGGATGTAGAGACTTATGTGGCCGTCAGGAGACGCGAAATCGATGTGTATGTAGAGGACTGAGGCGAGTGCAGAGGACGCCGCAATCGATGTGTTTTTTGCACCTCACAGCTCTTCCATAGTCTCTACTCCCCCTGCCGCTGCAAAAGCCAAAACGCCTGGAAGCCGTTGAAACGCTGCGAGGAAAAGCCGCTAGGCGTAGCGCCAGCGTTGTCGCTGCTGTACGCTGGTGAAGCTAGAGTCGCATATGCATTCCTCTCCTCGACACTGCCGCTGGCGTACGCTGGAAGCGCTACGCTACGCTGCGCTGCCGCAAAGTATAAACGCAGCCTTATCTACATTCAATTCAGTGCTGGTATCCTCTCAGATAAAACCTGGCTCGTACAATGCAGAAGGTGAATTGGCCTGAGCAGGAGTCGATCCGAGATTTAACAACGGACAGCGCTTTTGCCACCATAACACCTGTGCCCAACAAACAACCAGAAAATTATGAACGCGTTGTCCAATTTGAAAGCAATTATTTGAGTGAATTCACGAATCGCGTCGACTGCCAGCAAAATACAGTTCTGTTCGCTGCGGATGATGGAGCGTGTCAAGGGGAAAGGATCTAGCGCGACTTCAGCCCGTTTTTTTTGGTAGCGACAGTACTGTATAACATCGTTTGTATCAGTCGTTTTATCCCGGTGTTGTCGCTTCTTTGCTTAAACAAGTAATGAAGAACGTTCTGGTGACGCGCCAAACCCAGCCTCACTGACACACCCCATCATCCACAGCGGACAAGGCTGTAGGTGCCTGTCGAAAACCGCCAACTGAACAAAACCTGAAGTCGGTAAAAGTTGAAGTGGGAGTTGGTGAAAGGTCGTTGACATCGTGGAACTCGTCCAAACAATTATCGATCACAGAAGAAACTTGATAATTCTCTTTCACACCCTCATTTCCCATGAGCTCTTGAAAAACGTTCCCATTTCGACAAAAAATATTTTTTCGATATGGCAACATTATGAGCTATCCGACATCTCCTCTAGCTATTCTAGCTATCAGACAATCATAATTGGAGCACTTCTGCAAAAGCTTTCCTCAGTGTCGCCTCTGATGCATACGAAAAGTGACCTGTCAGAAGATCATTTCTCTTCTCATCTTTTTCATTCTTCAGGAAAAGTAATCATATTACCATGAGAGCCTGGTTATGAGAAGTGTCCTAAGTCGTCTGTTTCCCTGCTGTCTTCGTTGCGTGTTTTTCCTGTCGACGATGCATGTATCGGATTTTTGATGGGGACTCAACTGAAATCTTTGCTGAAGCCATCACAAAGGTGAGTTACATAACTATCTTGTAACCTCATATATCAAAACAAATGAATCCATTCATTTTCCGTAAAGTGCACTTGCACCTCACGAAACTATCCCGGACTTCATTTTCCTCTGAAGAAGTATAGTTATGGCTTTGGCGAATTAATAAAGCAGTTACGGGGAATATAATGTAGGACGTGTCGATCCCGCTTCACTAATCCGCGGCTTAGGAAGCTCTTCCTTACTAGGATTGGAATTAGCTGTAATAGAATGTTATCGATTAGAAAATACTTAGATGTCCATATCCAAGCAGCCCATGTGTTTTCTCCCTAGTTAGAAAGGGTGCCTATAGATAATGCTAATTTGCTTACTTATTTTCATTCATTTTACAGTCTTAATTCGACTACTTATAGTACTGTAATGCCGGAAACTCTTATTAATTTCAAACTTTCCAGCTGAGCTCCCCGCTGGCTGTGCTGTACCCCCTTAACTTTATAGATAAAATTTGTAGAATAATGATGTCCACAAATGAGCTCAAAGGGATTTGGTTGCTTGAAATCTCGTGCTAGGGATCGGTTTACTTCAGGTATCTAGTACCTATTACTTGTTATCGGCTATAACCGATGCAACCATTACTTCTTTCGTGAACGCCAACTTGGCACGCAAGTGTCTGCTGCTCCGCCGGCGAATTTGGCAATGTACCGCCTCATCTACTAGCTAGCTTCCGTGTCCTTATATATCGACACGACTGTCTTTCCTGATGAATTTTTCGCATATCGATATTCTTTCCTAGGCCAGTCAAGTCTTCTAACATCCCTGGACGACAAATTTGCGCTAGAGTTGTCTGAGAGGATAACTTTACTTGTATTAGGATGTCCGAAGAGTTCGTGACATCTTCGAACTTTTTTCGCGTGTAATTTAATTCGATGAGAAGCAGTTCTGATCAGCAATGTACATATGAGCTTCATCGGCAACTTGTTGCCAAACGCCAAAAAAATTGTGCTTGCCTTGATTCCAGAGGCCTTTGGTTTCGTGCTGCAAGCAGCTGGGTCTTTTTTTTGGAGGCGTTTTTGAAGATTTCTACCCAGAAGGTGGCCGCTAAGGGATTAGTTAAGAGGCAAGCAAAAAGGACTAAGTCAGAGCTACACGAATACTGGTGTGATTCCCCAACTAGCCTTCAAGATCCCGGGCGGTGTCATTAACGTGTGACCCTGAGCTCTGACGGAGTAGGGGAATGCGCCGGGTTGCGGGAACAAATTGTGGGGATTCTCATCCTCGATTCGCAGTTGATTGCAATGGGACTCGCCGGTTACCACATCGTTGACAGGATGAAATTCCCTATAGTGAACCCCATCACTTATGCTCCTTATCCCTGAGACGGGGTAGGCGTGGCATCCAAGCATGGCGCAGAACTGGTTACCCGTGGGATCTTTCATATTGGGACAACCGCCAACTTGTTCTTTTTTGGACAGGGACGTGACCACATTCGGGTCAAAATAAAAATCCCCCCAATAGCATAGCCACCACGACGTTTAGTTGGAGTACGCAGCCACGCCTACCTCATCTCAGGGATTTTGAATGTACACAGCACGACCACCCTACTGGATTAATAGGATTACAGAACCAGTTCCGCCCTTTCTGGAAGATCTAGCCACTGGCGCTTCCGGGAGTGGTTCACCTACAGACACTTCTCCCGTATCCAGGCACAACATTATTCAACTGTGGCGGGAGCGGGTGAGAAATTGTAGACGGCACCAACACGCGCTCTCCCTTAAGTATCTATCAGTTTGTGGAGGAACATTTGACCGAACTTCAATATTTTCTTGAGGGAGTGAGGACCTCTTTCATTTGTGCTTTTGGAATAGTCAGTAAGGACCAGATAGCAAGTTAATTCGTGTGAACTGATTTGAATTAAGTGTCGCAGTAGATTCAAATCCAAGGCAGATGACTTCCCTGGACGAGGTTTGCCTCTCCGGTAGAAATCACTCAAGCGAGCGATCGAGTCCTTTTAAATCCATACTACGGAAGGTAGCATCAGGACCTAACTCAGGGCAAATGTCACGTGGCGCCAACCACGTTGCGGCTTTCTATAGATTATATTGGGTTGTCCGGAAAGTTCTTAGCGTTTTGTAGATTATATTAGGTTGTCCGGGAAGTTCTTAGCGTTTTATGCACCTATTTTGTACATTCACTGCTGCTTGAAAACTCATTCTGCCTTGCTTCTGAGTAGCACATCCTGTAGAGAATCCCATGCGCTATCTGATGGTACAACTGCCGTTTCACCATTGCTTGATAAACCCCCTTTTTTCAAGATTTTTTCAAGCATGTGAAAAGAGCACTTCGGACGATTTTTTTCTTCGACTATAAATTGGAGCAATCCGCAATCGAAACAGCTCAACAAATTAACCAGGTGTGGGAGCCCAATAGTGCTAGAGAAAGCACCGTGCGGCAATGGTTCAACAAATTTCGTTCTGGAGATTTTAGCCTTGAAGATGAACCTCATAGCGGTCGACCTAAAGCAATATTGACGAGGATTTTAGGGGGATTTTAGAGGTGAACCCATCCCAAGCAGTTCGAGAGATTGCAGGAAAGCTAGGCGTTGGCAAATCCACTGTTGCAGATGGTCTGAAAAGCATTGGGAGGTGAAAAACTCGACAAGTGGTGCCCCACATTTTGAGTGACGGGCAGAAATTGGCACGTCTCGAGGTTTTTCCTTCACTGCTTTCGCACAATAGAAACGACCCGCTTTTGGACCGAATTGTCACGTGTGATGAAAAGGAGATCATGTACGATAACAGGAGACGTTTCGGACAGTGGCTGGATGCCGCGGACCCCTGAGGCAATTTCCAAAGCCGTATCCTCACGAGAAAAAGATTACGGCCACAGTGTGGTAGTCATCGGCTGGTGTGATCCACTATAACTTTTTGTCACCAGGCCAAACCATCAAGCAGAACCCGACTGTGAAGAAATCGACGAATCGTACCGAAAATTTGTCATATGTAGCCAACACTTATCAAAGAAAGGTTCCGATTCTTTTGCATGACAAGCCCCCCACATGTTTCACAATCATTATCCATAAATTGAACGAATTGGGGGTTGAAGTTCTACCTCAACCGCCATATTCTTCAGACTCTTTGCCAACCAACTATTACCTTTTCTAACATTTTCACCCTCCCTTGCTGAAAATACTTCATCAATCAGGACCAGGCAAAAAAGCATCGCGGATTTTATGAATTTTCGACACACCCCAGTTTTTTTTTTGCTTGATGGGATTTCTCGACTGCTGTCACATTTGGCAAAGTGTGCTGATTCGAATGGTGCCTATTTCGATTAAATCCGATGAGTATATGAAAAGTTACGATCGTTTAAAGTGGAACACTCAAAACGCTGAGAACTTTCCGGACAACCTAATATAACGAAGAATATCGAAAATGATGAATTTTGTCTACCGTTTCGGATATGAACAGCCACTGCGAGGGGAGGTGAAACAAATGTAGGCTGCTCAATTGACACACTTCTTATAGACCACATAACTGGATCTCAAAATGGCTGGGGAAAAATCTGATATGAGAAATCTGATGTTACAAAAAATGTCACGAACTTTTGGGACAACCTGCTGCATCGTCTGACCCCCGTAATTTACTGTACAGGCCACATCGCATTCAACAACTGAGTGGGTGTAGAATGCCACCTTTATCCTTTTATCGTTTTGCTTATCAAGATTTCGAGAGAATATTTAAACTCGTAATGATGCATTTCTATCTGGCCGGTTTAGTCAACGTTCATCTATGTATTCGCAGTAACTTTCAGCATGGCTTCACCACCGTCGTCTCCGGTGCACTTGCATGTTCGGAAGCTGTCCGTCACGAATGAAGAAGGGACAAGTAGTCAGACGCTGGTTAAAAAACCCAGCAAGAAGGTGAGATTGATACTTACAGAGTACTTATAGAGGGTTATAGAGAGTTATATTGGCTGCACAATCCATTTTTCCACCTGGGAGGCCAGCTTTCCACCCAAGGCACATGAGGATCCCCTCCCTTCTCGCTCGCCAGCATATGGAAAACTATTAGGAAAGAAAATCTGCGAAGGTGGTTGATTCATGGGGGACGAGAGGGGGACGTATTTTCCTTTCTTCACGCTTTTTCCTGTTTCAAATGTGCTGAGGTGCCATGTACTCGCCCCTCTCGCTCAGCAGCTCGATGGTATCAGAGGCAGAGGATAGGGGTAGTGGTCGTGCGGCCTCGTTCAAAATCCCCAACCAGTGATGTGCCCTGCTTTCACCGTGAGCTCAGAAACTGGCTGAAAGAGCCGATCCCTCCATAGTGCCTTAGAAAAGGCTTTCCCATGCCTCCTTAGAAAGATTTATTTGCTCACTCTATGTCATAGGGTTTACTAATAACCCCTCTATCGAGCTTTAATCCTGTGAAAGGTTGACATTTCGATCTACTCGGAAGAGGGCTCAATGCCATTTCTCCTCACCTGTTTAGCATCAGCTTCCCCATCTACAAGTGATTCAGATTTTTTATGCTTATTCTGACGTAATGTCTGTTTGCCTGCGTGTCTGGCTGTGTATCACAGTATCTACTGCAGTATCTCATTTGTATGGGTGTGTATGCATATGTACGTACATACATATCTACGTGCGTATCTATATTTCTATGTGTACGCACGTGTATGTGCATATTATGTTTGAGCACATCCACGATTTATTAAAGATTTTGGAAATTTTTTAAAAAACTTACAATGATGCATTCAAGATTGTTGCTCTTGTCGGAGAGGAAGATATGAGTGGTCCACCTCCAGTTCAGTCAAATCCAAAAAGTCGATTCCGAAATGGACATGCTTCTTTCCGACTTCGAATGCTTCAGGAGCAACATGGAACAGGCTTCGAACCAGTTAGTTACTCTTTTCTGTTTTGATGGGCTTCATCACATTAGTGGACGTCTTTACACGTTCAACCACGTTAGGGAGAAGGGAAGGAAATTCAGCTTGCGATCTTGACGAAGGAAAGTCTTGAACGAAAATCTCAACGACTTTTGGGGTAAGAGTAGTGAGCACCCGCCATTTTGCCCCCCACATCCTCTTTCCACAGTGGCAACTCTCCCGGTTTCCTGTCGAGTTTCATGCCACTTAATGCAGTCACATCCGCTTTCCCATTTCTGAACAGTAGCCCCCTATTTTGAGGCAGAGGTGATCTTGTGGCCACTGGCACGCTTACGACGCGCGCGAGAGGGTCAAGTCCCGGATCGGCCCTCGCCTAGACTAACCAATCCTTCTCCCGCATAGGGGCCCCGCAAGTCATAGTGTAGGCCACATATCATTCAATAATCCACTTCTTCTGAGTGGATGTAGAATTTTGACATGCATGATATTGTTTGTAACAAAGGGTTATGAACCTTCAATTTCGTCAAGTTTAGAGCTTTCCAACCAGTGCTAGTGCACATCATTGTTAGGGATTTCTCACAGGGGGGGGGGGCGTATTTGGTATGAGAAAATTTCTTCCGACAGTTGATTTTTCTTGTTCCACAGACGCTATGAAAAGTGGCGGGGTGGGGGTAGTCGTATCTGCTCGTTGTTGGGAGAGAAGGGGGAGGCTCATTTGCCTTTGAAGGGAAATCGGGGGCGTTGGGAAAAATTTTTCCCGGTTGTCAACTTTTCGCGGTTTTTCCTGTTTCATCTTGTGTGCCCTCACCCCACGCGCGACAGCAAAATTTTGGAGAAAAAGAAGGCGAATTTTCGGGAAGTTTCGAAGAAAAATGTGGAAATTGGTAGGAAATTTGGAAAATCTAAGAAAGTGGTTGCTAGGATGGGAAGGGGGGGGTCGTATTTCCTCGCTGTTTTTACAATTCACATGTGCAATATCCCCCTCCTCCAATCCCCCCCCCCCTCCGCTCGACGGTTCGATCGTGTTAGGGGAGCTAGAGGGGAAGAGGGCGGGGGGTCTTACCAAGCCACCTTTCATGTGGTGGGGTCGTGCGGATTCGAGCGAAATCCCCATCTAATTATACGCCCTGTTTCCAAACTCTACAAGCAGCAGAAGCCTGGTGAAAGGAAGTTTTACTACAGTATTCGGCGAATATTCGATTCATGAAACTCTCTTCACCCCTTCACGTCTGTCTAAGGATCGGTGTCGGGTAATTTGCGCCTTTGCGCTTTTCCGGCTTTCCGAACCATTATCGCCCCACAGGAATCAAGAAAGTTAACCTCCACTGAACTGATTCCCCGCTAATATTCGTCAAGATCGTAAGATGATAAGCCTTCCGTGAAGTGGTAAAGCATACTTTAGAGAGAAGACAGTCAAATTCTTATGAGGCACTGATATGATTCGAGTTTTTCAACTGGTTCTATGACGGCTGATTACGCATCTGCCTATTGGTAGAACACTGGCTGCTGCGACTTCTCCTCGCGTTGGAATGTCGCAATAGCCGTCGTTGCGATTTTCGTTTTTGCAAGTTCACTTTGTCCATATTCGTTTCTACACAACACTCCACTGTGGTGAGTTTTCGTGCATGACCCTCGTCGCGGTGTCAAGCCACCTTTGAACGAGTTGGCATCTGTTCTGTCAATTAAACTCCATTACTGCTCCTCATTACTGCTTCAATGCAGTCAGTGAGTCGAAACAGGGAGAGCAAAACATGCTTTTTCGGCATATTCCACGTATTCGTGGGCTAGTAGGAATGTTTTCATAATTTTAAGGGAAGGCAGGCAGATTTTTGCCTTCTGATTACTTCAGTTTAAACAAAAGACAATCTTAATAGGCGAAGACTGCCCCTAATAAATCTGGCTGAGAGAGAGTACTGTAGCGATGAGTCCGTGGATCCATCTAACCCCAGGGCGATTGCTCAACAGGGCACATCACCGCTAAGGACTCCCCAACAGGGAGGAGGGGAGGTCGTATTTGGTTGCTGGGGGATGAAGAAGTACTTGGTCTAAAGAAATTTTTCTTGATAGTCGATTCTCCTTGTTTCACGGACCCTAGAAAGGATGAGGTCGTATTCGCCTTCTGAGAAAAATTCGTGGCGTCGAGAAAATTTCTTTCCGGTTCGACTTTTCACGGTTTTTCCTGTTTCACATATGCTGCTACCCTCCCCCTCGCTCAATCGCTCGACCGTATCAGAGGAGAGAACTAAGGGGGGGGATGGAAGGGGAGTTGTAGGGACTTGACCGAAATTCCTATCAAATGATGTGTTCTGGCTTGCGAGAATCGTGTTCTTTACCTGCCTGTCTTCCTGTGGCCCCATACTTACGGTAACTCTCTCTCCTTCCCACTACTGATTGTTCTTCTACTACTTTAGCCGTTTTTACCCAGTCTGTACTCATTAAGCATTAACAAACATTTCTTCTTCCGGTCCGGCTCTGTTCGGCGGCATATATGGACAAGTGATATATCTGACGGCGCGCAAGAAGTACAGCTTCCAGATCCCATGAGTTCCCCAAATCCATTTGTGGATATGTTTTCCCAAGTGAACTATGGAAACGTTCCTACTAACCCCACTACGGTTTCCTTCAGCGCGAGCACCACATCATTGTTTTTCTTTTTTTTTCTTGTACTCGTACGTACATATTTTCGCGTGTATTTGTATATCGTGTTTCAATTTTGTAAGAGTTGTTCGGAGCTTTGATCCACCTTCCTATATTCCGAGGATAGATCAGAATCAGGAAGAACCCTTCATTACTCGTTTCCGTCGTCGTGTTTCCGAAAAATCCAGCACTCCTCACGTAATTTTTATGTTTCGATGTCAAAAGTGACTATAATTGGCCGGTTTTACTACTACTACTAAACAGTTCTGACACATGTAGCGTGATTACGATTAGCACGTTCGTTTTCCATTTCCTCTGAGGCGTTCCGCTTCCGATTTACCAAGTCATTTTCACCATTCATCTCTTCTGAGCTGCTACATAAAGTGAGCACTGGGAGGATATTCCCATGTAAAATTCAGTTTTTCTCGGCCTCCTTTTCAGCGGAACTTTGCAGAAAAGTCTGTTGTCAGTCGTGCCTTTTGTCGTACCGCAATCATGCAGCGCTGACCTTCCGGGGCTGTTTTACTAGTACTACAGCCTTGTTCGCTGAGGATTATGAGGCATGGTGCTAAGGCCGGTATGACACGCTGCCACTCCATTTTACACCGGTTGTCCAAGCGAGTGAGCGACTACAACAGGTGGGAAACCACTGATACAAACGATATGATACAGTACCGCTTACTGAAAGGAAAAATAAAACAGGCTGGCTGGCGCTTCGCCGAACCCTTCCCCCTTTACACGCCTTTGTATATTACTATATTAAATTGAGCAGTGTGTCTCTATTTGTCTTCCCTTATTTGGCCTTTACTGTGCATATTCGTGACTGTACCATGTGACTAGAAACATTGTCTGATTATTATCAGCTGGACTGCCTAGTGGAAGCGGTACCCTCCTTATGGACTGGCGTACTGAGCGGGAGCGATGGAGCTGCGCGCTCTTCCGAGTGTAAGGTGCCCCGTATGGAGCGTTAGTTCCGTGTGGCGGCATCGCGCGCAATAGCAGAGTAATTCCCAGCCAGTAGAGTAGACAGACAAAGGCATATAGGGAACTGGTTAACTTGAGAGACGCAGACGCACATAGAGTCGGTAAAATCGATGCGCGGCAGAATTACCACGAAATATACTGGTCCTGGAGCGAATGTTACGTATGTCATCTCACTTGGAACGCCTTTTTTTACCGCTCTGGCCGCGACTTATCTAATCGTCATACCTGTCTTACAATCAACATTACTACCCTACAGCTGGTAATGATAAGAAGCTGTGACGAAGTGCACACATGAGAGGAATGGTTGGTATGAACTAACACTTCGAGTCATTGGAAGCAGGAACGCCGGCGACAGCCTGTGGTCAAACTGGTATCACGAATCATTGACAATTCTTTTTATTATAACTTCATATTGAATTATGCTCTGATACGGCGCCTTTAGCTGGAGCAACTTCTTCACCTCACCTTCACATGATCTGGAGCAGTAGAAACCACTGGAGTCGTATCGGGAAAGTACGGAAGCGTTTCTCTTTGTTTCGCAATCTTTTTCTGGAAGAACACAGGAGTTGCTGTAAGGCTCCTCTGCAGAACCTGCACGTTTGAGAATACAGTAATTTACATTTTATCATATCTGAAAGTTGTTCCGTCTCAAGCTGGAGTCAAACTCTTTCGTCTATTTCAGCGCATAATTATTTCGGGGACGGCCAAGACAATCGCGAATTGTCGAGTCGCCACGCACCGCATATAGTGTGGCCATGCGGGGCAAATTCTCAATGCGCATCAGTTTGTCGATGGAAGCAGCGAAACTCATAAAAGACAAAGACAAGGCAAGCAAGACAAGACTCCATGGCAGCCAATATCGGAGTTTCCGCATTCCTTTGGCACTCATATCCAGACGGTCAGGCAAGACAACTCGTTCTTCAGGCACGTCGTGCTCACGCACGGCATCTTGGATTGTCCTGTCACAAATCCCATGCCTTGTAGATGATAGATTGATGCGTAGTCACTGGGCAAGTGCAGAAAATCAGTAGTTTGTTACACAAACTATTAATGTTCCTGGGCATTATATTATCAATTCAAAGGGAAGTGGCACCATAAATCGGTAAGGCGTACAGGGTTGATGTGCACAGCGCGAACTGATAGTATGCCCCTAGCATGCGATGGGTGGCGCTTTCTCCAACGAATGTTATAGCGCTTAACTAAGGCGCAACATGCCGACCCAGACGCCCACCGCAACCTCCCGCCCACAAGTTGCGGTAAGTCACATCTAGTGTTACTCTTATCGCTTCATGAAGAACCATTGATATTGAGCAGTACTGCATGAAGGTGCAGCCGTTGTTGGCACGATGCCAACGGGAAACTCGTCCAGAGATTCTCGTCCAATGCCATGCAGAACGGAGGCGTATTTTTGCAGGTTTTTGACCATTTAGCTTCACTTCTTCGTCACTTTCCCACTATATAGCACACTTGCTGCTATTTTTGAACGAGTATCAAATTATCGTGCCTTATGCCTTTGATAATATGAATTCGTAAACGACGTTGTCTGCTGCCTCGGAACAGTTTTCTGGGTAGGTTTCCAGTTATTCTCTGGGTGCGATCATTGGCTTTTCTCTTACTACAGACGGCATAATTGGCTGTCAATGTGAATATTAAGTTACAGCATTAATGCTGTCCCGTTAGTCCCTTCTATCTGTTTACATGTTCAGAAACGTTGTTGGTCTCGGGCTATTTGGTATGCAAGTGGCTGTGTCCTGATTTGCGCTCCCACTGCCTTCAGTGTTTGTGTCGTTCGTTCGACAACTGGCATTATTTTCTGCCTTTTTATTTGCGAAGTATTTACTTTGGAGTGTCTTGCAAAGGGCTAAATAAGTGAAGGAAAAGGCGATTTGCATGGGAGGTCGTCATAGAATGTTTGACGTATGTGTACATGTGGGGATATCAGGGAATGGCTGTAGATAAATGGCACCGATGGTCTCCATGACATTGAACTCATCGGGGAGAGTCTTCTCCTCACTCCGGATAACACCGTCCGTCCACGGATTAGCAGCCATCTCTTCCTCAATCCACGGTCTCTGATGTTTCATGCTATCGTCGTTCAATATCCTCATATTGCTGCTATCTTTGATCTTATTGCAGTTGTGTTGCGATACCTTGTTTGGCTGAAGCGTGCTACGTAGCAGAACACCTACTAAATGTACTATACGTCTTAGCTTATATCAGCTGTTGCCCTCATTTGATCCCACTTCAATCCTTTCTCTTCAATTCTTAAGCTCCTAGCACAGTGTTTTTTAGGATCAAGTGATGCTATCTCCAGCTCTCTATCTCCTTAACAATTTATCTTGAGAACAAGGGCATCTTATGAAGTGTTTCTCGCTTCTTCTTTCACTGCCGTGAGTCACTAAATCCTTCCAAAGCTGCTGTGACACAGTAGCTAAAAACTACCTGGAATGAGCAACAAAAATAGGGATTTTCAATCGATTCATAAAAACTGTTACCCAATCAGCAAAAAAGATCTAAAGCAGGCAGGTACGGAAAGAATAGGTCCCGGCACAGTGCCAGCGTTCCGGTGATAAAGTAACTAGGTGAAAGCCTGCAGTTCAACCTTGCAGCACTAGTTAGTGGAAAGAAGTCCACATGCAAAAATGAGCTCTTCCATACTTTAAAGTGATATTTCACAATAATTTGGTGATTTCTCAGAACAGTCGTACGGATGCTATATAGTGGAGAAATGACGGGTCAAAGACCTGCAAAAAAGCCTTTGCTCTGCAAGGCATTGGATGAGCATTTTTAGACGAGTTTCCCGTTCCAACAGCTTTGATAGATACAGCTGCACAAATGTCTTCATATATCCATGTAACAGCGCCTCATATCAGTCACACTTTTCAAATGGAGTATAAGAGTCCCACCATCGATATGACTGTGCGGTCATTTGTGGGCAAGCGATTGGGATGGGCGTGTGGGTGGGCATGTTGCACCCTGGTTAGGCACTATAACGGTGCACTTGGCTGGAGAAGGCGCCCAGCGCCTACTAAAGGGCACACCATTCCTTCGCGCTCGTAATCGTATCGACCAAATACATCTTGTAGGTTTATTGAGCGACTTGCCTCCAAGGATTTCGGAGTCGAATTTCCGTAGAAGTTTGCTGTGGGTGGGTCCCACGAAGGATGAAGCCTATAATCAAGTTTTATGGCTAGCAAACCAAAAATAGACCGCTAAGCAGTCGTTTTTGTTGCATTTCTGCTGTTTACTTGCCCTTCCACTGCTTCTCTGTTGAATGAGAGCTTCACGGCTATTGGAACCGCGATATTTTTGGCCTATTACAAATTGGGTTGGGGGGTATCTGGCCGGTGGGAGGAGGAGATCCTGATTTTGTTGAGTTTTCTCGATTATGCCGTTCCGAGTAAACTATGCACCCTGTTGACGGCAGTTTTTATATGGAAAACACTGGAGAATTGGGATGTTCAGGAAGGCGGTAGGTGGAGTCTGGGAAAGGGGATGGAGGGAGGAGTATTCTATGGTTTTACCCTAACAGTAGGACGTGCCCTTACAGTATACAAGCAACATCCTACGCTGAGGAATCCCCAGCGGAAGGGGGGGGATGCATTCGATCGCTGGGGATGGGAGGCGTACTTGGTCTGAGAAAAATGTTTTTTGATGGTCGATTTTTTCCTGTTTCACGGCGCTATATCCGTCGTTAGGAGACTTCTTAGTGAGCGGGGCGTACCTGCTCGTCGGTGGGAGACGGGGAGTCATATAAAAGGAGGAAATTCTGGGAGAGGGTCGCATTTTCCGCAAATTTTCCTCACGGTCAGGACTTGCCCTGACAGTATATGGTTTCTAAAAGGAACCACAACAAATGTTTTTCTGACAATGAGATCTCCTACAGGGCTGCGGTCTGCTCCCATATAATCAATCAAGCTATGCTATGCAATTGAGGGTGTTTGATTACCTGAAGCACACAAAGCCGGAAACACTTGCCAGTAATACGCCTCTATCTAACCTGCTCATTGGTGATATGTCGAAGCTTAACCAAGAATAGCAAACAAATAGCCTGAAACTTCGTCATTACGTGTTAAGTTTGGCGATATTTCTCTGATTTCATGGACCTTTATTTGAACTCAGTTTTTTAAAAATGTCTTTCAAATTTTAATGTGGTTGCCCGTAGCAGTGCAAGTGAAGTAGATTTGCCGCGAGGTGGGATCATAATAGAATGAATGACACGTCTGATGTGTTGTTCTAGAGTGGCACAAGACGAATGACAGACACGTTTACACGGCATTACTCCTCTGTCATTGGCCGCTCTTTTGATCTACTGCTAATAAGCTCATGCGAGTCAAAGCAGTGCGAAATTAGTGGTGCACCAATATTTCGATGGCATTTTGCCAGCAATTATCGTAAGTCTGTTTTGAAGCTCGATATCATACATAGGAATTCAAAAAAATATCCTAAGCGGCTTTCAAAACGACATTCAGCCCTCACACAGTATCGCAGACGTTTGTCGAGCCCTCGCAGGAACCTCCTTCAAAGTTTTGGCCTCCAACTTTCGGGACCCACAAGACGCTAAGAGAGCTAGGTTTTCCGATTTCGGTTTTCCGCTGGAGTAGCCCCTTCTCCTAAGGTGGTCACTGCGAAAGCAGTCATCAGATCGTGAACGTCCTAAAATTTGGAGAGCCGTTCGTCCTATTCAATGAAGTCTGACTAGTATCTGCACCATTACTAGACCACCTTCGCTATGTGAGTTGGAGTGGAATATGGTTAAAAGCATCAGTAATTCCTTCCGGACTAAAAATTGGCCTAGGATAAAGTTAACGTTACTTCCTTTTTGAGAGGTTGTTAGATGAAAGTCGGGCGCTGTGTGGCTTGAGAGGTGGAGTGGGAGGAATATCTTGTTATGCACTTTCTACTAGTTCTTTTGCTAGTTCATGTTAAGTTAGGGGTCCCATTTTGGTGGAAACTCTAAACTCTTGTGATGCCAAATGGTACAACTGAGTCATTTAGTTAGGCAAGAATTTTGCTGATCCTGACGAGGTGTGTACAGGCTTGCAGAGTGCTATTTTCTGCCCCCCCCCTTCCAAAGCCAAACAGCGCAAACCTTTATTGGCTCGATTGTTTGACCTTCTCCAGAGCGACTCCAAAGCGGCTCGTAGGCCCAGAGCGGCCCTTCGCTTTTAACCTTTAAGCCCTTTACTACGCCTTCACCTCTCAGCGTTTCCGACGTCGTGTCGAAAATACTCCAGAATAACCCAGTAATGGGAATGAATGGCCAATAAAGGTTTTCATCTGACAACTTTATTTGGCAGAAGTGAGTAAAATTGTAACTTTTTGTGAACTTCTCAACTGAAATTGAAGCCGACTGCGAGAAAAAAGTGTTTTTTTTCTTTTCTGTTGAGGTGACACTAGTCAGAATACTATGAATCAAGCGTAACTGGCTTTTTAGAAGTCCCCTTTATCGTCAGCAGCGACTAAAGTAGCTGCGGTAACCTATGCATTTTTGGGGTTGACAAGGTGAAAGTCAACATCCTATCGTCAAAAACGTTGTCTCGAGCATGTGCCTCCCAGAATCCTTGGAACGATATCCTTGCCAATCTCCTTTTGTTGATAATGCCCATCAGAAGGTTTTGTTTCTGTGGGAGCTGGAGAGCTTCAGTTTTTCTCTGGCAATATTTCTTATTGACCTCGCACTAATTCCGATCCCATTCGCCATTTGACGTATCGATCTTTTGGGATCCCTTGGAGTTTGTTATCTGGCATGTTTCACTTTTTTCAGAGCTTGTAGTTGTTGTTACCAAGCTCTCTTCTTTCTCCCTTTTCCTCTCTTCTACTTTTTCTTTATCCTCTGCAGTCTTCAGTTCTCCAGTGCGGATAACCACATTGTGATCCGGCCGGCTACAGAAACGCTCTTTTGGAGTATTGAAGTCTCCTCTATAGATGGGATCCGATTTTATCCTCTAGTGTCTATTAGCTACAGTATCCTCCAGCAGTACTGCATAGTATACATATTTGTATATGGCAGTACTTCGCATTTGAGTGAAAATACCAAACCACTTAACACATCAGTGCGTAAAGCAGCACATCGTGAGCCAAGAAGCAAAACACTCTTATAAGATTAATTATTTCGATATATGTGTCTGGATGAGGCTCAAGTTCCGGACGGTTGTGAAATAATTTGATGCAGGAAATTTACTTGAATTTTTATGACAAAAAGTATAAGAGACCAGTATGAAACGAGGGCACGTAACACCTTGAGAATCCCCAGCAGGGGGCTGTTATTGGTGCTAGAGGGAGGGAGGAGGCTATCGTTGTGTTTGAGAAGAATGTTTTTGATCGTTGACTTTTCTCAGTTTTTCTCTCGATTCACGTGCGCCATATACCACCTATTCCCTTTTGAAGACAGGGTTTCAAAGAGAAACTGGAGAACTTTCAACAAACAAAGCCCCAGAAAAATGTAGTGCTGTAGGAAAAAAGGATATTTATTCATTTATTTGTTTATTTATTTCTCAACACAGTGTGCATCATCGACAGCGAAAACAACTGTTAGTGACTTCGTTAATCAATTATTTAATTAATTTGGTTTAGGATTAGGTAGAGGATGGGGGTAACATTGGCGTCGGGAGAAATTCTTCCTGCAGGTGCTGGGATGAGCTGCTGGAGGGGGGGGGGGAATAATTCCGGAATTCCGGCTAAGAATCAGCCGGTTCTGGCAAGCCTGTTGTGAGGTATACTGCAAATCCCTAACATGTGGTAGGCGTGGCTGGGTACTCCGACTGAACATGGCGGTGGCTGTGCTTCCAAAGAGATTTTCCTTTTGAAGCAATTTTGGTCGTGTCTCTCTCTAATACAGAACAACATGAAAGTTGCTTCAAACTGACATACTCCACGAGTATCCCATGCGCCACGTTCGAGTGCCACGCCTACTCCTTCACTGGGATAAGGAGTATATATAGTCTGACGCTGTCATGGATCTACTGAACTCCGTCCTCCTTTCCACAGAATCGTCCCCCTCAGAGATCTAGTTGAGCAAAATAAGTCATCGTCGAACCAGCACGAAGAGGTTCTCAGTATATGACTCTTGGACTAAGCGGCAAGCCCCTTCAGGCTGAGCGAACTTGAATGATTCGGTTCATGAGGTGAAACGCCTCTAGAGACAACTTCTCTACCAAATATGCCCTTGGAGTTCACCAAATATGCCCTTGGAGAAAGTAGAGACCATCTAGATGTAGCTTTAGTCGGCATTGGAATACCTGAATAACGTGGAGAGGGCGATTGACGTTTGCGCGTATGGTTGGCGCAGGACCACTCACATCTGAACCAGTAGCTTTACACTCCATCCACGTGAAGTTTTGCCGGAGGCTACATGCACACATCGGCCGACAGTTATCGTCAGACAGCCACAGGGTACCCAGGCTCTAAGGTTCGACTTCCCCCAGAACGATCAACAAGCGTTGGATGGTGTAGTGATAATGTCTAAGAAGCTCTCCGAAAAGCGAAGGATGCGTCATACTTATTCCTCAACGAGCTCTTGAAGGCAGGAGTCATTGAACGCTACTGAACGGACGACGCGGCCGCGCTCATCCATACCATGTCGTCATCTCTGAACTTCCGAGAACAATCCAGTGCGATCTGAGGGCGAGCATACCCTCATCGAAAAGAGTGCATGTGCTCCAAACTGCAGTGGTCAAAGGGAGATTCATAGAGCAATGGGTCCGGGCTTGCTTTCAGTCATGTTCAGTTCTCTACCATCACGGTATGAAATCCCAGAGGATGTGGACGATGAATGAGGTGAGAGGAATTGGAGGAACGGTGCAACATACGATGGAGCCTAACGCTTTGTGTAAATAACAATTAAGGCTGTTTTTGACCGAGAAAAACGAGCGCTATATATCTCAGTCGGGGAGCACCGCAAGACTGCCATTTCTGATATACAGGAGGGGCCAAAAAAAGTCATTTTGCCTTCATGACTTTCAAGGCGCTATAAGTTGCACTTTATCAAATTTTTATCGAACATTTTTACTACCATATTGAAGAGCACATTAAATACTACAACGATACTCCGCCAAAGCCTTCTGGAGGAGCGCCATCGAGAGATTCGGCCGCGCGAAAGTGAGTGGGTACCGGAGTTGAGCGAGATCGTTGATTTCTCCGCCACTGTAGACCATCCTGTTGAGCTCCGCCCGAACCGAGTAATTGAGGGGGTTCAGTTCAGGACCCCCGCTTAAATACTCCATCTTTTCCAGTTACTCAACGTTCTTCCATTCCAAGTTGGCGGAAGTTTTTCCAACGCCCTACGATTAAATATGTTGTCACCCAATCCTGTAGCAGTACAAAGTTTCCAAGAAGGTACGGGCGACGACATGAAGATGGGATATTCTCCTCGAGTTGCTCGATGTAGCCACCAACGCACACCCTCAGTCTGGGGCCCAGAAGAAAATATCGGTTCATCCATTCCGGTCCACACCATCAGCCCGCGCCTTGGTGAATGGGGTGTAGATGATGTCCTGGACCGTAGCGACGTTGCCGGAGCTGCTCGATGTTTGAGTCTTGCAGATCAAGAGTACTGGTCTCCAGGTAGCTATCCATGGGTGACTCCATTCAAGAAGCTCCGCAGCTGTTTGGAGGCCACGTGAATTCTAAAGGCGTTCTCCACTCAGGCCGCGACTGGAGATGACTTCATATTTTGGTGTACATGAAGGTGAATGGCGGCAGCCGGCTCCTGCTTATAGAGGAAGATCTTGAGTATCTTCCGCCCTGGTACTCATATCCACTTCCTCTGTCTGGGCTGCGAAAACTTCGCTCATATGTGACTCGGCCGGAATGACTTTTTTTTTGCCCCCCCCCCCTGTAGTTACTTGAAGGTGTTTACCCACCTTCTCGATGGTCATGGTTTGGGAAATACTTGAAATGTTGGACAGTAGGTTGTGTAAGCGGGCCGAACCGGAAGTGAGATTTGGGGCGGGGGGGGGTAGCGTGGTTAGCGAAACATTCCATTTCACATAACGTAAAGATGTGCTCTATGCGGGTATACCATTCCGCGAAGGAAAATAATGTGAGCGGCCAGCAACGCAAACTCTCATTGGGACTGCGGCTCTGGATGCTGCCTTAGCTAGTCTGTCAACCATCCGGAGATAATGCGCCACAGCCACAATTTCCACCATCATACAGTCTCAGCGTCCCATCTGCTGCAGCGTCCCATCTGCATCCGGATAGCTCGTCCATATCAGCCACATTCTCGATCCCCCTACATTGGCAGGATGCCAACCCATACACCTGGCAGCCCTATCCATCATTTCGCCGTTTTGAGCTATTTTTCGTCCTCCTTCGAAATCGCCTCTCTACCTCAATGCTGCTTATTTACGGAGTGGTGGTTCTATTGTGAACACTTCTCAATTGGGACATCCTACTTGAAAGAAGTTTGCGATGAATGATGTAATGTGTACTTTGTAGTGATGTAATTAATCAGTAATCGTTCCAACCCACAATCACAACACGAGGAAATGGAGAAAAACGGGATAACACCTGTAGGGGATAAAAAAGGGTATGAACGAACGGAAGAATGGGATCAAAGAAAGCTGAGTCCTGAGGATGGAATCGAAGAGAGGTGCTCCTTCTCCAGAGGTAGACTTCTGTTCGGCGTGCATTGGGGTTATAACTGACCAAAAAGGCGATGGTGCCATTTCCAAGGAAAAAGGGCAAGGGGCATCAAGAGGAGCAAATATGGGCATAAACCTGAGGGGTATATAACCTTATACTATCGCACGCGAAATTTCCTGAGCGCTTGTTCCATTGCGTTTCTGTTGTTCAGCAAGTTCCTCGAATTACCAAATTTCACTGTTACCGAATCCTGCCATATCTGGAACAAGTTGATCACTTGATCTGCCCCGAAGGTGTTATTCGCTGCGCATGAGGGCGTGTCAGGGGGATGGGTTTGACGTAGAACCAACCTTTCTTTTCCTTTTTCTTTCTTCCGTCAAGCGACAGGACTGTATCATGTCGTTCCTTTCAGTAATTTTCGATCAAGCGTTGTCGCTTCCTCGCTTTATCAACCACTGGAGAACGGGATAGCGGCGCACCAAACCCAGCCTCCACGCCCCATCATCCGCAGCGAATAAGGCTATGATCAACGGTCGTGATTACAATAACTGATTTCAATCATATACTGCATAAAAAAAACAAGTTAGAAAAAACGGAATACTGTAAGAACTTATCGATTCACTGGTGAAGTGTGATCATAACTACTTAAAAATTTCTGCTTGAGCAGAGATTACTGAAATTTTGTTCAAGAGATTTACGTGCACTGACAAACTGAACAAGCTTTCTAGGAGTAGAATATATTACAACCCGGGAAAATTCATAACACACATTGAGGGTGTATGGGACTATCAGCCCCCCAGCTGTCGATGTGTCGTGGTCCCCCGCCCAAAACTGCACGGGGTCAGAGTGCAGGGCCGTGGGGAATAATTCCTTGCTACACCACCCTCACGTTTATGCTTACACCATCCGCGCGGCGCGGTCGCGTGCAGCTCTCTTGCCTTTTTGCCAAGTCCTGTAATTGCGCTTTGGAATACAAGTAAAACGCAATTCCTTTATGCGGATAACATTTTAGGTGCTGCAAAATAAGGACCGAAGATGATGGCGAAGGCCAGAACTCAAGAGCAACTGTGCTGCCTTTCTAGCCAACATTCCTCATTCGCATTCCCACAGAGCATGACAATAAAAACGAACAACATGACAATAAAACATGACAATACAAGCAAAACGCAATTTCCTAACGTTTTAGGTATTGCTCATGCTTCAAAGTCCGAATAGAGGGTGAAGAAGATGATAAAGGCTAGAAATGAAGAACAACGAATGTAGATGTAAATAAAACAAAATTGAAAAAAACTAAGGAATTAATTAAAATCGCGTGTGCATTTCTGCGACCCGGCTCGAATCCGGCTCCAAAGCCATAGAAATACTTTAAACCAACGAGAGGGACGCTTAGGCTGTTTTTATTTCCATGCTTCGTGGAAATGCGCGGCCTCCGAGGAATATTGCAGAAGCAGCACAGTTGCTCTTGAGTTCTAGCCCTCGTCATCATCTTCGGTCCTTATTTTGCAGCACCTATAATGTTATCCGCATAAAGGAATTGCGTTTGACTTGTATTTTGAAGCGCAATTACAGGCCTTGGCAAAAAGCCAGGAGAGCTGCACGCGACCTCGCCGCGCGGACGGTGTTAGCACAAACGTGAGTTTGCGAAATGGGCGGTGTGGCAAGGAATTGCGACTTTCCCACAGGCCCGTACTCTGACCCCGTGCGGTTTGGGGGGGGGGAACCACGACACATCGACAGCGGGGGGGGGCTGATAGTCTCCTACACTCTCAATGTGTTTGAGCGTACCATGTGTCTTTAAGCAACTCCGTAGTATAGAAATAGAAAACTGAGGGCGAGAGAAGACAAAAGGCCTCAAAAACAGACAATAATGATTAATCATGCCACCAAGCTTCTTTGCGCGTCTTGCCAATGTAGGGTCGTGACGCACATTAATTAAGAAAAGGAATGATGCATCTGGGTCGATAGGTGCAGAAAATGGGATACGAAGTGCCAGCGAAGGTGTGAATTACGGCTGTGGGGTACAATCCCTTTCACACTTGTACACGTAGGAAATACAACCAAAAACTTTTATGTATTCTATGTATGTATGCACACAAAGGAACTACCTTTGGAAAAGGTTTTTGGAAAATATCACCCTATCGCTCTAGGACCAAGCACGACACCTTTCGCTGGGGAACCCCAATGTACGACGTGCCTCATAAGCACATTACATGAGCACAGGGAAAGCTTCTCGAGGGTCGAAATCAGCGCGATATGAGCAGGCCGAGTTGTCGTTGTTGAGGCTGGAATGTGTTGTTAACGCTGGATTCCATGGCACAAAGCCAATTATGATTGACGTTCCTGAATGGCCCATCTTCCTTACGTCAGCAAACTAGAACTAGCTAACTTTCTCAGTTGGAACCGTTCAACTGGAGTAGCTCAAAAGCCGGCTAATTTAAAGTATTCTAATCGAAGTCTCTAGAGCCCTTGGCAAGCATTCTGGTGAAGATTCTAGCAAGATTGTCAGGATGCTTCAACCTACTTAATGCACCAGCAAATTGCTCTGAACTTGTAAGTGAAGCACAATTACTGTAAGGCATTTTAACTTTCTGTAATTCACTCGCAACAAAAATGATGCTATTGCAGTCATTAGGTTTTTGAAAGTCGAACATTAGTTTGAGCTTTGATGGAAGGTTAAGATCAAGTTTTGATAATGATAGGCAAACCCACAATCTGCTCGCCCGCAGATCAACACCACCTGTACCTTTACTTTATATTACTTCCACCGCTGCTCAATGGTGACCCATAGTTTGAGCAGCTGAACAGTGATCAGAAGGAAAATTATATTTCCAGCTTAATTTCACCGTTCACAGTTCTTTTGAGAAATTCAGGCAACAAACTCGGCGATCCTCATATTTGTAGCCGGAATTCCAGGCTGTACTTTGTTGCCTAGGTACAATTCCACTTCTTCTCACTTCTACACCATCTTACGTAGTACACTCTACTTGCCTACTTTACTTACTCTGCCTAGGTCTATATTCGATTCCATAGAATTTTGAACTTTTCCTTGCTCTGTTGGTGGATGAGCTGTCACAGCCTCGAAGATGATTTCGACAGAAAGGTCCTGCTCTCATTTAGTGAAGTTCACTGCAAGCCATAGCGCTAGCGGAGTAGTAATATAGCTTGCACCTTCACCTATTTGCTGAGGCTCCACGAAAGTGCAACTACTGTAAGTTTCCGCTGCAAGACAATTCACGACAACTCCTCGTACTGCCAGACTAGAGGTGTCTTGGGGTTCAGTCAATCTGCGAGGTGTGACATTTGGGTGACTAAGAACATTAACTCGAGTTCTATGGGCAGGGCAAAGTATTCAGCGCCACTCTTCAGCAAGTACTGAAGTCGAACTCTTATGAAGAGCCTTTAGTGCCGAACTCTGTCGAGGTTGATGGCGAACTTTTTGACTTGCACATTTGTTCGCTGCAGTTGATGGGGCGTGTGAAGGTGGTAGGGATTTAGCGCAACGCCAGCCTTTCGTTTTTTTTGCTCTTTATGCGAGCAACATCGCACATACTATACTGTTTGTAGCAGTCGCTTTCCTGTAGTTGTTGCCCGCTCCAACGACTAGCCGAGAACGGGCTGGCGGCGCGCCAGAGCCTGCTTCGCCGACACGCCCACCATCCGCAGCGAAATGAGCAACACCGTACGTTTCCGACTGGAATGCCTTCAAGCAATGCCTGAAAATATCGAGACAATCTGTGAATGTGCGACCAACCCTCTCTGCTATGCTTCTGAGGTTCTAGACCGGTCGGACTTTTCTTACCACAGTTTGCTAATGTAACGTCCCATCCTGCGAGTGTAATTCGAGGGCAGAAGAACTCACAGGCCGTGAGGGGGCTTCTGAGTTCTGCGGGCTCCTAGCGTCCTTCCCTCACACATTCGATCAAGGTGGCACGCTACAGATTTCACCATCCGGTAAACATAGACATTGTTTTTGACGGAGGCAATGGAGTTGCGCCCAATGCCGTCTTCTGTTGAGCAGTCTTTCTTTAAGATGGGCTTTTGTTCCTAAAGTGCATCTTTCTGTGAAGTATGAGTGAACTGTGGGTTATTCTGTAAATTATGCACACACATTCTACTGGGTCTTCTTCTTTCTAGCGTACTTGTGCAATTTCTGTCGGGTAGGCTTTTTTCACAAAGGTTTTCCAGTGATCCCTGTTCCGTACATCGGGTGCGGACCGACCAACAGTCATGTCCCTCTTCAGGTTTTTCACCATCACAGTCTATATCGGCCACATGGACGTTTGTCTGCGAAAACGATCTTGTTGGCAGACAGGAGGTCTTCGTTGAACGGGGCCTTACCAGCGCAGACAAGATGCGGTAAGGCAGTTGACAATCGGATGGGTTTTGGCCTTCCCACGAACGGTTTCAACGGGCAGTTCGATCCGTATGTAGCCCAAACTCCATCGCAGCATTTTCATCTCCATGACACCATAGGCACTTGTTTGTTTCCTTGGCCGTCATCTGCTCGGTCTCCGCTCCATAGACTAATCTTACGACTGAAGTGTAGATCTTGGACTTCAGGTGAACTGGTCTTATCGTAAAGAAAGCCAGTGACAGTCCTCCACTTGTTCCGTGCCGCGGGTTATTCTTGATTTATGTCGATTTTAGCACCTCCATCTAGCGACTAGCGGTAGCGTAGACCCGAGGCAAGGGGACTTCGTAGCACGGTCAGAGGGGTGCCATCGATCACAGCTGGAGAGGTTACTGTGGCAGTGCACATGTAGTCGGTTTTCTTGATGTTCAGCTTGGGTCAATGTGCAGCGAGTTCCTCCTTCCATCGGTTGGCGCGCCTTTTCAGCTTGTTCCTGAGCGAACCATCAGCAGCACATTATCAGCATATCCTAGCGTCAAAGGCGGCTCTTCCATAATCTTCTTTGTCGCATATTCCAAACACAGAGTGAGCAGTAGCGACGGAAGAGCCGATCCTTGTGTTCGCTTACGGTAAATAGGAATTATGGAGCGTCTCCTACGAGCGTCCGGGTACAGGTTATAGAATGGCGGTAGGTCAGTTGAACGGATCTGCGAGACCACGATAATCATCATATATGCAGTGCGAGCAGAACTGAAAACGGCTGCTCTGGCGAGTCCTACCGCTTTACTGTATAGGGCGTGCATTTTGTAGCGCTTCTACGTCGCTCTTGCTACGTAAAATCACAGCCCTTGTAAATGATAAGACGTGTGACGGAGGGTGGACTTGAGGCTGCCAAGTATGCCTTCCCCCTCTGTGATGCCATCCTGAACCAGCAACAATTGGCTCGAAGGACTCTTCTGACTGCGGTCCAACTCACGCCCCTTCATACGCCCTACCGCTTGCAGGTATAATGATTATACAAGCTTATAACTCTCTAGCCCAGCACAGTCCTCACCTAAGCATAGAAGACATTGAGAGTTCTGCTCGTTTGCTAAAAGAACTAGAAGCGCGCCGTGAATCCGCTGTTAGTCGAATGTATGGCCTACCCATGAAACTTTGACAGAAATGTATCACTTCTCAGTTGACAGAAGTAAATCACTTCTCAGGCACGGACTGTGCGAAACTGTGCAATAGTGGCGGCGTGTGTTGAGAAGCCAGGACAAATAAAGTGTACTCTAGTAACTTACACTCCATTCCATAGTACTTGTATATTTACACCACGAGTTCATATTGTTAACCTTGTAGATTTACCGCCAACTATTCTTCGTTGTTTTCGCGTAGCACGTTTACCAATCTATTGTAGGCTCCAAAATATCGTGGACTGCAGTAAGCGTGGACTCTTCCTGGGTTTCCTCCAGGATGAGAGATAAGGCTTGTTATTCTAGCGTTGAACATGTTTTTTTCTTTTTTTCTTTCGCCAACAAAATTTTCGCTTTTTACTCACAGCATGCTCACCTGTCAAAGCAAGCAATTTCTATTAATTTGTAAACTTGTAGGTAGACAAAAACAAGTTACAACCAGCCTCTGTTCCCACATCACCAGCTGCTGTTACTCCACGATTTGAGTCCATCTTCAACGAAAACCTCTCGTCACCGCAAAAGTTGGTCCCTTCGATGGCTACGACGGTGTTTACAAAAATGAAAAGCACGTACCAGTAACATCACAGTAACATCGCACTTCTTCAGCAAGAGGCTCATGCTATCGCGCACTGCTTCGCCTCCCGGCACCCCAACAAAGCACTCGGAACATGAATTGTTTAAGAAGAAAATATCCAGGTTTGTTTGAACTCAGTTTTGAGAATCCTCCCCCTCTCTTCACAGATTTGCTCAGCCTAGCATGGCTACCATGGCGTCAGCTGCTAGTTTTTTATTTTGATATAAATCTAACGAGCAGATCGTCCGCATCTCTGCAGAATTGTTACTGTTTTTATCAAATTTTTAGCCTTTAGCAGAAGTTCCTTACAATCGATAGAAACACTTGTAATATTTGTCAATACCGGACCGAATCTATTAGATTGCCAGCGACGTTCCCAGTCACGTTGATGAAATTCCAAATTTATTTTTCCTATCAGAATGCATGCCGCATCCCAGAAAGGGATTGATTGATGGCGAAAGATTTGTCCTCTACCCTTATGCGTCACTAATCAAATAATATCATAATACGGTATCTAACTAAAAACTAATCCTGGACAGAATGATGGCGACCAAGTGAGTCACTGACACTTTATATGACGAGCTGCAGCTGATTGCCCTCCGCATTCCAAGCGTTTCTTCCGATGTGACATCCATCCATTTTCTCTACCTTTAGCCGCTACTGGGCTCTTCAGTTTTTGTGCTGTAATCCTGAATTTTTGTGGAAGTGAATTATTGTCTAGTAAGCAAATACTTGCGTACGACTGTTATAATCCTGTTATTCACTGAGTTGTTAGTGCTTCTAACTTCTGTAAAGATTCAGCGATTTCGGTGCGAAATCTTGCTGAAGCACTTCTCAATTTGGCCCTGCTCGTCAAACAACTTAATTCCCGAATAGCTTGTCGCCCTGTACAGGAAACCAATCGTATCGCAGTGCTCCTTAATTTGCTAAAAGACTGCTGAGTTATGTGCAAATGACTTGAGCTCAGCTGGGACCCGAACGCACCTTACGCTTTGTGATCGGATGTGCCATCCATTCTACCACCGAGCCTTCACTTCTCGTAGCTTACAGGCAGTCCCGCGCTCAAGCAATTCGTAGGCATCTTTCCTTGTACGAGTAGTCATGTCCTCATTCTCCAAGGTTATCCCGCTTTTGGCTTCACAGGGAGTAGTGAAGGCGCCGCAATCTTTATGAGTGGCAGTTCTGACGCCTTTATAGTTGTTCCCGCCTACCACTACTCAAAAGCTTCTTACTGTCACAAGTTCAGTTTTTACATTTTCCTTTTTTCTGCTGGTAGA
The DNA here is from genome assembly GCA_036418165.1 of Cooperia oncophora. Classification (NCBI taxonomy): domain Eukaryota; kingdom Metazoa; phylum Nematoda; class Chromadorea; order Rhabditida; family Trichostrongylidae; genus Cooperia; species Cooperia oncophora. Next base: position 170,615 of record MU911926.1, on the reverse strand, counting down.
TAGTACTAGCATTGTGCGATGCGATGAGTGAGACAGAGGCGGCAGGATATCGCTTTGGTAACATAGAACGAGCAGTTCCGGGGAATGCGTCCTGAAAGGTTCATTGCTTCACCTGTGGTGTTCTCCATGTTTTTTTGGTTTTTTTCTTCCCTGTAGTTTCACGTAACGACAACACTCCAACATTTGACTAGATAATAGGCACGGTGCTGCTGCTGCTTTGGCCTTCATGAAAGTTCGAGATGCGGGTTCAGACTCTCGAAGTTCTGCCTATAACTTGTATAACTCTTATGCTGATTTCAGAGAGCAAAAAGCAGCAGCAGCAGCCCCTTCCTCCCCCCCCCCACCTCCTTCCCAAAAGCAAAATTTTGAGGGAAAATTAGAATTTCTGGGATAAGGATAAAGGATAAAGTCTTTGTCGTGGCTCAATCCCTTCCTTTGTGGGATGCGGCACGCATTTTACTTCAATTCAGGATCGTAGTGGCTCATTGAATGCGATGTGGCCTATAAAATGACTTGCGAGGGCCAGCCGATGTACAAGTCAGTGTTTTATCTTCCCAGACAAACCTGGTACCAATTTACCGTCCCTCGGACGGTAGAAGTCTTGGTTGGCCTGGGCGGGAGACAACGTGGGATCTGAACCCGGCGCCGCACGAGTGGTAACCGCGCCATTGTCACTACACCACCGCGATTTTTTCGGGAATTTCCAGGAAAACATAAAAAGGGGAAGGGGTCGTATTTTCCTCGTGGTTTCTCCCGTTTCACGTGTGCTATTTTCCAGAATTGGTTAGTTATAGCTGTCCATTTTCACTAAATCAAGGGGAACTGCGTGTTCTACTGCCCTCTCGCAGACATTCTGCAAGATTAGCTGAAGTTATATTTCGCTCTGTTGTGACAATTCAATGCCTCTCATTATCCAAGAAATATTCCGAACAAAACGTATCATGTGGAGATTTTACTTGAAATGTTGTGGGAGATTTTGGCTGAAATATTATGGCAATAACAGAGCATCCTCCAGATGGTGCTCCAGGAAGGATGATCACTGGAAAAAGCTACATATATTCCCATACCCATGTGGTTGTGTTATGGATGCACCTTTAAAGTGTATTGCATCTTTTCACAAAACCACTGAAATCCATTTTTTCAACAGTACATCACAAAAACCTACTAGTCAGCCTTCAGCACTATGCATGCCCTCAATACCTTCCGCGATTACAAATCCAAAGGTTTGCCTTAGGCTCTTCAAAACGGGGTAAGGTAAATTGAGAATTGGTCTGATATTTAGCCCTGCGAGAACTAGTACGATGATTAGGCCCGCTTGTGCTGAATCAAATGATTCATTTGGTACCATCTTCAAATTAATTGAAGATTTATTTTCCAATTACCCGAAATCGTACCTTCGGAATTAAGGCATCGAAAGCGCTGCGCCAACCAAGGGTTCCGGGTCTATTGACATAAAGCCATCAACATTCAGAGGAATGTGCTCGTTTTAGGTCATTTGAGGTTCTTTCTCAGCCTCTTAAGAACATACGAGTAGCCCATATCTTTTTCAAAACAAAAAATTGTCCGCCAGAGTTAGACTGAAACTGCATGTAAGTGGTTACCGTACCCAACTCTTCTTCTGGAGGGGTGTTCTCGACAATTTTTCTCATGTTTTTCATTATGCTCATACCATATTCAGGACACTATCACATGAGAAGAAGCGATCAGCAGGGGAAGGTCCAGCGGAAAGCGCTCCTCTTCCTCAACGTCCATTCAAAGCAGCTCATGACTCGTTTCGTCTACGAATGTTTCAAGAACAACATGGATTTGAACCGGTAGTATGTGACCAAGCGCGTCATCATTCACATTTTAAGGATTTCACTTTGGCCCTTTTGACTTTTTGTCCCCCATTTTCTGTATAATAAAATTATTACTGCGAGTTTTCGTGTTGTTTCGTCGTTGTAGCTTAGTAAAGGATTGGCATCCACTCGGCGAAAGGAATAAGGTTTAATTTTTCAGGTTTTTATGACTAAAAAACGAACAAGAGACAACAAATCAGTGATGAGCGAGTTCAAAGGTGGCGATCTGAACAAGTACACGGCGAAAACCTACGCGATTCAGAACGGCAACGAGGTGTTTGGAGGTATGAATCGGCTGAGGTTGTTGGTATTTTTGGTATTTTTTGTGGCTTTTCAGTAGTTCTCAACAGTTTTTAATCGTGCATTTTCGTGGCCATCACTTCTGATGAATTTCGAAATATTCACTAAATGGAGTTAGATTTTAAAGGGCACTTACAGTCGATAACGTCGCAATCAGTGTGTCAGGAGGAACGGAGTAAGCCTGCCGCCGGTTTTGTTGCCCTACAGATTATGAGCGGATAGCAATCGATTTGGGAAGAAAAGATTAAGTGGTAAAAACGCTGCGGGTGGGCTCATTCCAGCCCTTTTGGAACCGCCCCGACTTTGCGGCGATATCAACTGTAACTCGAAAATGAAATGCACCTCAATCACTAACTCTCTCCGAAGAGAAGTGGTGCTCTGTAGTGATGATGGCTGCCAATATGAAGCTTATGAGGATCCGTTTCTTCCATGACGAAAAACTTCGAATGATGTAAGGTAAACTATGAGAACTGCAGTTAATTACATTCAACTATTTCAAAGTTACAGACCTTTACTTGCCCGTTTTGTTTTGATTGTGGAACCTTCCTTTATTGTTTATGTCGTTCATATGAGCACTTAAATACGGCTTTAAATTAAGAACGGCTTTAAATTAAGAACAACAAAAGAAAAACGTAGTAAAACTAACTCTTCCGTTTTGGACATTTAAGTATTTTACTGCAACGGTTGCGCAGTCGAATCTGTTGTATTAGCAAATAGTGGGACTAGTTCAACTCCGGAAGGTCTGGTGCGAAAGCCGCGCACGTGACCATTTCGATGCTCAAATGCAACTGGGACTTGTTGGACTAGATCCAAAAGTATGTTCCACGTCTATCCTTCGTACTATTTCCTCTTTTTCTTCTTTGCCATTTGCTTTCTCTCCCGATTTCAGTGTCTATCCGCGTGTGCTTAGACAATGCTGAAAACCAATGGGACCTTATTTGAGGTGTTTCCAACTGCTCCTTTCAGTGATCGATAATTTATTTATTATATATAATATATTTTGGTGAGGTAATAATATATAATATATTTTAGTGATCAAATGCCCAGGTTACAAGAAAGGCGGACATGGAATTCGCTCCTTTTAGTCTTTTCTTTACTGACGTACTAACTTCCTTCTGGAATTTCATATTCTTTATAACACTCCTACCTATCTCCTGCTCATGTGAAATCTGTCTGCAAAAAAGTGTATGCGCTAACTTGGTGGGTGGGCGAGAATGAAACTGAGGGTGTTAGCTGGTGCTGCAGTGAGGCTGCGTTCCTAATTTGGGTCAGGGTCCATCGGCATCTACCAGCGTCCACTAGTGTTCCGAGCATCCGGCAACGTCAGCAGGTAGGGAAGTACAGACATCGATCTAGCGTCCATCAGCGTCAGCCAGCGTCTCGAAGGCTAGAGAAGTGTGGATATCGATTGCATCTGCCACCGTCTACCAGAGTCCACCAGCGTTCACCAGCGACCGGGTGAAAGAGTGTGTGGAAGTAAGAGCGTAGCAAACAGCTGCATTAGGCGTTGTGAAATTGCGGCGTATGCAGTCGCACCGCACAACTGCGGAAAGACAGAATTATGCAATTTAATGTACTTATAGTGTAGTTGTGCAGTGCGCTTGTACATCCTGCAATTACACGAAGCCTAATCCAGCTGTTTGCTACCCTCCTCTTGCTCATACCCTGTACTCCCGGTCAATATGAGAAGCTGTTGGACGTTGGCAGACGATAGAACAATATCTATACTTTCCCAGTCGCTGACGCTGCCGGATGCTCGAAACGCTACTGAACGTGGATAGAAACTGGTGGACGCTGCCGCAAAGAATGAAGTAGCTTTAGTTGTGCTGAATGGGTTTTCGAAGTTTGCGAAAACAAAAGAAGCTGTCCCAGACAAAGGCTCGAGAAGTACCTCTTAGTTGGCATAGCACCAGCTGGCTTGATACCCTTCCAAAAGAAATAACAATTGCAACAACAATTTCAAATGAGTAGCAAAGAAAAAATTCAGTTTTGCTTAATAGTGAAATTCTCTGAATTGGTTGAAAGCTTCACTCTTCCCGTGAATTTCGCGCACTAGGAACAGATCCTCCTCCCCTCACCAATAAGCTGCCGACCTGTCTTGGAAGCGTAATGGAAATTTCTCAGTTGTGACTACTCCCGCCAAAGAAGGTGGGTCTTTCTGTTCAAAGAAATGCAATGCAAAAACAGACAAATAGTCCTTTAATTAGAGAGCCAGAGCCAGCGCTCAGGCTTTCCACAATTTTCCACGCTGATTTCATATTCATGTGTTGATATGGCATAATTGCGCTATACTTGTTTGTGGGATCGTCCAAAAAACTTCTCTAGACTTTTCAAGACTGTGACGTTATTTTCACCGTTAGAGGGATAGAACTTAGAAGAAACAGAATTACTTTGTCAGCACTGGTTTTGTTGCGATATTTTCCTAACTAACAGAATCTGTCTCACTGAATTCCAATCAAGCCTTTGCTGCTGTTATTGTTTTTCGCATCGGAAGGACACCTCCAATTTCCACAGAAGAAAATATAGATAACTCAATTTTAACCGATTTCCCACCACATTCTCCGATGGTCTCGCGGCAATAATGCGTGCAACTAACCACAGCAGCTGCTCTGAATTTTCAAGGCACAATCTGAGTATTCCTTGTACATACCTGGTCTTTCTTGCCGTGCTCACTGGGTAAAATTATGTAAGGAGAAGTAGGTGCAGATAAGTTGTTTACTAGTCACGTGGGGCCCCATTCACCTCTGCAAGAACGGCTCAATTTCGAATATGACTTCCCAATCAAAAATAGAAATATGAGGCGTCGGAATAAAAATACTGGCAGGGGCTTTTTGCAATAAACTAACCGATATCATTTTGGTGCAACCTGTAAACTTTTGTGAAGCTGCGAGCCAGTTTGGTCACAGAAATTTACGGGTTTTCAAAAGTTGACCCCGCACGCGCTTCGCTCAGTACCATTTGGTACCGCCACCGAGCCGAACTGCGCCATTTGCAGTAGTCAGAAGTTTGAGTACAGTCACTTCATATCAAGGTTGTTTCGCAGTAGAGTAGCAATAAAACAATTTTCAATGTTCTCTGGGAACAGATATTCACACGAGCTTCGACCTATCTGTTCTGCCTTTACTCATATAAGCATTACAAATCAGGGCACGTTTTGAAGCTGGGAAAAATTTTCGCAAAATTCGTCCTCTCCCAATTTGCTCTGCTACGACCTCATCCCTCCCCACCTTCCCATTTCACTACTATCTTACCTCTATTGCCAATTTGTCCAGCTACCTTTTTTCCCGAAAATTTCCGGAGATCCTAGAAATTTTCTCCAGTTTCTCCCCAAAATTTTCCTGTCGAGGAGCGGGAGGTATACAGCATACGTGAAACGGAACGGGAAAACCCCCGAACAGGCGGCAAATTTTCTCCGAAAGGCCCGGGTGCGGCGGAAACGAGCCCAGACCTCGACCCGACCACTTCTCCCGACGGCATTACGACCCCTTCCCCGCCCACTGGATTCTTCCGACGACCAAACGATGTGAATTGCGCCTATGAACAGAAAAATTAACCATAATCAAAAATTCCTCTAAGACTAGATACGACCCCCTCCTCGCGGCGACCAAATACGACCCCCCGCTGGGGATTATTCCCCAACGTAGAACGTCTCCTGATACAAGTTGCCATATAGTTCTAAAAATTCCTATTACTCTAGGTAGCATTGACCAGTAACCAAAGAGACAATGTTGCTATTAAGCTCGAGTTCGAAAGGCGGGTATATATCATTGGTTTTTGTGACGTAATTGTTGCTGAATTTGCTTGAGCGCTTTTGGGTCTTGACCGTTGGGTAGCCAGTTTTACTTACAGCATTAATTTTTGTTCATTTTACTGCATTGTCTTATTTTATTCCTGGGTCATTATCTCTTCGATTGCCGCAGGAAACTGCCATCATCTTGCGCGGAAGGGCGTCGAACTAGTAATCCAGTCAAAGCACGTGGCGATGTAGACGAGTACAAGGCAAGTACGTTCAGGGCAAATGACATGTGTAAATCTTGCGTCAAGGGTAGCTATAGTAAACGTCAGAGATGAAATCTGCACTACTGGACGTATCAGTTACGTTTAGGGCAAGTTCTGTTTCGGCAAATGAACAACACGCATCTGTACTTTCACTCTTCTACCCTTTTCGCTCGGATACCCCACATTATCGAGCCAGGCCTAATCCAGCTCAACGAACTCGAGCGCAGCACGTGGTCGATAAGCAGTGGCTCGTACAAATCGCGGAAATTTCTCACAACTCTACCGTATAATTTGTTCATGAAGTGGAGAGTAAGAATGGCTGTCTTCTTGGTGGATATACCCTGTTTTTGGGAGTACAAGGCGCATCCATGTGTGGAGCGCAACTTCGTTTCAAACTTCGCACTGTTTCTTCCTCACCTGAATTTTGCAGGTTATTTTAGGCGCTGTTCGGCGACGGGGAGCATTTGACTTTTGCTACCTTCCCATCGACGTGTCGACCCTCTAAAAATCCTTTGTGAGCTGACAGGTTTCACATGGTGGCTCGATGAGCTTTCTTCAGCTTCCAGAAGTTCACAGTTTTCATCAGCGTGAGGTATGCGAACCGGAACTAGCTGAGCAACGGAAGCGCAAATGCCTCTCGCCGAACTGCGCCTGTTTTTTTGTTTATTTTATCCCACTTTATGGTACCTATTCAGTAAGGGTGCTTGAAAAGTAATTGGAAGATAACTCTAGCAAAAGAGACGAAAAAAATGTTGCCGTGCCTAGCAACATTTCGCGCGCGACTCTGCAAAACGCGCATTATACCCCAGGCAATAGGGTGTCTGTGCGGGTCAATGTCTTCGCAGCAAGCAGAATGCAGTTTTTCTTTGTCCTGGTGAAAAGCCTGACGTTCGTCAGGGGCCAAGACTCCAAGAAATCCGAGACAGGGCAGGTTCGGGAACCATCACCCCATATATATAACTCGCTTTGTTTGTTTGTTTGTGAGTTTGTAAGTTTGTAAGTTTGTCTGTCCTGAAATTCGGTTCGACCTGAAGAACGACTTAGAGAGGTCCAGTCAAGGTGGGGATAGGTAGGGTATGGGACAAGAAATAAAAAGCACACTTGACCCATGGGAAGCCCCGCCCTCAGTGGGCGGGGCACTTGCCGAAAGTTTGGAATCCGCAGAAAAATGTTCATAATTCGCTTCCGGAGCAGCTAAAGATGGGGAAAAAAGGGATTAGGAGTCGCCAGACTAACCGTAGCAGGTACACCCTAAATGGGCGGGGCGCACTCAAGGTGGGCGGTGCTTCTCGCAAAATTCAGGTTCCGGAGCCGCTTAAAGATGGGGAAAAAGGGACTAGGAGTCGCCAGACTAACTGTGGCAGGTACACCCGGATTGAAAATCCCGGTTCGCGAGAGTGTTTGGAAGTCGCAAAAACTCAGTGTAGAATGTAAATATCCGGCGAATACAGGGCAAGCTCGAAGTGTGTTGAGACCCGCCCACAGTGGGCGGAGCTTGCCCCAAATCGCAGGGTGTTCATTTTGAAAGTTTGTAGCTCGTTTCCAGAACACTCCAGATACCGGTAAGAAGTGGACTAAGGTCAGCAGAGGGTCGGAGTGAGGATTGTGGGGCACAAGAATTGGGGGCGGGGTCTGCTCTGAGGTGGGTAAGTCAGACGAAAAATCTGTAAAATAGTTTTATAGCACTCCTGACACCAGAAAAAAGTGGAGTACAGAACAAAAGGCGGATATCGGTTGAGTCTAGAAATATAGGAAAGAAAAATACGCGCGGCGAAGTCGCGCCCGCCCGGCGCAGCCGGACCCTATCAGAAGGAGGCCGCGCCGGCGTGGCGAGCCGACTGGTTTAAGCTCCAGCCAGCTCAAGCTAGCGACTGGTGGTGGAGAAATTGAGAAGGAACAAGCAAAGGTTTCCGGAGATCTTTGTTTCAGCAAGAAAAGCTCATCAATTCAGTTGCAAGGCTTCGAACAGACCGACGTTGAAAGGGAAAGAAAGAGGGCAAGAGATGAACCGAACATTTGCTGCTGTGGTGTTCGCTTGCTGGAAGACCACTGGAGCTCTGGGCCAACGCGGACGGAATTCCACGCTTCACCTTGAGCGAACACGTGCGAACTGGCAGATGATTTCTCAGCTGAGCTGATTTACTGGTAAACTACAACGCTGTCACGCTGAATCTATTCGGTCCTGGCGAGAATGCCACGGGTACACCATTGGAATGCTTTTTTCGGAGTGCCGAACGTGGGTGTGATGGACCCGCATGATCACCCAGGGCACACTAGTCGATATGGTTAGAAAACTATACTTGTTTTTTGTGAGGCTCGCGTTCCCATCTGGAGCACCCCTTATCCTTAAAACCTTTGAGAAGAAGAGCGTGCTTGCTATGAACGTTTTGTTCTCGTTTCACGATGGCCGGATAACATTACACAGTTGATCTCGGACTTGGTTTTCAGGAACTTTTCGCACGATTGCTAATGAGTTATTGGATCGAAAAAGAAAATTTATGCGTTAGCTATACATCAGTGTAATAGCGCACAGCCATTATCCGTGCAAACGATAGGGCGTGTGAGGGGCATGGATAGGATCGCAGCCACGACAGCCTTTCCACCAATTAGTCCCACCCTGAGGCGACAACCGTTGCTGGAAAAGACTTACATCAGCTCTGCTATACACACCTTTTTACACGCCCTCTCGTTTTCTCTGCTAATGACTGCCCCATACAGTTTATATCCCGGAGATAGATGGGGCGTGACTGCGTTCATCATTTGAACATGACCTTCAACGGGTCTTTCAGATTCCCATTTGTCATGCTTTCTTTTTCTCAAGCCACCGCCACGTCTCTAATAAGCCGGGCATATCACCGTTGAGGATTCCCCAACAGGGAGGGTGGGGGTAGTCGTTGAGGTTAAGGGTGTCGTACTTAATCCAAGGAGAACTTTTTTGATCGTTGATTTTTCTTGTTCCACGGACTCTATAAAGAGAGGTCGTATTCGCTTGTTGTTGAGAGGAGGGGTTGGGTCGTACTTGCATTCTGGTTTTCTGAGAGAAGGGTTGATGACTTTTCGATGTTTGTTCTGTCTCTATGTACTATATGCCTCCCTTCCGCTAGACCAGTTCGATCAGTGGAGGGATGCAGTGGCTGGGGGGATCGTATCAAGCCACCTCCTAGAGCGAGGGTCACACGGACTCGCCTAATGAAAATTCCCAACCAGTTAAGTGCCCTGTTAAGAAGTACGCATACACGCCTTCTCCGCATCCGGGATATGGGAAGTTTGTAACAATTAGTGAGGAATCGGGAAAGTCAACAATCGTCCCTCTGAGGCATGACCCCCCCCCCTCCCCCCGTTTATCTAATGTCCGAGGCCTAATCGTTATTAATGAGGTATTTGGCTTGAATCTCACGTGGTGTCACAAGCTTCTCGAAAATGTCCAAATAACGGAAGGAATCTTCGCGAGGTGCTGTCGGTGCAATCCAATCTAAATGTTGACCTTTGTGTACACAACTAGCAAAAGAAATCGATTTGTTCCAAAGAATGCTCTTTTTTCCTTCCCTTATATCCCGTTCCCATTTTTGAAAAGCTAACTTTCCAAGAACGACCTATTTTTTACATCGTCGGACTAGATGCTTCATTTTGTAGAGTGCATAAAAGAGTTAGTCCGAGGCCTCATCTTTTGATTACATGAATAAATAATAAATATCATTTTGGTTAATGGTAGGCTTATACGTTCACTAAGGCAGCAAATTGCCGTGTGAAATGGCGTAATGAACGGGCTAAAACAGCATAACGATCGAGGGAGTGGGGTTTCATAGTGCAAACCAATTGACTAGGGTCGTCGTGGTCGAAACATCCTGTCCAATGAATCTGCCTGCGGTCACTGTGAACAGGTGCGAACGAGGGCAGTTGACGTGAAACTTTCATGTATTGATTTGCATTTATTTGCACCTTGAATCCGCGCTTCGTTGCCCTGCAGTACTATTGTCTACGTCTGAACGTCGGCCACTCCTCACTCCTCGCTAACGGCATCGTCTTCGTCGTTGAGACAGCGCATCATGCTCGTCCAAATGAAACGCCTACTGAGAAATTGTGCCTTCCGTCGACACTAAAATGAATGCCAAGAGGGCAAAGCTAGCCGGTATGTTCCTTAAAGGAGTTCTTTTCACATTGAACCCCTTCATCCCTTGTAGCTCATTGCCTCCTGATAAAAAAAGCATTTTTTTGAGTAGCTTTTCGCTTTTTCTTCCAAAGGCATCTATGCCCTAACCCCTCATTTTCGCAGAATCTCGAAAGACCTTTGAAAGTTTTCGAAGTTGTCGTTAACTGTCCGCTCCCGAAGCTGCTTATGGCAGATTCACTAGCTCCCTAAGTCTGATAATTACTGCAGAGTTTTCTCGGTGCGTTTTCGTCCTGTCACAAAGGCGGACGGCCAGTTCCTGGGCTGCAGTACGCATGCGTGCTCGGGAACAAGGCGGACGACGTAGTATTCTTCAAAGGATCACCCGCTCTGATGGTAAGTCAGTTTGGAGACTTTTTGTCTGCTTTTTACACAATTCATATCTGCTTTTATTACTAATACTTTTTGCGATGGACTGTAACTTGACACATGAGTGCTTGACAGTTTCACTACTTTACTCCGTATTTCAATTCCTACTCGGTTTACTATCCTTAACATTGCCTTCTTTTTATTTTCTCAGAGTTGATCAGTTCATCTGAAACGAAAATCAATATCTATGCAAACTGGAGGACTAACAAGATCTCGCTCTCATTGTCAGCAGCGGATCACCAGCAGCTCATCAAGATAGCACGCTAGCATGCTGCAGCAACTGAACTCTTCGGTGAAGTTCGGGAACGGGGGGCGGCATTTTGCACTTTCACTGCTTCACTATTTCCGGTTTACAAGTCTCACTCTGGTGAGGCTCGTAAACCGGAAATAGTGAAGCAGTGAAAGTGCAAAATGTCATGGTAAAACGTATCAACTCAAGAAAAGGCTGTCTAGATGGGTCGACACATCGGTGGGAAAGAATGCCCTCACCCCCCCCCCCCATTGGCGTCGACAAACTGCGCCGAACTTCTCTCTTGAAATCTGTAAACGTTAACAAGTAGCAATGGTGTCGTAAAATTACGTATGCGGAAGAGCATAAGAGTTCCTTGACACGTTTCGGACCGCGTGATCCACATGGTGTGTCATACACTTTTCACTTTCTTTCATATGGTCTACATGGCATCTTGCTCATGCTCCAAAGTTATCATAACACTTTTCTTAGGCACAGAATACACATATCCCATAGGAACGTGAAAGAAACAGATGAAATTACTATGCCTTCAAAAATTTATGAAAATGCCGAGATCCTCGCACAACGGCGGTCCAAAATGTGGTAATCTTGTGAATTTTTTTTTTGGATTATCTGCAACAGAAGACGGGGTGGGTGGTACCAAGTGACACTCATACCACGCGGGCGGTCCGGGGATCAAATCCCGGATCGGTTCCCACCAAGCTATCCAAGCCATCTGGGAGGACGAGAACGCTGACTTGTACATCGACTAGTCCCCAAAACGCATTGTATAGGCCACATCGCATACAATAAGCTGCTGCGATCCTGAAGGGGAGTAGAATGCGTGCCGCATCCCACAAAAGGATTGATCAGTGGCGAAGACTTTATCCTTTATCACCACCATATGTTCTCAGGAAACTAGATATTGATTACAACTGGCTAAGTGCCAGCAATTCAATTGCTGTCAGGTTCAAATATTTAAGAGCATAACCCTTCAGCTGTTTTTATCGATGCTCGGCTAGGCGAATTTGCACATCTACTTTAGCCTACGAAGTGAATATAGATTGTACGCACTCATAAAGAGATTTTTATAGACCCAGACACGCAGGCACATACTAGTGAGCGTAATAAAGTTTGAGAGCAGCTGAAAGTACTTTTAATCTTCTCACGTATGTTTCCAATATCGTTATTTATGTGAGAATTTGTTTTTTTGGTAAATGCTTAGCGGAATGATAATCTCGACATTCTCATAGAGTTCTTATGATGCTTTGGGTTTTTTTAGTGTCCTATTCAATATTTTTACCACACAAGTCTGTTTCGCAAGTGCAGTCACCTTTAACGTGAAGGAATGTGGAACGAAAATGGGAGTAATTGTATAGGTAACAATTACTCATTGAGTTTTACCCACAGCGAATCACAAGCATCGGCTTAGGTACATGATGCTGAGCGCGCGAGTGCGGAAGAAGGCGTTATTGGGTTTTCTCAGCAAAATGTGATTTAAATCCTCTGAATGAAGTTCACTGAGGTTTTCAGGACCCAAAATTTGGCAAAAACTTCATAAATTCAGTAGACGATGAATCAGAGACCATAACTTCAAGTTGAAGGAACACCTTGAAATGTCCGAAGATCTTATTCAACATCAAAGCCCATCCGATGCGCAACAATAGCATGGCCAAATGAAGCAGCATTTTATGGATTCACAGCAAAAAGTACACACGACGTAGCGTGAGCCGTGAGTGCGCGTCAAATTTAGCGAGCCGTTCACTTGGACATGGTGCCATCGGGAAAACATGTCCTAGTTGACGCAAAGAGAATGAGACCGTGCTTGAAGGTAGAGTGTGTTCGTGCTAAATTATTATAGGCTGCTCCTGGAAGAGCATCTAACATGGTCGTCTTATGTAAGGTGTAGATCTTTTGGTTGTGTGGGTCGAGGAGACTTGGTGGGGGCATTTAGCTGGTTCTCATCGATTATTGCCGATGCCTCATACGGTTTTACGACTTCTAAGGTCTTGTGAAGTTTTGCAGCAGCAACAGCTTCAGCTGCACGTTAAAGGCAGAACCCGCGATTATTCGCCATCTCAGATAGTAAATTAGGGGGTTCCATGTAGACGACAAGGGGTTGAGAAACTCGACGATGAAGAAAAAAAAAGCACAGAAAACATGCCACCTGCTCTAGAAAGAACCCCAATTTGATCCCACTTTGTATGTGCCCAATTAAGTCTATCTCCCACATTACGCCCTCATACGTACAGCTGCACCGATAAGAACTCTACGATCGCACAAGTGACAATTTTCATGCTTTTCCGTCCTGTAATCTCTTCTTTCACTGAAAGCCTGGCATTGGAGGCGGAGTCTGGAGGCGGAGTCGCTGGGAAAAAGGAGGAACCTCCGGGCCTATATTGCGCTATAGCGCCTGTTACTTGGAATTTTTTGCCGCGAAACGGGTACAGGGTTGTCCGCCGTGGACCGCTATAACCTTCGTATTTTCAACTTCGATACCTGATCGACCGTGCCTTCAACATGGACCAAACGAACGACTGTAGAAGCCAGCCAAAGGGCGATTCCTCCTCCCCTGTTAGCCAAGCGGCGCAGATTTTTTGTTTACGAAACAGGATGCACCGAATTGCCATGTAATTCAAGTCGTTCATTTCTACTCATGGTCGCAAAATTTTCAACCTTTTATCTACAGCCACGGGGGAAAAAACTTGGAACGATTTTCGAAAAGCATTTTCATCAGTATCAAGCTATCTATTCCTTACCTAAACAGCAGTTAGGGTCAGAAGGAAAGAATATAATGTTTTGACAGAATGCTGTTAAAATTTTGGTCAAGCGGAGGTAGCGTAGTGGCAGTGGCGCGTCTCCCCACAAGGGTGGTCTGAGGTTCAAATCCCGGATCAGCTCCTGCCAGAACCAAACGCGATTTCCATGCCTGCAGTAAAAGCTAATTAGTAACAGACTCGTCTAAGAAAATGAGAAATGAAGTGAAATGCGCAGCATCTTGAAAAGTGATAACAAAAGTAAAAGCTTCCATCTTCGAGACTTTTGATGCAGTACTGCTCCTCACCTCGCCAACCCTTACAGTGCTGGGATGTTCTGCGATGACATGGTTTGCTATCATGTTCCATTTGGTCTATCGGAGGGAACAGACCTGTCTGAGTGTTCCCTCCTTCTTCCTCTACCTTTTTTACAGCTCTCAATAAGTCTATATCCTCCCTGAAGCACAAGAGACTCTGAAAACAGGGTCAATATCAAAGTGGTAGTGGCAGGCCTCATCGCAGTAATCTTCAAAATTCTGTCCCGAAGAGTTTAATCAACCAATTTCATTTTTTAGATTGGCTCTTGTAGGCGTACTTGATTAGAGCAAGCAAAATTCTCATGTATAGTTTAAAAAGTAGATCTGTTGAAAAAAGCGCTACTTGCGCTTGTTCCAAGTTCTTTTCCCGCGGCTATATATCACTCAACAAATGCTTTCAGCGGCCCACTTTCCACTGTATTACAAATGGGAGCTCAGAGACCTGAGGGTATTCGAAATCTCGCTCCTAAACCATCGCGCGTTCCCTTGGTAGTTTCTATGGGTCGTAAAGCGTTCTTTTTTGGACAGAGACTGCTACGCAGAGTTCATTCAGTCCATATAATGGCGCTTGGACGGCGTACATCCATGGGAAGCGAGAGAGAGTCTCCAGCGGGAGCAGAACCTTGAGTAAGCCATTCCTTTTTTGAGCGATGTCAGGATGAAAGTTGACTGGACATGAGCTGGATGGGGTTCGCCGACTAGGCCATCGGTGGCGACTTACCTTGGCTCTACTTCTTCCAGTTGGAACCCATTGAGATTTTAGATCGACCCTCCTTCAGTTTCATTATTTTGAGGCATCCATGAGATTTTTCATCTCACTCGAGCAACAACATTACAAACCACTATAAAGCTCGTTAGGTTTTGCAGCTAGAGCTCAGTGGGAAGCCAAGATGGTGTACTCTGTAATTTACATGTCAGATTCTGGAAGTCCCAATTTCTTTCAGGACCTACGCCTACATTACGTCGTTGAGCGTTCCTTTCGAATAGTTTTTTTCGTATGACCAGGTCTGAACACTTTATGAAAAGGGGCGCGGTTGCTTTCAACGCAGTACCCTCAAGGAAGATCCTGTAGATTTTTATGAGACATCAACCCTGAGGAATGGAATACAGATTTCTCTCCTAAAGTCAGTGTCCCCGCTCAAGTAACGTATGGTGTCATTCCTTTCAAAGTCTGGCCTCCAGTCTCAAGCACTTTCGCGGATTCTCAGTACGTAAGGAAGGCTCTACGGTCTCCAGAACTATAAGTACCGACTCCTTTTAGTTAACCCCACCCACCGGAACTCGAGGACAACTTCAATCCCAAGTTCACTTTTTACCCGCGTTTTCAGTTTTTTTTTCTTATTGTTAGATAGTATGGTGCTCATCATTGCAGACGGTGGGGCGGGTGAGCCGCGCAGCGTACGACTCGGCTGTAACGCGACTGTCATCGCTGCCGCGTCACAGTCGAGTCACACGCAGCGCGGCTCACCCGCCCCCGGTCTGCAATGATGAGACGCCTTAAAGGCAAGGTCCGCGACCAGGTAACAGTAAGCTTTGAAAATATGGCGTTGGGAGCATAGCGTGGCCTGCAGCGAACAATTCGCAGCAAAAAAACCGGTTTCGCAGCAAAAAAATTGTTAGGGAGTGGCGCTGCAGAGCATTATAGGTTCAGGGCGCCTCCTTTTCTCCAGTGGCTGTGCCTCCAGATTCCTCCTTCAAGGTCCGCCCTCCAGTGAAAAACGAAGCTGCAGGGCAAAAAAAGCGTGAAGCGTATCACTTGTACGGTCATGCAGTTCTTATCGGGGAATCAGCTGTGCAGGTGAGGGCAAAAAAATTGTAAGGGAGGCCGTGTAGCGCGAAATAGGTCCAATGACGCCTCGTTTTTTCCATTGACCCCACCTCCAGACTCCGCCTCCAAAGCTCTCCTATTAGTGAGAACGAAGCTGCAAGAAAATAGTCACTTATACGGTAATAGAGTTCTTATCGGAGAAGTAGCTGTGCGGATAAGGGCATAGTTTGGAAGATGGAGTTCACCGGGCACGTACATACTGGGATCGTAATGGGGTTCTATTCAGGTCAATCGGCACGTTTTTTTCTGCCTTTTTTTCGGTATCGAGGTACTCATAGGCTTGCTGTCTATATGCAAACCCCTAATCCACTATCATACAATCGCGGGGCTTGGTTTTGATAACTGAACCGGCTTACCTGGCTGTAACGAACTTGGTGCTGCCACTTGCTCCTGTAGAAAGTCCAACTACAGCATCACAAGCAAAGTATAACAAACAAAAATTTCCTGATCATTTTAACTGATCATTATCTGATTTTCTTGCCTTTAGCATGAAAGCTTTTGCTTTGCGATAGTAAAAAACAGTTTCTAAAGCAATAAAATTATCTCAAGCAGGCACAGAGGTGCATGAAGAACTGGGTGATGAAGTGTATAAGCGAACGTCAGCCCCCATCCCCATCTAGCCTCTATGGTGGTCTCGAAGGGCTAGTCAGCGGGGAAGTTGTCAAAAAAAAGTTGTTCCGATGGCTATAAGAAAAATGGAATTGAGTATCGGTCGATTGATCCATATCCCCACTAAAGGCAAGGGTCATATTTGTGCAGATAGTATTTATAAAGCATCAATGTGCTTTGATCTCCATCTGTACTGCTCTAGAACTTGTACTGAAAGAAGTGTTCAATCGTGTTCTTTTCTATAGGGGAGACGAAGTAACGAAGTTATGGTTGCAGGGCAGTGTCTTCCCTTGCGAATACTGCCTTCTGTTGAATAGCCCAGCGGATTAAGGTTGCCAGGTTATAAGTGGATAAACTGCTCGTCACCTCAAAGAGTGTCAGAGATCCTTTATTTCATTGAAAAAAAAACCGTAAAGCGAAGATCTTGTGCATAAAAATGCATTAATTGGTTCTCAACTGGAATCCTTCAGGGGTCGTAATTGGTCGCTGAGGTGAGGGGGTCTTATTTGGTCTGGGGAAATTTTTTGATAAGTTAATTTTTCAAGTTTCACGGGCGCTATAAGGGGAAGGGGCTCGTATTTACTTGTTGGAAGGGGGGGGGTGGATTGCGCTTGCCTTCTGGGAGAAGTTTGCGGCGTTGGAATAAATCTTTCTCTATTGACTTTTCGGCCCTTTTCCCCGTTTCACATGGGCTATATACCGTCCTCCCACCCGACAGCTTGATCGTGGTTGAGCGAAATATCCATCTTACTCGTTTTCCACCGGTTGTTGTCCCTTACTCGCTCCTACAACTGGTGGAGAACGGGCTGACCGGGCTTTAGTGACAAGCCCTTCCATTCGCAGCGGACAGGACTGGAGGGCCTTGGCGCCTTCCTCGCGCATCTTTGAATAAGAGAATCGAAATAAACTTGTGAGCCTGTTATTCAATGATTGCAGGAGGGGACTGGTACCCCCACTTCCCCTACCCTCCCCCCCCATACCATCGTGGGACGTACCTTCGGGGAAGTGGCGGTTTGCCTAAAGTCACTAAAGTTTCATTATCCAAATCTACTTGGTGGTAACTACTACAAATGTTTTCAGAAAATCGCACGCTACAGTACATTGCATGTCAAGAATCTTGGCCCATTGATAGTGACAGAATGTGAAAGCTGATTAAAGGCAGCTGGCACGGTAATTCAGTTCACGGTCTAAATTGCCAGCAGGCGCTATATAGCGGTAGAATGCAAAAAAAAACAAATTGAAACGACCAAATACCTGCGAAGAGAAGCCTTCGTTCTTATTGACTCGAAAAACAATTTCGGACGAATTTTCCGTCGGCATCTTGCCAATAAGCGCCACGGTAGATGCGGCTACATGTGTGTACTCATATATCAATGCAGCACCGCAGCCGCTTCATACCAATCTCTTTACTTCATAACTTTTTTTCAGCAAATGAAGCAATACGAGCGTGAGAAACGGTCGTCCATTTGTGGGCGAGCGGGCGCGGTGGGCGTTAGGTCGGTATGTTGTAGCTTGATAGGACCCTTGTAAGGGTACCTCCCCTGGGAAAGGCGTTATGCAGCGCCTGCTCAGGGTCGCGGAATTCCGTTCGACCGGATGTATTAATCCTACTCGTTTTAGAGCTTTATCGCGCCAACTGCCTTTAATCAGGTATAATGTCCACGCCGCGCAGGGGCCGCTCTGGTGTCGTCGTCGCTACCGCGACCTCGTTATGGCTGCTGTTTCTATCTTCTTATTCTGACTGAATAATGGAGCGGTCAGAGGCAGTGAATCTTTATCTTTAAAGACAACGCCTGCAGCTCCGTGGATTCGGCATATTAGCTCCGGAAGGCAAACTCAGTGACCATTTTTCTTCCGAAAAACAAGATGAATTAAATCCGTTACGGCTTCCTCGCTGAATGACTCCTTATGAGGGAGAGCTTCGGTTGTGAGAGCCGAAACAGGCCATTGGCAGGCTCCACTTTGACTTCCCTCATATCTCGTGAATCGACTTTTGTTTGAATCCGTGACTCTGCGCCTCATTTTTGATGGTCAGGCGATTCCTACTTCAATCTTTCTCTGGAGGATAAGGTAGGTAACGCAGCACTCGTACGCAAATGATGAGGTATCTAAAATATCTCGTCTGCCTACCTTACCACGTAGGTAAAACTTCAGAAACGGATATCCGGACTGCAGCGGAATCTTCTTCTCTGATATAGCTGATGTCTCGGGTGACTTTTTCTGTTATGAAGATAGGGTACGTGTTTGGAGTCTGTGGTTCAAAGGATTCAGGTCCCGTACCCCACCTTACTCTCTAGATTTTATCCTTAGCAAGTGTTCCGTGATTTTTATCTCGTTGCTAAGCTTGGCTTGCTCTATGGCTAGGCAAATCGCCGTTACTTGCCTCTTCCACTAGTAAATGGAGCCCATTCTTAGTCTTAATAGAAACTAGAACTTTTCTATTTCGCCTTCAAAATATGCCTAATGAGCGAGCGCTGAAATAAAATTATAGGTGACCTCGAACGTCCTTAACTGCTTTTAGCATTATGACAATTAGGTTGCTAACAGGTATGCACAATATTTGCGGTTTTGCACTAATGACGCCAGGATATTATAACTGCTTGGGAACATTTTCTTCTATCAACAGCAGTACTGTTCTTGCCAGCCCCCGCTTAATCATGGTAATAAAGTGGATCAGGGTCATTGATGAAATTACAAAGGGTTCGTTGATTTGGGACTGTTAAGGTGGGATTCAGTATTAAAAAATGACGCAAGGAGTGCAGGACTAGTAAGGTAAGACTTCTGCTTTCAGTTCCATCAAAAGAGGTCAAGATCTTGCTTTGTCTAGAGCAGTGCGTGCCCTTTTTAATCTTTTGGGTGAGGAACCAAAAACGCTTTCTATCATAATCTTCGTCATAAACTCGCAGAGCTACAATATTTTCACCCAAAGGTTAAAGTTCACTTCGGTAGTCCACATGTAATCGTTTTCGCTGCAGACGCTGGGGCGTGTCAGGGCGGGGCGCCGACCCATTTTCCGCCTCTTGTTATCGCTTGGCGGTTTCAACAATTAAAGGCACGGTCTGCAGTTAGAAGCCAGGGAAGAGCAGGCGCCCTCACACACTCTCGCAGGTAAGCCCTTAGTATGTGCTACAAGAATAACATGTTACGCCATGTACGAGCATCAAGAATCAAAAACTGTAAGCTTTTCAAAAAACACTGACAGGACTTCCCTTCCAACCTAATATAAATGAGGCTCAATGAAAGAGAGTAATGGGGAATGGGCCTAGTTCTATTCAGGGACTAATAGGTTGTCCGGAACGTTCTCAGCGTTTTGAGTGTTTCACTTTGAACGATCATAACTTTCTTAGTACTCATCGGATTTAATCGAAATAAGCACCGTTCAAATCAGCGCAGTTTTGCCAGTGTAATACTAGTTGATAAATCTTATCAACGGAAAAACTGGGTGATCTAGAATCTACGAATCCCACGGAGGCTTTTTTGCCTGGTCCCGACTGGTGAAATATTTTCCAGCAAGGAAGTTCTGAAAATGTTTGAAAAGGTGATAGTCGGTTAGTGAAAGGTCTGGAGAATATGGTGGGCGTGGTAGAACTTCAACCCCCAATTCGTTCAATTTATGGATACTGTTTTGTGAAACGTGTGGGCGGGTGT
>MU911926.1:139244-150394 GCA_036418165.1 Cooperia oncophora | reverse complement strand
GTTGGTACGACCCCCCTCCCCCTCCAGTGTCCTTACTCATCGAATCAAGCCGTCGAGCGGGAGGGCATATAGTACTTTTTACCAAAAATTTTGCTGTCGAGCGGGGGGGGGCATATAGTACGTGAAACAGGAAAATCACCAAAAGTCAACCGCCACTCCCACAACGCCAAAACGTAAATACGACCCCCCCCAAAAATGATCAAATACGACCCCCCCTTTACAACGTCCATGAAGCGAGAAAAATCAACTATCAAAATAAATTTTTCTCAGCCCAAATACGACCTCCCCCCTATTGGGGATTCCCCAACAACGATGTGCCCTGCGGGAAAAGGGAGTTTATCAAGCAAGGTGAAACGGCAATTATACCATCAGATAGCGCAAAAAATTCTCTTCAGGATGTACTACTGAGACGCAAGGGAGAATGAGTTTTTAATCAGCAATGAATGTACAAAAAATAGTAACACAAAACGCTGAGAACTTTCCGGACAACCTAATACTTTGTCATCAGATTGAGTGGGATAGGTTCCAACCCAGAGAATCAAGGGTGGGAGGACGGAGCATCAGAGCATCTGGACTTCCTGATTCACTATGATTGCCACAGCGGGCAGTTACTCTTGTTCTCCATCGATGTCATGGTTTGATATATTTTTGCCTCTACTTTGATTCTCAAGTCCTTTTGAAGGGGTCCTCATAGAGGTCACTGGCTTCGCCACTTTCCTTTTTTTCTTTTCCTGCCGGTACTTCCTACGCAACTTTCAGTATATAATGTTAGAATGTTTTGTGTCACCTTTTTGACCATTTCAGCTGCTTCCTGGGACATCCGAAAACATGAATGGGGAGAGATCTTTCAGGATTTCTTTGACCAATCAATTACAACAAGGAAGGCTTACGAGCACTTTCCAATTACGCCATCGAAGATTTTCCAAGAGCAGATTGACTGATCAAATTTAGCGTTCCGCTGCACTTAGGAATCGAATTCACGCGCGTCTCGAAGACCTACATAGGGGATAATGTCATGGTCGACTGTGCTAAAGAATTCCTTTTGCTTTCACAATGAGTTAACGAGAGTACAAGGTTTTCATTGTGAATGCGAACGGAGGAGAACAGCCAACTCTAAGGGGACGTTTTTTTGTATCCAAAGAAATAGAATGTTCTTGTATGTGACACACAGCAGATCCTTCCGGTGGTGGCATCACTACCCTCTGAGCACCTGATCAGGACCTCTTCTGCCGTTAGGCTAAAATACGAACCCCCTCCCTATCCCTATAACTACCTACTAACTTTCACAGTTTTTTTTTCACTATTCAACTATTACAACCACAATTACCAGAAAACAGGCTGGATTTTGATCGACTTTTTTGCAGATTTGGCTGAAAGTTGGGTTATAGGGGTAGTTCGACCTCCTGAACACGAATATCACATCCACTTAACCTGAACTGCACCTGGCGGCTGGCGCCAAAAGCCCTGAATCACCGGAATCCGTTGAAAACGTTGCTTTCGCGCGGTAAGTGTCTGAGCCCGACTAACCACAATACCACATCCGCTCCAACGCCAAAATGGCCCTTCGAGCAGGGCTGTGTGCGCCGTCCAGTGTACCCTAGATGCCAAATCGCGCGACACTTTGTATGGCGGAGGTTGATTTGAGCATCTTGATCTAGCATGTACATCACAGTCCATTTTTGGCTCTGGCGCTGATAGAAGACACTCCGATCACCTGCGCTCTGCTTAGGCTGAGCCCGGCCTAGATGGAATCACTCCTTCTCCCAGGCTCAGCTTAGACAGAGGACTAAAAGGCCGGCTGGCGCTCAAAAAAATAAATGTCATATCGTGGTTAGGGCATCAAACAATCCTATTATGCACGTTTTTATCAATTTCGATGAAAAAGGGTCTAGCGTCAAGTGGTGGCAGGGCTGAAAACTAATGCTGTATTTGTGCTCAGGACATCAAGTAACCCTATGCAGATTTACATCGAATTTGTTGCGAAAAGTGGCGGCGCCGAACACGAGTGCTATATTCGTGATCAGAACACCGAATTACCCCTGTGGGCAAAGTTTCAGCAAAAAAATTTTCCTGAATTTTTAGGATAGTAGTTGAATAGCCGCTTTTCTCTTTCGCAAAACCATCCACAACTTTCCTGACAGACTTTTTCTTAGCAGTCTTTTGCATACATCCTACTGTCATTCTTCGATAGAAGGTGTTGAAGGGACTGCAATATAATTCTGACCCGCAATTGCGCCCGTAATTTGGGACTCTCTCGCTCGCTATGGGACTTTTGCACAAAACGAAAGAAGCTTTCCAAAAATCGGGGGGGGGGGGCTAATCCTGTTGGGTTAAGAACCAAAACAGCTCTTTCATAATATTCGCCATAAACTTGCAGAGCTACAATACTTTCACCCAAAGACTAAACTATACTTCGGTAGTCCACATGTAATCGTTTTCGCCGCAGGCTCTGGGGCGTCTCAGTAGGGCGCCAGTTTCCGCCTGTTTGTTCTGTTGATATCGCTTGTCGGTCTACAGTTGAAAGAGGACGGGTGCGCCGGCTTTCCCTCCCACCCCTCCTAACACGCTACAACGTCTGCAGCGAAACAGAAGAAAACAAAGGATCTACGCTATGAGAGCCATTGGCCTGAATGCGTTTTCCAGGATGATTCACCACTACCATTAGGCGCATAATACTGTAAGACGGTTATTAATTGTTGCAGATGAGGTCTTGGTAAAACAGTAACATTGCTCCGAAGGTCGCAGTAGCGCTAGCTATCATTTGGAGGGACACTGTAAAGATCAACGATTGAAGACGCATCTTACGTTGAGATGAAGAGTCTCAACTGCTTGTCTAGATCTTGTATTTCAAGGGTTACGCTTCTCCTCTTGTGGGAATAAATGCAAGAAACTACTCTAAAGCCACCTAGATAAGTTGCCATTAGATTCACTCAATATCTCGTAGATGGAAAAGTCGTGACTACGTAACCCCGCGATGTACGATGCGTTTCTAATGGGCTATTTTAATTTGAAACAACAGTCATCCTGCTTCTTTCGTTCAAGAACGACCTTACAGCTTTTAAAAAAGGCAATAGCTACGAAGAGCACACCACGCCCCTGCATCTATGTGGTATGGAGTGCAAATGTGAGATGTCGCAGTCTCCGCATGCGCGAACACTAAATGGATTCAATAAGCTGGAAAAATTGCTGTTCTAAGATAGTTGATTCTGAAGGACATCTCCAGAAGATGTGACCATAAACAGTAACAGTAAAGGGTGATAATCGAGAACTTGAAAACAGGTTAGATAGAAGAGGATTGATGCAAACAACAGAGAGCTCCATCAAAAGAACGTTTCGCGTAGGACTCTACAGTTCAGTTGAAAAAGGATAAATAAAGATCTATTTTTGAATAAGGATTTAAAATGTAAAACAAGACTTCTGTTTTCACGATTTTAGTAGTAGAGTATCGCAAACAGGGTACAGCATCGTGATGTGTGAAATGGTGGTGCCACTACGACCCCCTCTCGAGGGGAGGTCTTGATACGACCCCCTTCCCCAGTATGACCCCCCTCCCCAACACCCCAACACCAACCTACCCATTCCCACTCTTTCCAATTTTTCACGCTACAAGATTTCCCGTCGCACGAGGCGGGGGGGGATATAGTCATACAGGCATACACGTGAAGACGGGAAAAATCACTCTAAAAGTCAACAACCGGAAAAATTTTTCCCATGCAGCAAATTTCTCTAAAAGCCACATACGACTCCCTCCCTCCCTCCCATCAACGATCAATACGACCCCCCTCCCCAGCGCGAAAGGAACGACCCCAAAGTGTTTCCCACAACGATGGCTGTACTGGTGCGCAAAGTTGACGCGGGGCTAAAGGCGGATCCGTTTTTGGTTGACTATTTTTTCTCTTCCTCTTGGCAAGCTGCTGATTCTAAATTGAAATTTATTCCCATCGATTTCTTTCTAATCATTGTCTCAGAATTACCAGTACTGAAGCTTCGGAGCCGTTCTTTGACATTTTGTCATGATGAGCCTTCTCTAACTGTTTTCTCCAAACGTCTGTTTTCAGTCCTACATTAGTACTTCAATCATCCAACGTTTACTGGTTCTCTTTGTGACCACATCTCAGAGTCCAACTTTCTAGAAAATATCATCAGATTTAGCGCCTCATTGAAGTACGTTGGTGCTGTGACCGCGTCAAGCGTACTTATCTAATGGCGGACCTATCTATGGGACTTTAAGGTAGTTTCCATTATATAGCAAAGACATGGACGAACGTAGACTGGAAAGTGCACAATCTTTATGAGGTGGTCATGACTCTATCCAAACAAAGGAGTCAAAGGACATGCTCAAGAGATAATAGGAAAAAGTCCTTAGGAGCAGTCCATCTATCTTGAGCATTTATGTATTTGTGAATAGGGCAAAGACAGCCTCATAGCTGTGTTCAGGCCACTTTCAACATGGGACTCCATAATCTGGGCTGCTCTAAAGGTCCATAGGATTTCACGTTGTAAAAGGAAATGGATGTGGCAAGTGGTCCAACAGTGAAGCGAAAACTCGCGAGATGTCACCGAGAGAACTTGTGGAACTCCTGATTGCGCAGCGCATTTCGAAGAATGCGATAAAAATTGCGAGAAAAAATGTGCTCGTTTGAAACGTCATTTCAGAGCTTTAGAGCTAACGATCAGATCAGAGCATGTCTTTTTTCCTCATCACTGTTAGGATCTTATCATCACCAGGACACATCATCGTTAGGGATTCCTAACAGGAGGGTGGTATTAGGTCTCTGGGGAGAGGGGAGACGTATTTACCTCCTGGTCTTCTGATAGAGGTTGTTGACTTTTCGTGTTTTTTTTTCCTGTCCTTTTTTCATATGTGCTATTATATACCCCCTCACCCTCGAACAAAATTTTCAGAGAAAACTCGGAAACTTCTCGGGAAATCCTGGAAGGACGTTGGGGAAAATCTAAGAAAATGATAGGTGAGATGTGGGAGAGTCACATTTCCTTCGCGACTTTTTTCGTTTCAGGTGCGCAGTTTACCTCCACACTCCCTCCCCCTCCCTCCCGACCATCGATCAGAGGATTGGACTAGGAGAGTCGTATCGTACCACCTTCTAGGGGAAGGGGGGAGGGGAACGCCAAAATCACGAATTAATGATGTGCCCTGGTCATCACCGATCTTATCGCGGTTAATCTCAGTATCCACTTGCCACGTGCGCACTCAACAGGAGGCGGAATTCAATAGGATGGAACGGGAGCTTATGGAAGCGCTAGACCTCATATCGTCGTTCTTGAGTCACCCTTTGCCAGAACAATGGCAGATATAATCTTCGTCTTCACGGCACCCTATTGACAGCTATTCGGTAGGGCGAAAGTTCATTCGGAATGTACCTTTGAGAAAGTAATCACAGCTGGAGTCAGGGTGATGTTGCTAACAAGAACTTGTAAAAAGCTGCACGCTGTTACTTGTAAGAAACTGCAAGCTGTTTGTTAGACGAGAAACTCTGCCTAATCAGACCAGGAAGGCAGTATCCGATAAAAAACATGCGGTGAAAGCGAAGTCCAGAGATGCTGGGCATTTACCCTAGCTATGTGTGCCAGCATTGTCAAAAATGATTTTGAAAGCACACTACCACTTTATGGGATTTTTGAGTGCTGTCAGGATTGAATGTACTTTCAGCTCGCAAATGAATGCCTTTCTCATATCCTTACGAAGCATTGTGGCCACACTCCATGAAGCCTAACCGCCCTTACAATCACAATTTGCGCATTTGCTGTTGAAACAAGGAAGGATGGGACCAGGGCACATCATTAGTTGGGGATTTTGGTCGAGTTCATACGACCCCCCTCCCTCTTAGAAGGTGGCCTGATCCCCTCTAGTTCCCCGTACTGACACCATCGAGCTCTTCGAGCTGGGGCGTATATGGCTCATAGGAAACGAGAGGAACCCGCGAGCAAAATACGACCTTCCTTCAAATCCTGCCTAAAACCTCCTTAGATTTACCCAAATTCCTACCACTTTTTCCATTTTCCGGAATTTTTCCGAAAATTTGTTTTGCCATCGAGCAGGGTGGGGGGGGGGAGGAGGGAGAAGGGAAGACCGTCAGCAACCAACCACTAATTCACCTATCAGAAATGTTGTATAGAACTGTGACGGCGCCACTACGGAGGGAGGGAGGGGGGGGGCACATGTGAAACGGGAAAGACCGCAAAAAGTCAGCAGCCGGGAGAAAGATTTCCCAATGCCGCAAATTTCTCTCAGAAGGCAAACGCGACTTCCTCCCTTCCATTCCAATAACGAGCACCTATAGCCCCCCCCTCTAGCCCTCACTCCCCTTATTGCGTCCGTGGAACAAGAAAAATCAACTATCAAAGGAATTTTCTCAGTCCAAATACGACCCTCCCCCTTTGTTGGAGAATCCCCAACGATGATGTGCCCTGGGAGGAACTGTTAATTTCTTGGGTACGGGTCTGTGTCTTGCACCACTAAGCCGCTGGAACAAGGGCAAGAGGAAATAATTTGCACTAACTGGGAAAACGATGTCCCTCGCTGAGCTTCCCACGCTTAAGACAGCTTTTCCGGTCCTCTTTAGAGGTTTTTTCCTCACTCTATAACTTTTACCCTCCTTGCTGCCAAATAACTCCTCCTCTCCTCATTCTTCAGAATAAGTTCTGCTTCTACCAATCATTCCCATTCCTTTATTAGCGAACGGCTTCATGTATAATTTATGTGTTTATTCGTTAGTATGATATAATTTCCGGCGTAATTATTAAAATGATTGCTTTTGGTTCAGTTATTGCGGCTCAGTGTCATAACAAATGGGCACCCAAGAGTCGTTCCCCGAGGACAAGGCCGTGATTCCTGCAAACAGTCGCTAGCTATCACGTCAACTATCGCATGTTTCTAGCTTCAAGAAGACAATCCCACGACATTATTCGAATTGGCCCTCAGCTGTGAAAGGAGCGGTCCGGAAGCCTGAAAAAGGAGGACAATATTTCATTCAGTTCGGGATCAGCTAGCTCGTCAACTCACGAATTCAACTGCATTGTCTCACACATACCCGCCTCATCTTTTAGTTGGTGTGCTGGGTGCACTCGAGTGCTTGGGCCCTCAAGCCTCCTTCGAAATATCCACTCGCCCAGTCTAATGCCGCGGCCCCTAAGGCAACGTGGAGGCCACGCTCTTATTATTGACACATATTGCCTTACCTAGTATTGCGTTTCGTTTGGTATCGCTCATTCTGTGTCTGAAAAACAAGCACTTCATATTTATACGGATTTGCTGCTGCTTATCATGGAAGGCGGTGGGCTACGGGCCTCTCATGGCGACTGTGGACTAAGAAAAGTTCGAGGTCGAAAATTCAGTCAATTCGACTTTTCAAAACGTAGGTTCATTTTTCTTTTATTTTTTCTTCACTATCACTTGCATGCCCTTCTGAAAGTTTAACACAAGTCCGACCTCCGCGACTATTCAGTTTTTTTTTCTTTGGCAATCAAAACCCAGCTTCCTAATAAGCCCCTCTTGCATCTACTGGCTTCAATTAGTTAATGAGTATTCTGCTCTGCTAGATTTGCTTTACCTATTTCTAGGGCACACTATAACCGTGAAGAATAAATAAATAAATAAAAAGTCTAACTGAGTCTGTATAGAGTTTTCCATTATAGAATTCACGAGCGAATTATTATCCCATATACGCATTTGCTATCGTTGAATTGGGCTACGTTTGGCTAACCCTGGATTTGCTGGCGTCCCATGGGAAAAGTTTTGCCGATAAAGCGGGGCATTTCTCATTGACACATGGGAAGATTTAAGATTGCTGATCCGTGATATAATTCTCGGGGAAAAATTCTGAAAAAACAGCATTACAAAGAAAAATATCTCCATTGGGTTCTCATCGGCCCTTTTGAATGTCACATTCGGAACATCCGCAGCTTAATTTCTTTCCAATATTGTTTTTCGACATTTTCTGAACTGCAGGACCCAAAGTGTTATGAAGTCACGGAAATTTTACTTTAGAGGATTTTTGGAGAACATTTTCCTCATTGGATAGCCATCAGGAACTGCAGCTTGAATTACATTTGAATTTGAATTACATAAGCAGTAATAACAGCAGCGACTTCAGCATTTACTGGCCGCTTTGTATAATCTTATTCCCAGAATTTGGAAGCATTTTATACAGTTGTTTGAGTAGTTTCAAACTCCGAAAAGGTTGCTTTACTGTTCGCAGAACGTTTCAGGAGGAACTGCTTAAGCTTTCCTGACGGTTCTCGATCCGATCATAGAACTAATAGGAACTTATACCTGGATCTACCGGGTATGTGGCAAGAGAATCGTCATTCGCCCCACGATGTGCGTCGCGTGTGGCGTCGCGCGCGCAAATGACGATGTCCGGGTCGTAGAGGCAACAGGCAATGTAGAACCGAAAACAGCCACAAATGTCCACAATTTCGTAGCCCACGTGAAGTCCTGCTCCAGTCGACAGGCTAACGCCAGCCAAGAAAACGCAGTGCCCATCGCCGCGCGCGGAGGAGCGGCGAATTACGATTCTCTTGCACGCCTCCTGGATCTACTGCAAATTATGCTCCAAGTAAAGATGCTCAAGTCACACCCAGCGCTTCACGGATTCCCAAGATTCCTTCCCGGTCCAAGTAGTCCTGTGGGCAATAGTAGTAATTGTCTCACTTCCACGGCCACAGAAGGAGTGATGAAGGCGCTGCGGTCATCATAAGTTGTAGCTATTTACGGTATATCGTACGGTATACCATATAAAACTGCAATATGATGGCCACAGCGCCCCCTAACGCACTGCGAAGCGTGGGTTCTGCCTTCAAGAACAACTGAGACGTGATGAGAGCTTTTGCTGCGGAACATAGCGCGCTTTTGTAACTGTTTCAGCGCACAAGAATGCTGATCAGAATGCCTCACTTATGAAATTGTACTTTTGAAAGACGCTGTTTCCCTTGAAAGCTGACCCTAAGCTTTTCTGAGGGGGTTTCAGCATAATTCGCTAGTTTCAGTCTCCTTACCTTGTAAGACCTGCAAATACTTATGAACTAAAAGAAAACTATCGGTCAGAACTTATTTATTATGACAACTGCCACCATTTAGAGCAGCAGTCCGGGCTCCGAAGGTTATTACAAGAATGTTGAGTAATGGGCAAAACTCTTGGCCGATCCAGACGTAACGGACGGCGCACTTGCCCAGTAAGCACTCGCCCGGTCAGGGTGAAACGCGGACCCAAATCCTGGGGTTGAGTTGGGGTCGAGTTTTTGCTCGTAACTCAGCGAGTCCTTTTAAGTAGCTTCACACAGTGTACAAATGTCCACTTCGGTAGGAACCAGCAGACCTCTCCAAAGTGTGTGAGCCTAGTAATTTTGACCTTTTTATTTAAAGTGTAACTTTTTGCTATCATTCATTGTTAATTTATTGTTAATATTTCATTTTTTTATTATTTTGTTAATTTTAGTTTTATTAATTACTTAATCATTATTTTATTTATTTATTATTTATTAATTTTACATATTTTTCAATTGCTTATTTTATTATTATCTCATCAATTTGTACTTTGGTGTTATTATTATTAAATAATTTTATGTTTTATTAATAAGTAATATTGGTATTATTAAGCCTTATTTTACTTCTTTATATAGATTTATCCAAAATTATTTATTATTGATTTATTATTATTATTTAAACTGTATAAATTGTGCGCTAGCAGAAAACATGGCAGACATGTATATGAAAAATGTTTTATGACGTTACATGGGAGACGCTGACATATTGAAATGCTATCGAAAAACGTGTGAAAGTGCAAATGATGGACGTTTCAGAGAAAAAGAAGAGATTCTGGGCAAATCACTGTTCTTCCACCATTTTCTTAATGAATTCCAGTCATGCTAATTAAAGCGATTTGGTACTCAGAATTCCATTTTAATGAACCAGCGCTGATGGACTGTCTGGTCGTTGTCGCTTTCATACATTGCGTTCAAATCGTGCTACTGTTTCATGAATAACTTAAGTACGAATCGGCGTTATCTCAGTTTTTCGAATGTATTCCAACCTCATACTTATATTAATGCAATACATAACAACTATCCACTTTTTCCTATGTCTGTTACTATTCCAGCTCGGCGGCGCCTTTGATCTTGGCTCACCAATTTTTCTTCTTTTATTTTTCACACATACGAATGTCATTGGGCGGACATGTGATGACAAATGGCTCTGTTTACTACGCGCAGGATTCTGCGGTGAATTTCTGAATCTCCCAAAAATTACCCTTTTCCATCAAATGGTTACTATTGGGTCCTAAGAGTATTACTTCATCTTGGTAATAACTTGAGAAACTCAGAAGATGAATTGAGTATTGGCTTAGTTCATTGTTGGTCTGCATGAAAGGTGGATTCTGTTCGAAGAAAAGATGTCATGTTCGTAAGCAATTTGCTGAATCACGAAGTTTCGGCGAACAATTTTTGAGTCGTTCTGGGGTTCTGAAGGTGAAATACTGCCGCGAGCCCAGTGCCGCTCGAACTGGTACCAATAGGATTAATGGGGGATCCGCGCAATTAATGGGTGCGACTTAACCTACTAATGGAACATCTTTGGATGTAATTCGGGGTTTCTATCCTTAAAGATGAGCACCGTGTCAAATAACTGGGGAAAAATTAGTTTTTCTGAGCGATTTTCCATCTACGACTTGATCCCCGGTTAGTGCTCATGCTAATGGGCATTACTTGCCACAATACCCAGGGCACATCACCGTTTGCTATTCCCCAAACCCAAGGGGTCGTATTTGGTCGTTGTTATGAGAGGGTAGAGGTCGTATTTGTTTTATGAGAGAAATTTGCGGCGTTGGGGAAAGTTCCCCCTCCACTCTCCTCCCTACCGCCTTCGCAGAATTTTGGGTAAAAAGTAGAAAAATTCAGGAAAGTTCAGTAAAGTTTTCGGAAAGTTCCAGAAAAGCTGGAAAAGTGGTGGGGAAAATGGGGAAATCTAAGAAAGTGGTAGGTAAGATGGGGAAGGAGGAAGGTCGCAGTTTAATTGCGGTTTTTCTCCTTCCTCATGTCCAATATACCCCGCTCGACAGCTTGGTCACAGCAGGGAACAGGGGGTAGGGTCGTGGCAAGCCATCTTCTAGGGGGGTCGCACGGAATCGCACGGA
>MU911926.1:66270-139144 GCA_036418165.1 Cooperia oncophora | reverse complement strand
ATTCTACTGCAAATTATGCTCAAGTAAAGATGCTCAAGTCACCCCAGCGCTTCACGGCAAGATTGCCGGTCCAAGTAGTCGCTGTGGGCAATAGTAGTAATTGTCTCACTTCCACGGGCACAGAAGGAGTGATGAAAGGCGCTGCGGTCATCATAAGTTGTAGCTATTTACGGTATATCGTACGCATATACCATATAAAACTGCCAATATGATGTGCCACAGGACCCCTAACGCACTGCGAAGCGTGGGTTCTGCCTTCAGAACAACTGAGCGTGTGAGAGCTTTTGCTGCGGAACATAGCGCCGCTTTTGTAAACTGTTTCAGCGCCACAAGAAGTGCTGATCAGATGCCTCACTTATGAAATTGTACTTTTTGAAAGACGCTGTTTCCTTGAAGTGACTCCAGCTTTTTCTGAGGGGGATTTCAGCATAATTCGCTAGTTTCAGTCTCCTTACCTTGTAAGACCTGCAAATACTTATGAACTAAAAGAAACTATCGGTCAGACTTATTTATTATGACAATGCCCCATTTAGAGCAGCAGTCCGGCTCCGAAGGTTATTACAAGAATGTTGAGTAATGGCAAACCTCTGGCCGATCCAGACGTAACGGAAGGCGCACTTGCCCAGTAAGCACTCGCCCGGTCAGGCGTTGAAAGCGCGGACCAAATGCCTGGGGTTGAGTTGGGGTCGAGTTTGGCTCGTAAACTCAAGCGAGTCCTTTTAAGTAGCTTCACACAGTGTACAAATGTCCACTTCGGTAGGAACCAGCAGACCTCTCAAAAGTGTGTGAGCCTAGTAATTTTGACCTTTTTATTTAAATTAACTTTTTGCTATATTCATTGTTAATTTATATTGTTAATATTTCATTTTTTTATTATTTTGTTAATTTTAGTTTTATTAATTACTTATCATTATTTTATTTATTTATTATTTATTAATTTACATATTTTTCAATTGCTTATTTTATTATTGATCTCATCAATTTGTACTTTGGTGTTGATTATTATTAAATAATTTTTATGTTTTATAATAAGTAATATTGGTATGTATTAAGCCTTATTTTACTTTCTTTATATAGATTTATCCAAATTATTTATTATTGATTTATTATTATTATTTAAACTGTATAATTGTGCGCTAGCCAGAAACATGGCAGACATGTATATTGAAAATGTTTTATGACGTTACATGGGAGACGCTGACATATTGAAAATGCTATCGAAAAACGGTGAAAGTGCAAATGATGGACGTTTCAGAGAAAAAGAAGAGATTCTGGGCAAATCCATGTTCTTCCACCATTTTCTTAATGAATTCGCAGTCATGCTAAATTAAAGCGATTGGTAACTCAGATTCCATTTTTAATGAACCACGCGCTGATGGACTGTCTGGTCGTTGTCGCTTTCATACATTGCGTTCGAATCGTGCTACTGTTTCATGAATAACTTAAGGTACGAATCGGCGTTATCTCAGTTTTCATGTTGTATTCAACTCCATACTTATATTAATGCAATACATAACAACTATCCACTTTTTCCTGATGTCTGTTACTATTCCAGCTCGGCGGCGCCTTTGATCTTGGCTCACCAATTTTTCTTCTTTTATTTTTTCACACATACGAATGTCATTGGGCGGACATGTGTGACAAATGGGCTCTGTTTACTTACGACGCAGGATTCTGCGGTTGAATTTCTGAATTCTCCAAAAATCTTACCCTTTTCCATCAAATGGTTACTATTGGGGTCCTAAGAGTATTACTTCATCTTGGTAATAACTTGAGAAACTCAGAAGATGAATTGAGTATTGGCTTAGTTCATTGTTGTTCTGCATGAAAGGTGGATTCTAGTTCGAAGAAAAGATAGTCATGTTCGTAAGCAACTTGCTGAATCACGAAGTTTCGGCGAACAATTTTTGAGTCGTTCTGGCGGTTCTGAAGGTGAAATACTGCCAGCGAGCCGCAGTGCCGGCTCGAACTGGTACCAATAGGATATAATGGGGATCCGCGCAATTAATGGGTGGCGACTTAACCTACTAATGGAAACATCTTTGGATGTAATTCGGGGTTTCTATCCTTAAAATGAGCACCGTGTACAATAACTGGGGAAAAATTAGTTTTTCTGAGCGATTTTCCATCTACGACTTGATCCCGGGTTAGTGCTCATGCTAAGGGCATTACTTGCCACAATACCAGGGCACATCCACCGTTTGCTATTCCCCAACCCAAGGGGTCGTTATTTGCCGTCGTTGTTCATGAGAGGGTAGAGGTCGTATTTGTTTTATGAGAGAAAGTTGCGGCGTTTGGGAAAGTTCCCCCTCCACTCTCCTCCCTACCGCCTTCGCAGAATTTTGGGTAAAGAGAAAAATTCAGGAAAGTTCAGTAAAGTTTTCGGAAAGTTCAGAAAAGCTGGAAAAGTGGTGGGGAAATGGGGAATCTAGAAAGTGGTAGTAAGATGGGGAGGAGGAAGGTCGCAGTTTAATTGCGGTTTTTTCTCCTTCGCTCATGCCATATACCCGCTGCGACAGCTTGGTCACAGCAGGGAACAGGCGGTAGGGTGCGTGGCAAAGCCATCTTCTAGGGGGTCGCACGGGAATCGCACGGATTCGACGGAAATTCCCCACTGATGACGTGCCCTGGCTGTACCCTCGTTCATCCCGGCAGTTTGATTAGGGCGGTCGGCAACGGGCCGCAGCGCGTGCCAGGAACTATTTGCTTTTCCGGCTAATTTAGTCACTTTTTCCAACTTTTCACTGTTTTGGCTACTTTTTCCAAGATTAGCAGTTCCTTATCGTCACAGGGTGTTGGGAAAAAATGACTAAAGTTAGCCTGGAAAAAGCAAATAGTTCCTGGCACGCGCTGCGGCCCGTTGACGACCGCCCTAATCAACTGCCCGGATGACGAGGGTACAACATCAGCCGCAAAATTGATTTTTGCAGTGGAGGATGTCGGGGATCAGAAGAAAAGTCTCGAAACCTTCGAACTGTTTAGAGTACTGTAAAAGACTAGGCAACTGTAGCGTCAAACTATTCAAAATGCCGAAACTACAGTAGAGGTGGGACGACAGTCTACTCATATTAGTAGAGGACATCCCTCACTGCTGCGTCACATCCATTTTTCGGTTTTGCATTTTATGTTGTTCTTCTTGGAGAAGTTGTTGAGAAGAAAAAAAAAATGCTCTCAACGGCCCTCTTACAGAATAGGAACACGCTTGTTTTAGGGAACTATCCTGATCAGGAAACGCTCTGTAGAAGCTTCATGAAAACTACTGAAACGGAGAGGTCAAATAGTTAATGAAGTCATTCGTAATGGGGATCTAATCAGCCAACTGATGCGTTTTAGGACACTGACTGCAAAGTAGATAACATTAATCTCTGAATAAAGTTGTGGAGGTAACACTAACTGGTGAACCATTTCCTGAATAAAGTTGTGAAGGTTTTTGAAACAGCGCTCACTTTCACTCACGTTTCGAACATTACAAATTTCGGCAGTTTTTAATCACCTTCTGCGAATTCCCGCATATTTATAATTGTAGGTTACCGAGGGCTAAAATTATGGCCACGCATATATGTACCATGTGCGGCTATGTGCGGGCCTCGGCATAGTATCGCTGCAGTTTCCTTCAGCTGAAAGCACGAAACTATTATCTGTCCTCAAGTACACTCCTTATCCCTGAGCCAGAGTAGGCGTGGCGTTTGAACATGGCACGGAACTGTACTTGTGGAATATTTCAGTCCGGGACAATTGTCATCTTGCTCTGTGTTGGACAGACACCCGACAACAATTGTATTAAGACGAAAATATCTCACAGAAGCATGGAAACCTTCAGGTTAAGTTGAAACATGCGGCCGCGCCTATCCGATCTCAGTGATTTCGAGTATAGTCAACGTTCCAGCGGGATCGCTTCCAGTGGCAGAAGGGAACTGACCAGTTTATGTCTGCCAGACCAAAGATTTATTTCAGACAGAATAAAAAACGCCCTAGAGGGTTCCCGCACGGATCTTATGAGTTCTAATCAAAAAGGAGCAGCCACCAAAACAATAGACAAGGGTGATCTATTCATGCCCCGTAGCTATACGCTCACGCTAAAGAAGGAAGCAGTGGCTTGGGTTTTTTTTTCGACGGTTCACAGAGGAGTTGTTCCCCATAGAACGATGGAACAAGGGCATATTGAGTTGCGGATTTCAGTGCCTTACGTACGACCTCCCCCCTGAGGGTGGATTGATAAGCCCCTCTCCTTTTTGGAGTTTCCGTTTTTTGTTTTTCCGGGGCATATCTTGCTGCTGGGGAACGTTTTCGGAAAAGACGACCACCATTTCTTCCTTCACCCGCCCTTTTCCAGTTTTTCCGGAATTTCCCGGAAAAACTCCTTTTTCCCGAAAACTTTGTTTTGAGCGGAGGAGGGGGGGGGGGCGGGAGTGGGGGTACATAGCACATGAGAAACAGAAAAGCCGCAAAAAGTCAACAGCCGAATCAAATTTCCCCAGCGCCGCGAATTTCCATCAGGAGGCAAATACGACCCCCCTCTCCCAGCGAAATACGACCCCCTGTTGGGGAATCCCCAATGATGATGTGCTTGGGTGGCAGCTCAGTGTAAAAAGGAAGTATAACAAGAGAGTTCCATGTGAGGCAGGAGGTCAGTTGCCAGCCGAATGCACAGGTATTATAAGGCCGATTGCGAACAACCGCTTCTCATTCATAGGTCTACACACTTACAGGAGCAGACTGTTTTTGGAATAGACCTCAGAAAAACCCCTGATTAAAGTGCTATACTGGTCTGGGTCGAGACGAGATCTCCCCGGTACTTCCTTCTTGATCGGATATCCTCTGCCGTTTGGATTGTGATCCCATCAGCAGCTCGTTCATCTGGAGAAGATCAGCTGAATTGCAGCGGGCGATCATATTTCTGTTGTTGGGCATTCTGTCTCACTCTCAAAGAGAAGCGTGCTGGTTTGGAGCAAAACTTGGTGACAAAACCATCTCCACTTGGATGTTGTTCCGAAAAAAGTCCGTTATCAGATGGTCGGGAGGTGAAGGCAAAGTGATGGTTGGCTGACAGCTCCGAGTAATCGGTAGTTGTTGACTTATAGCTAAGGCTCCGTTATCTCTGTAGCAATCTGCACAACATCGCTTACTGCAACTGTGGGAATTCGTGAGGGTGAACAACCGTCAGCGAAGGAAGAGTAGACTCCTCTCGTGTATTTATGAGGAGTGCAGGTTTGTAAATTCCCAACTACCAGTTGAGGTTTCAGCGCATTGGATGCAAACCAGCAAGTGAATAATCGTCGATTATTTTGGATCCAGAAAAATAATCAGAAAATGAGTCGGAAGGAGGTATGTCTGGCAATAGGGCTAGAGCTGTGCCCTTAAAGTGGACCTCACGATGGCGGCCCTGAATAGTCCAGATTGCCTCCATCTGCAGACTTGTAGATGGCCTCTCGGTGCTACGGTAGGTTGCCCATGTACGAGTTACGTGGTGTCCTGTTTAGGCTTGGATTTCAGTAGGGAAACGAATACGTTCACTCGGGCAGTAATGATTTCGGCCCTCTGAGGGCGATACGCCTAAATGTAAGTCATCGAAGGTTAATAGATAATCTCGTGAAGTAACTAACTGCACTGCGCGCTTCGAATTCATCACAATAGTGCTGAGTTATGGGGAAAAGTCAGACCTCGGACGGGACTCGAACCGGCATCTCCCGCTTACCGGGCGGTTGCGTTACCCATCACGCTACTTGGCCAGCAACATTTTGTCGATTACGAGAAGCGTGATAGTCTTAATGCACGAATACTCCACAGTTCTGGCTGCTTGACAGACGTGTTGTTCTGCCTGGCCGCGCGCGGCGACGCGACAAATCACGATTTTCTTGTCAGGATCCCTTTGTCATGTAGCTGGACGCTCCGTCCTGCAGAAGGGACAGGTACGAATCGACAACGTGGCTCGCATGGCGCTCCGTACCCAGGCCTAGTGCTTCATTTGTGAGTTTTTGATGGCTGCGCGAAGCTTATCGCCTATATGGGACAGCATATGGAACAAGGTGTTACGGGTCTTCTTTGAGCGCTTATCAAATTAGTTGACAAAGATTGAGAACAACCTTCCTCGAAACTGAACAGAGCTTGAAGACAGTTCCCGCGATCAAGTGGTCCGCATCGAATACCCCCGTGCACTTGGTATTGTGTCACAATCGCACAGAATGTACCGCTTTCTTCACACGGGAAGACGAAATAAATGAGATAGAGACGCGTTAATATTGCAATCATTGCAAATACGATTACTTTCACTCTGCAAGACAACGGTTTACAAGCGGGATTGCGTGTGTGCATGGCGTTGCCTGGAGCATCGTATGGCAACTTTCTATTCTCTCACCGGGAATCGGTTGCACGTTGATTTCTGTTAATTGGAGTTGTCCGACGTCCAACGAACTCGCACAAGGCGCCGGTCCCACTGCTAAGGAATGGAGTCATTGTTTAGGGTTTTTTGCTTTTATCTCCACTGAAGAGCTGCTTATGAGCTACTGGTTCACGACTGAGCACCTAATACCTGTAACGCTTCGTCGCAGTGATTGCCTTTAATGAAGCGCTCCCATATCTACATACTGATCACGGTCCGCGAGTATTGGAGATAGGGTCGATCCTTGAATGTATTTTGCCGAAGTGGGACCGCTTCTTCGCGTCCGCTCCCTTTTGGTAGGACAAGTTGGTTTCTTGGTGGTGGTGGCAAACCTGCTTTCGCAGGACAGCTGCGGCGGAAAAACCGTCTACTTTTATTGCCACGTCAGCGTCATATCCCAGTGACTCCTCTAGTCGCTGCAGATATGATGTGTAAGTCACTGCATGATGCTAAAAAAGTGTTCGCTAACCGCTGTTCTTTCTCCCAAAAAACGATTGTAGTCAGGATGTTGAAAGTGATGGATGTTATTACGCTCCGTTTACTCTTCTTCACTGTTCGCAGTAATCGCGTTCGTGGCAAAGAGAAAGAAGATTTCAGACTATCCCATCTTCCAGACACCAAAATCAATCTCCGGAGCAAACTTGGTTCTCAGCATCTTTCCTTGAGCAGGCTGTACTGTCCGGCCATCTCTTTTCGGTTTTCACCCTGGAGTGCTCAGAAACGGGAGCGTGACAAGACAATTGTCCAGGATCCGCGCACGTAAGTGCAGTGCGCGGCGAGATGCGCGGCGACCTGGTTAGTCCTGCTGCATCCACGGGAGCAATAGATTCCCCATAGTCTACACATATAGTACATGGTAATTGCAAAACTACCTAAGTGTGGAGGCGACATCGCAGCCACGCTCACCAGCGCACCCTCAGGGCGAGTGTCTTGCACCTTCATCCTGAGACAAACTCGATGGTTATCACATGGAGCTGAGTTATGGACAAAAGTCATACCCGAGACGGGACCTAAACCCACACTTTCCGGCTGTTTGAGTGGTGCTACCCATTGCGCCACCACGGCTTTTTTATCCTATCACTTTTTGGAGCGCTAAACTTCGGCGTTGAACAGCAGTTATCATGCTAAAACAGCTTCCGGAACTCGATAGTATTGTGAAGTCAACGTCCAGCTTCCAGGTCAACTATCTACATCACGCTTTTTTGAGGTACTAGAACCAGGCGAACTACTTGAAAGTACTTCTTAGGGAGATGAGCCGCATTAGCGTCAGAGCTCTCGAAAGTCTACCCACTTGCATACTTGCAACAGCAAACTCGTCGTTTCCGAACTCCTCATCCCTTTAGAAGCATTTCGTGACTGACGTATACCAGTTACTTGTTACCACTGGGTTTACCATTACTTTCGCCTCATAGATGAGAACACACTAATGAACATCATTCTTCATCACGTTTACAGAAAATTACTAATACTTTTCCACTGGATCTTCATGAATTACTATCAAAAGCTATCTAGATGTAAGAGTTGAAGTCTGGCTGAAGTGAAATGATTCCGCATTTTCTGTTTGATTTTCGTTGGCAGCTAAATTTCAGTGTACAACCCCCACAATAAGGTTCTTCACGAAGTAACGGTTTCAAAATATATTGATTCTACCAATTTCGCATGAAACTTCCATATTTTACCGGAGTTTCTGGTACTACATCCTCTAGGATTGTTTCTTTTTAATCCCGACGGTAACTTAGTGACCCGATCATAATGTCTGCTGCGGATGATAGGGCGTGTCAGTGTGGCTGAGCTTGACGCCAGCCGCTCTGCACCAAATGTTGAAGCTGGAATGCGACTGAAGCGACGTTTATGATGCAGTCTTGTGATTTGCTAGCTTCAAAAAGAAGTGTGAGACGGGGTTGGCGCTGCGCCAAATCCATCCCTCCTGACACACAGCGAAAAGGACTGTAACAGCCTTGTAAGAGAGAAAAGTGCTAACAAAGGCATAAGGGAACCAATACTGTAATGTAAGACAAAAGCAGGAAAACTCCGTGAGATGACGCACTTCCAAAAGGGTTCACTTTCAGTGTGACCTATATTTTTATATAAGTTCTGTATTTTGGCTTCCTCTGCTTTGGCCACCTTTTTCTTTTGATCCTTCTCTGTTTTCACTCAATCGGTGGTTTCCACGAGCAGAGAAATAGTGTATTACACGATACTGATCGATATAGGTGCTGCTGATTGTGTAGTTCACACTTGAGGACAATAGGAATTTGTTACTGGTAACCTGAACATCCTTCCCAAGCATATTCCAGGTTTTGGTACGTAGCTCTTCTTTTTTCTGTATATTCGAATCACCTTATATTTCTTCTTGTTTTTGCACAATCGCCGAATATTTGACAGAAATTTCATTATTCTCCAAGAGGGACACTTTTAATATTTTCTTATGGTTTGCGATCATTCGGAACATTTTTTGTACTTGCATTACAATCGCCGTAATTTTTCCACATTGATTGTTCACCAGTGATGATCTATTCCAAGCGTACTATGCTAGTCCATTTCCTTGCTGGAGCGCTTAATAGGCCTATGCTCGTCCATTTACTTATCGAGGCGGTCAATAAGGGGCCTATTTCGCGCGTCTTCGACGAGTACGTCCCGATTTTTCACTTTTGCGCTATTCAGTGCCCCTACATCTGTTTCTCGTGAACCAAATGATCATAACCTAATCGTAAAGTGGCCGAGATAAATAACATTGGACTAGAGAGCATGTGGATGTCGCACACCAGACTCCACTTTATAGCTATCTGAGAAGGCAGCTGCTCTACTTGAGAACTGGCTATTTTCTTTTATTTCTAATTAGCGTCGAATAAACTACAGCCTGAATGAAGCGCGCTCTCTGTCTCAATTAGCTAGAGAACAATCATATCCTTCTCTAGGTCACTCATTCCCTTTCTCAGAGCCAGCTCGTATCACCCTTCTTCGTTAAGCATAGCATTTGCTTCTGCTGGTTTTTTCTCTGGGAAAGGGTCAAGACAATCGTAATTTGCCGCCATGTTGGCCGCGCGCGGCGTTTCTCAGTTTGCATGAGCCTGTCAGTTGGAGCATAGAATTCCATGTGAACTGTGCATCGTAGACAATCAAAGCTATTTTTGATTATGAGCTTTATGTTGCCGCCACCTACGCATAGATTAGGTGGCCCGCACGCGACGCCCGCTGGCGCGGTGACTTACGATTGTCTTGTCACACAATACATACATTTCTTTTCTTCGCGCTTGTTGAAATAGCCCATAGTCGTTGTATTATAATTACCGAATTTGTTCATTTTTGAGTCACTGGACGAGGCGTGTTGAAATTTAAGGGGTGAAATAAAAAAATCCGAAATCCATCCAAAGTAGATGTTCCAGGTCATTCCAGCACCTGGCTTTTGAACACCCCGATATGTTCGATTCTCCGCATTCGACCATTCATTTCTCGAACCTCCAACACTTTCACTAGACTGCTCACTTATGGGCCAAAGTTTTAACCACAGGCAGGACTCTTCCAAAACTAGTGATGCCATCTAGTAGGCGTGTGTTCGCAGTACACGACTCTTTGAATATTTCCGAAAGCACATAGCAAGGCTTTCGTGGAAGTACTTCTGGTTTTGCGTTGAAACGAGTGAATCACGTGACTGAGCCATGAGTGTTTGCGCGCATGTTTCACATTAAGGACTCTTTTGGTTCAAATTGACTGAATCCTTCCGTCAACTCAACAAATTGGCTCAGGAAAATTTCCAGGAAAAAATTGCCGAAAAAAACCGGAAACGAAAAAGAGGTTGGGAAATCAAAAGAGCTTACTTAGAGAACTCGCGACAAAATGAAGCCGAGAAAAATATTTCCCGAACGGGAAAAAACAGCGTTTTTATAAAAATTGCTGCGGAGCGTTCGTTCCCACCCCATAGTGACGTCTTCTTGTGATGCTTAATGAGAATTTTGATTGTATCCGCATGTGGAAGATTCACCTCGCCCGTGCTCATTTTATCGATCAATATCACATGAAGCAAACATTGAATTTCTTCGAATGCACTTCAAAGGGAACTTTCAAGAGACCTCTTTTCACAGAACATCTTCACGTAAAATCTCTTGGCGACTTCGCAACTAGCTGTTGTACCTACTAAGGCTAACTTGGGCTGATGGCCGGAAATGGGGTACTGTTCCATCAAGAGCATGAACTGAGTAGCGGCATCTTGAATAGGAGGAAGGAGTCAAAAACTCCATGATGGAATGATGAAATGGAATATAATTTACTTTACTTGAACTTTAATTGTACTTTACTACGGTATATTGTATTAACTACACATACTTTGACTTTATTTATTTTGATTTACTTTTCGATTTGAAGAATGCGGCTGCCTTCAGTGGTCATAGAGTCATTCAACACAGGAAGGAAGAAGTGGCGAAAATGCTGGGGAGTTTCCCTGAATTAATCGTGTTTTAAATCATGCCAAAAGCCAGGACATTACTTTATTGAACGCTGGTGGATAAGCCAGGAGGGGAAATGGAGGACCGGGACCTGTTAGCTTTGAGGATTAAATACTAGCAGGAATATATAATTCGTGGTCAGAACCATTATCATCTGTGCTGAATAATTAGTCCTGTGGGGTTGATGACAAAGCAAATATTTGTCTCTCACACATAATTAACCCTTCCGCGGCATTTTTTTTCGTTTAGGAGAACAAAAAACAATTAGGAAAACATTCCAGCTTTTTTTCGCCAGTTTTTCTTTCCGTATTGCTCTATGAACACCTTTGAAGGCAACCGCATCCTTCAAATCGAAAAGTGAATTAAAGCTCATGAACGTATATTTAATACAGTTACTATAGTCAAGTTACTCAAAATTTGGATAAGTGAACAGTATTTGCTTCCATCATTCCAGCGAATTTTGAAACTTTTGACTCTACCTTTTATACAAGCTTTTTTCGTTGGCTGACAAGTGTGGGCGACGCCGTTTTTGTTTTGTGCCGTGCTGAGCTGAATATAAAAAATTCATAAACGTCAACTGTATTTAGTAGTAAAGTTTTCCCCACATATCTGTTCCAATTTACTTTACTCAAGCTTTAACTATGCTTTATTGTAGTGATTTAACTACTTTGACTTTGATTTTGTTTTCAATCGAAATGGCGCACCAGCTTTTCAATGCAGTCATGGAGAAATACAAGAAAGAAAAAGCGGGAAGAATGCTGGAAACTTCCCTAAATTAATTGTTCTTTAAGTTTCCAATCACGCCATAAGCGCGGTTTTTATTCTGTTGA
Source organism: Cooperia oncophora (assembly GCA_036418165.1). NCBI lineage: Eukaryota > Metazoa > Nematoda > Chromadorea > Rhabditida > Trichostrongylidae > Cooperia > Cooperia oncophora. The sequence goes on along the minus strand of MU911926.1, from coordinate 127,493 downwards.
TGTTCGAAGGATAAACGAGAAGGGCGGCAAATGAAATGTCTGCAGAAGGGCCATAAACTTACAGAATCTTCCAGCTAGCTTGGTCCCTCAGAGATATTTTATTCCTGGTCCAAAAGAGTGTGCTGCCAATTCGGAGCACGAAGATTCTAAGTGATTCAGTGCGAATCTCATTCCCGGTGATCTCGAGGACACATTGAGTTAGACTACGTCTACACTTCACTTTAGTAGCGCGTCAACGCGCGCAGACGTGCTATCTTCGCGGCCGGTTCCAACATGCTAAATCATAGACCGCTCATACTTTTCAACTACCCGCTTGATGACCCCTTTTACCATAATGGTTTTTGATTCCAGTGTATTTCAATCTCGAGATTAAAAGCAAGCTACGCGTTTGTTTGTATTCAGACGCTTTCGTTCCACATGGTAGTATTGTCCGGATGTACCTTCTTAGCAGCACAGAAATACGTGAGGAAAGCATTACCCGCTCGCGACGAGACACGGCTCCGCCTACTGGCCATGACAACGCCCAACTTTCATTTTCTAAAGGTTTCCAGTAGGTGCAAATGTTCCGCTACCAGCTCATTCCACTTCAAACGGTAAAAGTGAGTTTGAAGCTGATTCCAACTAGTGAATCCTCGTTCGACTGCACCCTTTCTTTACCTTATGCCCTTGCAGTCCTGTTCGTCATAGTGCTCCTTACAAGCGCTTGTGACCGTTTTTTCTGTTTTTTTTAACAATTTCTTGTTCATCTCTGTTCTATCATTAGCATTTGAGCCACACAACTGACCATTTTTCAAACACGGGGCGTGCCTTCGAAGGAGACCAGGTCGGGCGTGAGTTATGGCTCACAATCTGAGTACGGTGAATAAATTGAGCTATTAAGAATGGCACGGAATTTTTTACTGGCACAGATAAAAAGCAACGAGGTTATAAATTATCGCTGGCAATTAGTTACCACTGGTGGTTAAACATAATTATATAAATCAAAGGTGGAAAAAAGGTTCCGAAAAAAGCCGAAAAAAGTGTGCCTGCAGCTACACAGCTCATGAACTCTCACTTTGCTGCTGGCAGAGTTTTTTTTTTGCTAAGTTTTCTGCTTCTTTTGGTAATCTTCGATATTCGGGTTTGTAGATAATGCATCGTAATAATTGGCTAAATAAATGAGAAAATAAAGCAGGAGCCTACAAAACAAGTGCGGAGCTCCACAGTCCTGCATGAGAGCTGAAACAGGACTTAGTTTTCTTGCTTCTGCAATTTCCTACTTTCCAAACAACTGGTCCAGAGAGAGCGACAGAAAATTGTGGATATCAAGCTGATGCCGCGCCAAACCCATCTTTCTGATACGCCCCCACAGTCTAGCGTAAATGACTGCAGCCTATGCAACCTGTTCATGGTCTCCCTCAAAATGTAGAACTCCACCGTCGCTCTTTTAAATTCATGCGAGACCATGAAGTTCACTTGTAACTAACTCGTAAGGTCAGTACTTGTAAGTAATTTAGGGGGAAAAACAATAACCGAGAGTCGGCAACCATCGCTCAAACAAAATTATAAAACTCGACAACTGACTGTCTGAGTGTCTTCTGAGGTTTTTTTCCTTGGAAACATGTCTGCCTTTTTTGCTGGACTTCAAAGAAATGCGCATGACAACTGGTTCCCTGCCAAAATCGCTAAATAGCGCCATGTTGAGGAGGGAATGGGACGAAACAGCCGAAAGTGCACTGAATAAGGCTCTCATTTCCCGCAAGGCTCCCATTCTTCTATCAAATAGTAAGTGGACGAGCAAACACTGATGCCACGGTCACCTATAGAGTCCATGCCTTCGTGGCAACAATCAGACTTGAAATCCTCTCGAGGCTCCTTCGCCAAATTCCATTACAAACTCCTTTCGGATGAATGTTTGAGCTTCAATTCATTCCCCCACTCGTGCAACATTCGAAACCTTTTGCAGTAGATTGCAAATACAAATATGATAATATGAGTAAAATATGAAATATCAGATATGAAATGCAAATATTCTGGGACCGCCAGCGTTTAGATAATAATTGAATCCCTCCGAAAGCATATACTTAGATCAACAATAAAGGTTATGAGTAGTATAAGTGTTCATCACAACCGTGGAAGAAGGCCTAGAGCCAGGAAACTTGGGGATTTCCCAACAGGAGAGGTTGTATTCGGCGGTCGCTGGAGAGAGGGGAGGGGTCGCATTTAGTCTGAGAAAACTTTCTTTTTTAGTAGTTGATTTTTCTGGTTGATCGGACGCTATGAATGGCGCGGGAGGGGGGAGTTCGTACTTGCTCGTTGTTGGGAGAGAGGGAGGAGGGGGGTCGTATTTGCCTTCTGAAAGAAGTTCGCAGCCTGGGAAAAATTTTTCCCGATTGTTGACTTCTCGCGGTTTTTCCTGTTCCACATGTGGTTTACACCACGCGCCGCTCGGCACCAAAATTTTGTGCCCTGGAAAAACTGTTAACTGGTTGGGAAAATTAAGAATGTGGTAGGAAGGATGCGAAAGGAGGGTCGTGTCGTATCAGAGAAGGGAACTGGAGGGGTCGCATCAATCCACCACGGTGGGAGTCGTCGACCAAAAACCCGAACTAATGGTGTGCCCTGACTGGAGCCCAGTCATTTGAGAGGCCGTTTATCCCACAGAAAGTGGGACAAGTAAGCAAATGCGCATTAATTATTCCTACTATTTGCATTTGCCTTATAACGAAGGATCTAGTAAAGGCAACCGTGGCTCTCGTAACTTTTGATTTTGCCCATCTGACTGCATTCTCATCGAGTTTCAGTGGAAGTCACGTGAAAATCAGTAGTTATCCACTATACACTCCATGAATGCTACTTAAATGTGGCTGCCAATGTCTAGGGCACGATAAACATCGTCAACGTTCATTACGCTTACTGAGTTCCTCAGAGTAATCGCTTTTAGTCAGTCATCAATTCTAGTCCTAGGAAGGCTTTCATTGCTTGCAGTAGAACCCTCTTCATTGGCTATTTGTTGCTTTTCTCTTGCGTCATAGTCATTTGGCAGCTCCTTAGATGGGACCATTGCCTCTAAATGGTTCCACTTCCAGTAAAAAAAGGGATATCCTCTTATAATTGTGTCTCTGTTAACCAGTTACAACTCTGCTGATACAGGCCGGAACAGATTAATACCTTTAGAAGTAGGCCCAGCACCTGGATGCATCCCATATCCCAGAGATGGAAAGTCCGTGACTGCGTACTTCATTCAAACGCGGCGACAGTTGCCCTTTTTATTGCAGTCACAGAACAGTCGCAACCATGACTTTGTCCAGTAAAAGAAAGGACAACATTTGTATCAACTGGAAAGATCCCGCGAACAACGCATCCTACGCCGAGTTCAAATGAAGCACGCAGCCCCGCCCACTCTATCGCTGGAATGTGCAGTGTAAGCTCGTTCCACCGCAAAATCCACATGCCACGGAAAAAACACACTATTCAATACTAGGGCCACGGCTTCAAGGAACACGGAAATGGAGAATACTTTTATAACCACGCGGATAATTTTTATGTTATTATAAAGTTACGAGGGGTGTTCAATGTGTACTCAGTGGAGGTATGAAGGAAAAGGCAGAAAATGCTAAATAAAATCAATAACCTCTAAAAAATATTTTCCCTTCTTGTCTGCGAAAGGTGCGTTGATCGCCGCATTCAGCTCTTCATCGTCAGGAAACGCTTTCCTTGAAGAACTTCTTTAAGTTGGAGAACAAGTAATAATAACCCATCGTTTTCTCCATTTTCTTTTGATATTTGTCAATTTTTTGAACCAATAATTATTTCCTCAACATTGTTGCATTATTCATCCTGGTCTTCTCTCACCAAGGATAATTAGAATAGCATTGGTGATAACTAAATGAAATTTTGTATTTGTGCCCTCAGGGGATTTCGTTACCTAATGAATCATTTAAATTCCACTGCTAAACTACCCCATACCGAGAATACTTTGAATGGCTCTCGTATAGGCAAGGTCCCCTAAATGTTTCCATTGGACAGTTCAGTTATACAATCCTGATCAGTTTATCATTCCTAATCAGTAGCAAGTCACCGGAAGTGAAGCGGTTTTGAACTCCCAAAATATCCCAAATCTACGGAGTGGCGAAGAGAAGGGGGAGGGAAGCGCTGAGGGGATTTAGGCCGAGTGGTGTGGAAAAGAGGAATGTGAATCATTTATTAGAGGCGCGTAATTTGATTGAAAACTTCAATAGAGCGTCAAAATTGCAAGTATGGGAAGCTCGAATTTGTAGTGATCGTTGACACGCTCGCCCGCGCTCTAACCTCTTACTAGCAATACTTCTTAGAATTGGTAAAACCGAGTTTGATTCCTGTTGCTAGGTAGCATTAGTGCAAACACACTATCACTATCCTTCATAATTATAGACGGCTATTTGTTCAACAAGGTCTGATCTCAGTCAATTCCGCTCCCTGCCTTCTATGCTTCCTAATAATGAATATAATGAGTTGTACTTTCTTTTTTATTCTTACTTGATTTTGACCTCCTTCTGCCCTTCTTGAAGTTTCACGAAAATAACTCCGGCTCAGATTTTTTATGCATGTTGGCGTATTCAATGCATTGCGGAAGCCATTGAAGCGCAAATCAGCGTCTTTATTCTCTCACATGAATCTCTTACCAGCCAAATGGCTTCGCAGAAAAGGAACACGTATTGAGAAGGGCTAGATTAGTTTTACTGGGTCATGGGCAGGGCACGCCATCGCGTTGTAATAAAGTCCTGCAAAATACGACCATCCTGATTCCATCCCCTTACGACCCCCACCCCTCCCCCATCATACCTACCCTTTTCCTGAATTTTCCCAACTTCCCACCACTCTTCCTAGTTTATCCGAAAGTTCTCGGAAAATTTCCAGTCTTTCCCCAACATTTTGTTGTCGAGTGGTGGGTGGGGGTCAACAACCGGGGAAAATTTTTTTCCAACGGCAGCAAATTCCTCTCAAAGAAAAACACTACTCCCATCTCTCCCAACAACGAGCAATACAACCCCATACCCTTTATAGCATCCGTAAAACAAGAGAAATCAACTATAAAGAAAAATTATTCTCAGACCAAACGCGACCCCTCCCCTCCCTCCCGGTCACATGCGACCCCCTCGTTATGATTACCACAACGATGGTACGCCCTGGTCATGGGACCGTAACTGCGGTAAATTGCACAAGTACCCTTTACCTCGGCGGAGCCAAATCATGGATCTCTTGAAATTGCTCAAATTTCTGAGTTATGTCAAAATCCCAGAACGACATTGGTGGTGTGAAGGTTACAGTCAAAGCCTGCGACCACAGATGGTGGGTAATGGAGCTCCAAAACGAGTAGCGGGCTACCAATTTTTTGGACAGTGAAGGAAAAACAAAAAAATCCATCTGGATCTCCCTATGTATGACCTCCTGCCAATGCCAGCTTGTGCGTGCATACAGTGACGAGAAGGCGTGCTCATACGAAATCTCACTCAGGGCACATCATCGGTTGGGATTTTGGTTAAGTTCGTACGACCCCCTCCCCTTTTTCAAAGGCCTGATACGGCCCCTCCCCCCCCACCGCTACCATCTGATACGATCCGGAAGTCGAAGAGGAGGTGGGAAGTATATAACCCTTTAGAAACAGGAAGAACCGCAAAAAGTCAACAAACTGCAAAACTTCTTCCCAACGCCGTAAACTTCTCTTAAAAAGCAAATACCTCCCCCCCCTCCCTCTTAACAACGAGCACATACAGTCCTCTTTGTTGGGAGATCCCCAACGATGATGTGCCCTGATCTCACTTGTTGTTATCATTTCGATATCAGCGCTTCTCCCTTATCAACTCACTCTCACCATTCGGAATGGAGAATACAAGTATAGGGGCCACTAGCTAGTGTTATAGGTAGTAGCTGCTTGGGGTTGGCATAGGCCTGATCTCACCGAGATTCTTGCGATCTACCAGTCCTCAAATGTAGTACAGGTTCAGTAATGGCCTACTGGATCATTTGTCTCATCGAGAGGTTGTAGCCTTAGTTTGTCGTGGAGGGTTTCGCTAATCCTGATTGAGCGGGACTTCCACATACTAGTCCATGTGGGTGTAGAGTAAGAAGTTATCAAGATTATTAGATTTTTGGATTTCGAGCAAGTTCATCCCGAGTTCGGCCCATATTTCTTCAGACAGGCCTATTTGAAGATGGGACCAAAAGGGGATAAAGTCACTCAGCCGGTCCTTGTAGTGGTTATCTCCATTACATTCTTTACTACTATACCAATATCTTAGCGGCGACTTATGGTTTCAAATTTCACCGTCGAAGACAAGCCAGCCGAATTCTTAGAGCCGATTGAATACGCAGACCGATTATGCGATTATTTTGTGGTGAAAAGCTTTTCAACTTTCAAATTTGGCCAATAACCTTGTGTGTCCAGTCGGATACAATTGTATTGCCGCTAACAACTAAAAGTAGCGCCGATTGTTGTTTTTCTAAGGGGACTTTTTCGTAATCGTCGAGTCCAATCGCAAAAATCCACACTTCACTTGGAATAAACGCCCCGGAACACCTTGGGCACGTCTGTCTATCAGCTGTCTTGCAGTGACTTTTCAAATGAATGCGCCTTTCTCAATACGCGTCTTCCTTTTTCTCTCAGACCGATGACTTTTGTAGTGATGCATCTTCCTCGGAGTGTTTTGACTCTAAGACTTGTCATTACCAGTCGTGTTCTGTTACTACTTCACTAATTGTTAAACTGGATCGCTGCTTGCTTTCATGCACCCTGTCTTATCCCCGGAATATTTGATAATTCCGTCTCCCTTCTGTGAGGAGCACTACTAATTCCCCAATATTTAAACACATCTACATATCAGATAGCTAAGGAGTGAGGACCATCGAAGCAACTTTGGAGAATGAGGTCCAAAACTCGGCTTCTGTGTAGATTCCCACCCGATTTCCGTCATCATACCAAGCCTCAACGCCCCTGGAACTTCCTTGTCATTTTCAAACTGGATTATTTAGAAAAATACGGCCTTTGATCCTTTGCTGAATCATACGGTATCGTAGCGGCATTTGAGTGCAATTTGGCTCGCACAATGACATGAGGTGGGGAGTGGGAGGGGGAATGTAGGGAGGAGGGGACGGACACTGATGAATAGAACTTTCATCCCATGAGACGAATCTGGTACAGCTTGCAAAGGAGAGGGCATGCGAAGGAGCACGGATTGGAGCCAGTCAAGGGGGGGGGGGCTTTTCCACCAGTTAAAGCGATCTTCATCCTGTAGCACACCTGTTTTTCAGTGGCTAGGCTTGGGAAATGCTGTCCTGACTACTTTTTGGTTCACGCCCCCCTCACACGCCCTCTGCAGGGATAGTGATTGTACCTAAAACCTAGCCACTGTAAAACAGAGGGTTTTCGCCTGGGTGAAGCCCAAACCAGAATTCTATCCGAGCAGTGGGGGGGGGGGCGGTGGGGGAGGGACATATACACATCTCTCCTATGGTTTGACCCAATTTCAAATATATCCTTCGCCTACTATATAGCCTACAACTGCCGAGCTATTGAACTTATTTCTACTGGTGAGCTTTCAGACTTAGACTACTCCCAGTAGTTTGAATTATGCAAAATCTACAACAGAATGAAGACATAATTTCTGAAATTATACACGTACCCTCTAAAAATATTGAACAATCGTATGAAGCTCAGTAAAGCAGCAGTACAGTGAATTGCCCTTCAGAGACTGAAAAATCATCTTCGTTCGTCAAACTTACTTTTTCAAACTTACCTACTTAATCTTTGGCAATAGCAATTATTCAGTGTCCAAATCACAAATGTTGCATTTATTTTTGGTAAAAGCATCATCTGACGCCCACTTTTTCACCTGAATCAATACAAACTTGCATGCTAGGGTCAATTTATCATGACCATGTCATTTATTTTTGGCGCCGGCACTATTCGCTACAAAAATAGTGCAAGCGCGGTGACTTTTTCAAACAAATTCGTTACAAACTTGCAATTGAGGGGTTATTCCTGACACGACACTCATTTTCGGCACCGGCGCTACTTGACGCTTTTTTCGGCTGAGTCTGAGGGCGAGTTCTGATTCCCTTCCTTCAGGCCCAGTTTTCGCAGAGCACAAACGAAAGGAGAGGGTGCGGCTATTCAGGCTACGTGCCCCCTCCCTGCCCCCCCCCCCTCGCTTCGTTAGCTTCGGTACCAATCTGGCGGCAACGAGCACTGTCGATGGAAAGTGGATGTCACATCACGAACAAGTGATATGATGATACACGATTAGTTACGGTAAAAAATAATCCTAATATGCAAGTTCGAAGTTATGGTTCCAAATTGGGGCTTACTGGTGCCCGATGAGAACCGCGCTATTCCCTCGATGATTAGACCTTTGAATAAACCCCAAATGCAAGGTTATATCGAACAGCTAATTATATCGTAGCGAAATTATTATAAAAGTCGGTAGTGCCACATGGCGTCAGCGCTAATATGAATGTCATATTCGTGATCAGGGCGCTAAATAGTCTTTGTACAGGTTACTAACGATTTTCAAGAAAAAGACTATGGCGTCAATTGGCGCTGGGACTAAAAACGCGCTGGGACTAAAAACTATTGCCATATTCGTAATGAGGGGGCCTAGATAACACTTTGGATCATTTTCAAGAGGAAACAATTAGTGAGATTTCGCGTAGATAATGGCGTATTTTCCAGCGTCAAAGTGTCAAAAAGCACCTGTGGTTGTAATTCTGCATCCGAAAATATTCCGTTCAAAAACTCTTGACAGCTACCAAAACCTCTATTAGAATTTCCAAAATTAGCTAACTTCAATACTTACTAGCTTTGAGAATCAGATGAAATTGTTGGAGCCATCTACATAGTACTAGATTCAATCAGTAATAGACCGAGTACTAATAGAGTAGCGAGGGAGATCGGTTTCAATCCAATACACGGCGGTGGTAGTAGGAGGGCAGCAACAGCAGGCCCTCTCACATATCATCGTTGACGATGTAATTGAATCTGCTTCGCATCCGTTGTCATCTTCTTCATCATCATTCTCTTTCTGGTTTCAATATAAGTAACCAACTCTTGTCTAAGCATCTTACACAGTTCCATATTGCTAACTACTGGCAGTTACTCAGTGATTCGGAAATTTTCTTCTTTGAAAATTCTATTGGACATGGTTTTTGATATCTTCCAAGCTGAGACATCGTCACTATTTCGTATGCTCTTGTTCGCTGCGGATGATGGGGCGTGTCAGGGGATGGATTTGGCGCGACGTCAGCACGTTTACTTCTTTTTTCTCTCTACAAAAGGCACGATCCTATCATATCGTTCGTGTCGGTCATATTCCATATTTTTTTTCGCTGAGCGGCTCCACCAACTGGTGGTGAATCCAGGACTCGTTAATACGCCCTTTACACCATGGCGAATAAGCCTGTATTCCTTCCCCTTTTCTACTTAGTGATCAATATTTCTAGAAAGGAAAATGTTGTGCATGGATTAGCGCTGTAAAATATACATTTTTTTGCCACTGTTGTTTCACCTAATTTCAGTACGGAAGGGTGGTTAAATTGGCCTGGTAAAAGTTAGCTTGGGATGCTGCGCGTGGTGTCACTGTCTGGAGAAACTCACCGATGGCGCGCAAGCGAAGCGTGTCAAGCGATGTCGTAGCGGCTAAGCTCTGGCTAATGATCAGGGCACCATCACTGACGCCACTTCCAACAAACACATTGACCCCTATACAATCTGTGTTCTCGAACTGACTGCCCCTCCCAATACTAACGCCCAAACGTGAATTATACCTTCAGTCCGCCTTCGCAACAAAACAACCCTGCTCAGGGCATATTATCTTTGAGCAATTCTCAACAGGGGAGTCGTATTAGGTCGCGGGGGGAAGGGGGGGGGTGGTGTGAGGAATTTTTTTGATAGTTGATTTTTCTTGTTTCATGGAAGCTCTAAGGGAGGGGTTCGTATCAACTATCGGATGGATGGAGATTGTATTTGCCTACTGGAAGAAATTTGCGGTGTTAGGAAAATCTTTTACCGAGTGGTTTTTTTGCGGTTTTTCCTGTTTCATGTGTGCATATGTGCTATATACCCTCCCCCCCCCCCCCCTTGCTCGACAGCTCGATCATATCTCAGAGGAGGGAACTAGGGGTGGGGTTGCATCAAGCAATTGCTTAGGGGGGGACGTACGGACCTGACCAAAATCCCCACAAATGATGTGCCCTGAGCCTGCTTTGTGCTGAAAAAGAGTTTCTCAGTCAAATTTATAAACATGACATAATTCTAATAAATCCAAAAAAATCATAAATCTAATATATAAAATAAGGACGAATTAAGATTTTCAGCTACCGACATGTCCTAGTGCTGTTAAATTTTCATCATCTGGTACTTCTTCCTTTCACTCTATATCCTAGTTTTGTTTTCCATTCATGGGCAAAGTGCTTGCGAGTTCTTTGTCTTTCAATGAAGTGTAGTGGCGGGCGCTGGCCCTTACGCCCTCTTCGCCGCTTGGTTGCTGCGACGACACAGTACACACCGCTTGTGCCCTGCCTGTGAGCTGGAGCAGAAGGCGTAGGCGCTGCATGCACCATTCTACGACAACTCCAGTCCAAGCTATCTAAGTATTTCCTAGTAGCTTACTGTACTCAATAATGTATGAGTAGATAAAAAAACTAGTTCAAATGCTCTGTAAATAACTTTTTAGTCAAAAGCATCCTATACGATTCTCACATGAAATTCTTCGCGAATCCCGGCGAGTTATGGCTAAGCGCATTGTTATTTGTCATTTTCTACCTTATTTATGCATTTTATTGTTCCCTATAAATATGCTTCGAATGAGGGGAAAGGCAATAAAGGAATGGTTTTCTTTGCGAGATTAATTTCGGCACTGGATCTCGAGCTGGTCCAGTGTGTCATCATTTCCTGAGTGAATAAAAATATTCCGCCCATGGAGCATAGAAAGTTTTAGCACTCGAATGACGTTCGGATAGCTTTAGTTGCCTGCTAGGCAGCAGACCCGCTCTTGTATGGCTTTTTCTTTCACCTTTTCCATCCGTACTAGCGAGTACACTCCTTATCCCTGAGACGGAGTGGGCGTGGCACTTGAACGTGGCTCAGACGGACTCGTGAGATATTTCACTTTGAGACAACTGTCATCTTGTTATGTATCCGACAGAGACACGGCTGCAATTGCGACAGCATGAAAAAATCCAAAAACACGGCCGCCGCCTCGTTCAGTTGAGGTACGCAGCCACGCCTACCACATCCCAGGGATTTCGAGTGTAGTTGATCAGGCTCTCGCGAAGCATTGTTCAGACTAGAGAAAGCTTACCAACTGCAAAACCCTAGAAAGCCTCCGCCGCTGGACAGTTCTTTCTGCGATGCGGTACGATTTTATTTCCTTTACGACTCCTAGTGGCTTACGGATTGCGATGTAGCCTGTGCAATGATTTTGGTGGTGGAGGTTGGTGGGGAGGGGAGCAGCCGGTTTTTAGTTCATTGTTCTCATCCTCTCAGACAAATCTGGTACCATTTCACCTTCCTCAGGGGTTGAAGGCTTAGCCAGAATGGCGTAGCTAGCCAACTTACACCACGATGAACGGCTTTTTAAAGAGAGAACTCTGGATTATTTCATATTGGCTTTCCAATCATTCAACCAAGTTATTACCTGAACCGAGTAGCATGATGGTGCAGAATGCACCTGCACGCATGCATGGACACATATGAGCGGAGACAAAAGTTGAAATCAATTTAGCGCAATAGAAGCAGAAAGTCCACCCTCGAATCCACCTGTCTCTTGTGCAAGCATTGGGTTAACCCCAAGGCAGTGCCGTTTTTATGCTTTTTTCAAATTGCTAATTTTCTCAGTGTTCTGCTGCTCAAATGGAATATTGCTGTTCCATAGTAGCTTGATTCTCATGGTGATTCGGTTTTCGTAAAGTATAGGTTACTAGGGTATAGGTTAGGCTAATATAGCCTGTCAAGTCAACGAGAATGATCTTTTTCGGCAAGTTATAATTTGAGCGCTTGATGGAGTTGCTGAAGGGGTGTCATTTGTGAAGACTAAGACCAACGATTCCCTCTAGGGTGACTCAAAGATACATCCAACATTCATTTGATTTCACACGCTTCTTTTGGACATGGTAGTCCTGTCAGCAAGCATGGAGGATATCCCCTTCCGCACTCAAAAAACGTGAGGAATACGCGCCCAGCTGGCGACGACCACTCCGCCCAGTGGCACGGTAACGCCCAACTTTCCTTTCTAGAGGCTTCTCGCTGGTGCGGACGTTCCGTTAGCTATCCCATGAGGAGAAGGAGCTGCTACCAGCAAGTGAGATCTCGTCCAACCACGCCCTATCTTCGTTTTATGCAAGTACAAGGCGCGGTTTCTCATGGGGTTCTATACAGGGCATATCGGGTTTGGTTTTTTTGCTTTCCTCTTCACTTTTGTGTTATTCTCCTTCTTGCCATCACCCTCTGAGCCACACAATGCACCATTTTCAAAGGCGAAGCGTGCCTTCAAGGTAGGCCTAAGCAGTTTGAGAATAGGAGTTCTGAACTTGTTGGTAGGTATATTTAATTATGCGCAAACGTTCCAGGAAGTAGCAGAAGTCATGGAATACTCCCACAGTACTGTTAAGCGTTAGCTTGACTTTGTGGGAAAGGCTCAAAAACTTACTGCACGGGTTTTGCCTGCAGTCAGTCGCTCCTCGTCGAATTCAACAGAGCGTCTGTTGCTATGCATATGCACAATAACGAAATTGACATTTTTGATTCGCTTAAACCAATTTCGAACCATGAAGGTTTCTCTCTTCAATAATTCCCTTCAGAAACCTTTAGTGAAGTGTTTCTTGCAGTCTTTGCCTTTTGCTTGACCAAAGTGGGGCTTATTAGGGATCGCTTCAAGATTTTTGCTTTTCTCTTCACTGGAAATCAACTACATGGCGCATACTATTCTTTTCCAATCCCGCTGCCAACGGATTTCAATTCGACTTGAGTGTCTTACCTCCAATCAGTTCACATTCATATGAACCACTCAATACGAATTTACCTTGAGTTGGTGTGAACTTGGGGGGGGGGGGAGATGAATTATACATTCTTATTATACATCATGTATTCGACTAAATCAGCAAGTCACTTGCACAGATGAGTGTTACTGTGCACTGCGAAGCTTATATTTGAGAAGTTCAGCCCTGAATTTTGTCACATTTCCATAAGAAAGGAGGTGAAACAACAAAACATCCTGATGCCCTTCGCGCCATTACCTAAAGTGTAGCAATTCTACTTACATGGGGTCATAGAATTGTAAAAACTGCTTTCGAATGAGTATACCTGTGAGCTGCCTTCAATCAGGTGCTACAGTACTTTACCTCAATTTCGCTAACCATGAAAAACACGGGTATATGAACTGTTAAATGCTCATGTGTTGATATCGAGCGTATAGATAGCACTCGTTTCTAAGGAATCAGTTTCATTTTGAGGGAAAGAACGAGTTGGCACTTTCGTCCCCTTTGAGCCGTTATGTTATGTTTATTCGTTTATTTGTTTATTTGCCTTTATGTTGGTGCTTCACCGCGCACACATCACTTTACTGTGACAACCGCTACCGCTCATAAAGTTTCTTAATGATGAAGCCTAAATTTTTACTTTAGGCTTGTATTTTTCGGTTGCTTTGACGAAATCTTAGTCAATCTCACTACACGATAAAGCACGGAGCGTGAAGCAATATCAGTGCTAGATGCGCCATGCATTACATTTCAATTCAAAGCATTTGGATCGGATACGGGATATGCGATTACCGTAGGGCTCATTTACTTCGTAAACAAAGTTTTCATCGTATCAGACAAGCTCCTGGTTCCCCTGGACTAAATATGATCCAGGGCATGACACTCCAGTCGTACCCGCAGTAAAAAAGCCAATGTAAAAAAGCCATCGCACCAAACAGTTCTGGGCTGAAGTCGATTTTGTGTTCTCTCAAGAAAGTAGGGATGCTTGAATATTTCATGAATGTTTTATAAGAACGTGATAATTGTGTAATTTAATTCGCAGTTTAACAGCGCCTTAAATAGCTCCATTCTCAATTACTGTTTTCCGCAATAGAATAAACAATTGTGCGAAGTTTTTCCAGAATGGATGACCTAAAACTCGTTGCACTTGTAGTTCTTTTTGTAATCGTTCTTTGATCGCGTTACTTCCAAAGAGATTTATTTCGAGTTTTTTAGTACTAATTTCTTTGGGTTGTGTAATAGAGAGGTTAGATCACCTCAGGCTCTAAGCGCTCTTGCAGTGTTCTTTTGCCACAGATTCTCGTGTCAGCTTTTCCGTTTTGGGCTTACTAGAACCTTAAATACACGCTACAATTGAGGTATTAGCTCGGAAAATTAATAAAGTTAATGGAAACTACAAAGCTGCCATTTTTATTTCATGTAGAGTTCAGCGAGCATTTTCAGAAATATCGAAATTTTCAAAAGTAAACTATGAAAATTTTTGCCAATATTTGTTTTACTAGCTGACGAAGTTTGCACGTTACTGCGGCGAAAATTGCCGGTGTGCAGTCTTGCTCGCTGCAGGTGAAGGGGGGGGGGGTGTCAGTGATGCTGGGTGGCGCGCCGCCAGCCCGTTCTCCATTGGCTGTTAAAGCTGGTAGGAGAAAAAAAAACTAGTGGAAAACGACTCATTCAAGAGGAAAGTACAGTCTTTTCTCTGGGCGTAAGAAAGAAAAAGAAAGAAAACGGGCTGTCCTGCGCCAAACTCGTACCCCCTCCCCTTCCATGACCGCCCCATCGTCCGCGGCAAAAAAGACTACAAGAGAATTCCGGTGAGGAGTCGCCGGCCTCCTCTCCGAGCAGCTTCGAATATGAAAGTCCTTCATGAAGGGAAGAAAAAACTCAGAAAAATTTCAGTCTTAGTGTTTCCTGCCACAGCATCTACTGCTTCACCCTCTATCAGTGCTGATTATTTTTTTTCCATTTTCAAGCTTGTTTGGAGAAGGGTTTTCACCACTAGCTCTATTTCTATGTTTTCAAGAGATCCACTGTTTCCAGGTCCCTGTTTATGTATCTTTAAATCATCGGTCCTATGGGATCAGAGCCGGATTAGTTAATCGCACCCTGGACTTCTTCCACATCTCTTCGTATCCTTCGTTCGCAATAGTGTCCTAGTCTTAAAGTGTTTCTAGATAAATGCGCCACGAATGGTGGTTGACGTGCCCCTCATAAGGACAGAAAATTTTCGATATTTCCCAAAGAAAGGCAAAGCACCGAAACGGCAACGTAAGTCTTATCGTATTTACCTCGACATATACTTGTTATGCAATATGCCTGTATTTGGCTCTGAAATAATGGTCTTCCTCGTTCCATGCGCTAAAAGGACTTTAAAAAAATGGGAGAATTAATGTTTTTTCACTTTAGTAGAACTACTTTCTGATTGCGCAAAGTAGTTCCTCTTCCTTGTTTCTCAAGGACATTGTTGGAATTGCGAATTGGGCGGACCACGACGTCAGTACGACATCGTTGACGTGCCCCTCCCATTCTCCCCTTCGACAGTGAGTAAGCGGGAGGAGTCAGAGCAGGCCAATGATGTCGTTCTTGGTCCCGCCCATCCGAGAAGCCGAGAAGATGTTTCCATTGCTGGATGTGGGCAATAGTGGGTCGGATGTGGTCTAAATTCGAAATCTGGCAGTACACTTGCCTTATTGACATGAAAGGCGCGTTGGACTGGTTTGAGCTTCGCCTAGGGCAGCGCTCAGACTTCTTCTCACGACGGCTGCGCTTCGGTCGCGCGTTCGACGCGATCAATGCAGTCGAAAACATGTGCATCGATCGCGTTGAACGCGCGACGAAGCGCTGCCGTCGTGAAGTCTGAACACTGCCTAAATGGAGTGGAGCGAGGTTCGCTACAAATATGACGTAAATCCTTGAATTGAAACAAGTTAATTGGCTGGCGTTACTGTCTTTTAGCCCTTGAAACGCAACTTGATCATAACCTGTCCTCACTGAATCTTATTGATAGCTTAACCACCAAAGGATCATTCTAACTTGTAGACCTTGTAGCTCTTGATTCTCACCTAGTGAGGAATTAAGGGATTTCTTAGTGCAAGTCACACAAACAGACCAAGTTTCATTTGTTATTCTTTTGTTAAGCTACACGAGAAGTCTTGTTTACCATTGTCTAGGGAATTCTTCCTTGAGGATAAATGAAAAATCGAGGCAAGGCACGAATTTTGAAAGTGAACAGGGGTTTTGAAGCTGTATAGGTTTTAGCTCATTGAGTGGGCAAGTCAAAGCTGAAATCTACCTCGCTGAATGTTTTCCTGCTCCCAAACAGGATGACAAGCACCATTTCAACATGTCAGTTTATTATTTTTCACCAAGTGAGTAATAAACTAAAGTATTTCAAACAATATCCTGGTGTTTTCACTTACTAGACGGTCTCAGTAAAGTGTGCTAATCTCTGCCAATGGGAACTCATGTTCATATCACCATCAAATGGGCTGTTTCTCACCCAGTGGTAGGCCTTATAAGATGCACCACATGGGTGTGATCTGACACCCAGATCGCAGAAGTCCTTCCCTTTCTCATTAGGAATGGGATAAATCCCCGTTTTGGTGGTCATAAGTAGGTTACTCGTCTGGCTTGTTGCTCGTTTCCGGGCACATGTCTTACTCACGGATATTCGTGCATTCGCGAGCGCTTCTACGAGTTATCAGGAAGTGGGACATCGAACTTGGCCTTCATACCTGCAGCCCTTTTCTTCCTTTGTTGAGTTACACGAGAAGTCTTGTTGACCATTGTCTAGGGAATTCTTCCTTGAGGATAAAAGTCGTGTCAGGGCACGAAAGTGAAAGCGTCCAGGGGTTTTCAAGTTGAGCTCAGCTAAGTGGGCGTGTAAAAGTTGGGACCTACCTTGCCACATGTCTTTCCTGTTCTCAAATAGGATGACAAGCACCACTTCAACATGTCACAATTTATTCTTTTCCGCTAAATGAGTAATAAACTAAAGTATTTTAAACAGTGTCCCGGTGTTTTCACTCATTAGATAGCATCAGTAAAGTTTGCTAACTCACGTTCCCATCACCACCAAATGGGTGTTCACCCAGTGCATCGCTTGGGTGTGATCTGATACCCAGATCGCATAAGCGCACAGTCTTCCTTCTCAAGAGGGACAGGATAGGTTCCCATCAACTTCCTTTGCAGTTATTTATTTTCGGCTGTTGCAGCTTTGTGGTCCCAACTGGGGAACTCTTCTGGCTTGTTGCTCGTTCCAGGGCATGTTCGCCTTACTGACGGACATTCGTACTACGGTTGGCTTTAGCACTCAAGTTCGGCTATGAATGTATTAGGTTGACTCAAAAAGCCTCGGACATTTGAAGTTCAAAATTTATTACTGCACAAAAATTAAACAACTACAGCTAATCATTCGAAATATGTTACATTATTATCTATGGTCACTTGCCAGTCTTTTGAGTAGATCGTAGACACCCTTCCTCCAGAAGGTAGTTGAATGGGATTTGAAGAATCCATCTAGTGCTTTATCGACGACTTCGTAGGCTATGAATTTTTGACAGTCCAAACGGTGTCGCAGGTTCGAGAATTGGTGGTAATCAGAGGGTGCAAGGTCTGGAGAGTATGGTGAGTGGGAGGACAGTCCAGCCATACGTCCCTGGTTCACACTTCGTCGCCCTTGCAATGTGTAGTCTGACGTTGGCATGTTTGAAGTGCACTTGGCTTGCTTTTCCCATGTATTCGTGAGGTGAGCCTTCAGATTTCGTGCTTGAGCAACGTAAATGTCGGCAGTTACTGTTGTACCTTCTTTCAGTAGCTCCCAGTATTCTACTCTACAAACGCTCTTCCAGATGCCTAAGATCGCTTTTTTCCATGCAGGTCAGAGTTCGGGAAACGCTTCGACGGTACGGGCACGTACTTCGCGCAAAGGCTAACACCGTCCGTAAAACTGCTCTCGAACACGAGGTACCAGGAAAGCGGCCAAAGGGGCGTCCCAAACAGAGCTGCTTCGACAAGCTGCATACAGACTTGAAAATAGCCGGCATTCACCCCGATCAGGCAATCAATCGGGAAAAGTGGCGTAATTATATCAAAAGAGCGGACCCCGCCACCGAGCGGGACAAACGCTGAAGAAGAAGAACAAGAGATCAGAATTCGAGACGTCTTCTGCTTTTCCTCCTTTGTCTACCCATTGGGTACGGCTGTGTACTTGAAGTGAAGTATCCATTTTTCATCTCCAGTGATCAGGTTGTCCAGCCACGAGTGCGTGCGCTTGAGGTGAGAAGGGGAGTGACGTGTCGACCCTCCGATCCATGTCCCGCTGTGATAATGCATGTGGTACCTATAATGAATTTTGGAACCTTTCCTAGTGACTTCAGTCCGCGGACCACTGTCGGTTGGCTAACAACAAGCTTGGCGGACAGCCCCGAGTGGTTTGGTATGGGTCCGTTTCTACCTACTCCCGTAGCACGTCCAAATCCACCGCCGTTGGCTGCCCTGTCCTTCCATCATCTTCGATAGAATACTCGCCTTAACTGAAATGGACAATCCAAGAGTAGGTGGTGCTGCGAGCGTGAGCAGTCTCCTTATAAACATCCTGCAGGCGGAGGTGGAACTTGTTAGGATTAAGAACAGCAAAGAACAGGAACAACATGACGTTGCGGAGGCGGTGAGGGCGTGAATTCAAGCGGCATATTAGACACCAACCACTACGTTCAGGCAAATGTTCAGAGGTCTTGTAGAACGTTCCTCTATCGAACGGCTCTTCGAAGTGCCCAGGAGATCTAAAAGTTGACGGGATAAACCTTTCTGAATGAGGACATCCACAAATGTCCGAGGACTTTTGGGTCATTTATGGTTGAAATTTCTTGATTTCACACATGAACTGGCCGTTTTCCCCTACCTGAAGAACAGCTTACTTCCCCTTTTGTAGAGGCATGGAAGGAGAATCAATAATTGTGGGGCGGAACTCGTTGTTTCTACACAACAAACTCGAATAATTAGTCGTTTTTCCCTCTCAATCGTTCGTTAGTAGGCTTGGCATAGGCATTTCTCTTGGCTTCATCATTAAATAGCTCTGGTCCCAGTGCGGGTTATGCGCTCGGTCGTTCGTTCGACGACGCGTGTGGTCATTCTTATTGTGAATTCATGTATTTTTGACTTGGACAAGGGGGATCGCAATGGCATCGGACTGCCAATTTCACCACCCCACCATACCACGACACCACTAGTGCCACATAGCAACACACACTGTCTCCTACTCCTTCTTCATCTATCCATTCTCCATCCATTCATAGTTGATTAGATGACTTTTCCCTCTCGTCGTAGTCTATCCATCGGACGTGTTACTGGTGACTATTCCTAAGCTCAGCCCTATTCCACCCTTTTCCAATCATTACTAGCGGCTTAGCTAGATCTTTGAGACCTTTTCGTACAACCTTATGCTCCACCCTTTATGGTCAAACCTTGTGATCCATCCATGTCGGCTAGAAACTCGATTGCTTCCCTATCGTCTGGCTCAACGAAGGTTGAGACACGTCTCGTTGATATTCCATCTAGAACGTCGTTCTGTTCTCATGTATCCGGTCAAGAAGGTGCTATGATTCCTAGTAGTAGCAGTAAAGACGATGATCTTCTTAGTTCATCCAGTGATGAAATCGAAAAGATGGCTATGAATACACTAGAACATTTGGAAGAGGTACGGATTCTCTGATGGGTCATATCTTACTTGCTTAACTCTAACCCGCTCTTTCAACACAGACAAAAACCCCTGGTATATTAAATCATCAACTTGGCGATAGCAATAGCAAGGACAGCCCGACTAAAGATCAACTAGGACCCGAGAAATTGAAGGACACTGAAGAAGCTCAAGGTATCTTCTAGTGCTTGACTGCTCTAAGCTTTTATTAAATCATGTAGTCAATTTTGGGTAAGTTACTACAAGTACTCGACTGTGAATTCTAACCATATTCTTAGCGCTGTCCGGCTTAGTAGGGGTATTGTCGCACTTTTGCCAATTCCTTTTGTTAGTCATCTTGATTAGCAGGTCTGATTCGGATTAAATGCGGTAAACTCGCGTGAAACTACGAAGAGATACATCCAGGCGATGCTTTGGTCACAAGAATTTACATGTCCCCACAAGGTGACCTGAACACAAGGCACGTCCTGCCGCTAAAGAAAACATTCGGAAATTACGACCCCCACTCCCCCCCCCCTACTTCCCTCTGATACCCCACTCCCCTTCCCCATCCTATCTACCACTTTCCTTAGATTTTTCCAGCTTCTTTCCTTCTTTCCAGTTTTCCGGAGCTTCCACAAAATTTTCTAGTTTTTGCTTAAAATTTTGATACCGATCCGGAAGGAGGCGGGGTCTATGTAACACATTTGAAACGGGAGAAACTGCAGAAATTCAACAATCAGGCTGAATTTTTTCACAACGCCGCAAATTTCTCTCAAAGGCAAATACGCCCCCCCCCTCTCCCAGCAGCGAGCAAATGCGAACCTACGCCTTCCAGGTTAATGAAACAAGGAAAGACAACTGTCAAAAAAACTTTCCCAGACCAAGTACAACCCACTCCCGCCCCCATTAAAGGCACCGTTCGCGACCGCAATTGCGGGAAACGGAACTCAAATAGGCACAAAAAAGTGCTAAGTATCCGATTAGCGGAGAAAAGCAGCAGAAAAAGCAGTCCGAAATGTTATAGAGAAAGATAACATAGTGGCTACTACCTAGTAGCTAGCAGTCGGTGAGGGTCGGCATGGGCGTAAAGGGTGTCCATGGGCCTAATTAGTCAGCTTCTAGCGGAGTTTTTGCCGTTTTTCACGTTTTGAAAGCAGCGCAGCCTCAAAAATCATCTTCCGGATCTCCGACACATTTGAGAGGTCATAGCCTTATTTTGTCGCGGAATGTGCCTTTAGGTGGGGATTCTTCAACGCACAAGGAGATCTACCTGTACAGGCTTCGTAAGGTCTTGTCTGTATTGTTCCAATTTTAGTATATGTTCAGGCATGCCTGAGCTTCGCTAAGGATTATTTGGTGCACCCTACCAACAAACGGCCAAGCCGAACTGCGTCATATTTTCTGTGCTTTTCTTCTCTCTGAAAATGACTTTGTTATACGGGTTATCACTCTATTTCTGAGTGTAAAAACTTGATGGCAAGTGAGACTTTAAAGTGAGGCCGATGTCAATGCCGCTGGGGCCAAATCACCGTCCTGACTTTTGTTTTTCACCTAAGAACAGCGGTAACTTCCTCGGGGCATTATAAGGCTTGTCTTCATTGGCATGTTCTAACTTCCAAATTCCACTGTAAGTTACTTTGTTGATTCAGACTTTGCTAGTAATCCATAGGAAAGGTTAACGATCAGCTAGAAGGATCGCAGAGACGAAAAGCGCAGTCATTTGTTTTGTGGGTCGACTTAAAAAAAGGCTAAATAGTGCTAGGGCATTACATGCAATTGGTGCGAATGATTTATGCAGCCATGCGATACCCCATTTTGCTCGACTTTTAGGAGTTGTTTTTCATTTTCAGATGTTTTCCTCCCATTTCTTCCAGTCTGTGTATATTTCCCACCCCGAACGCATGATCTTCCGCTCAAACAATTCTTTCAAGGCAGGATTTAGGCCCTATTCTAACCTCTACTAGGGCTATTTTCATAATGAAGAAGACCACTAGCCCCGGTGAGGGAGTCTTCCTTATTCCAAAGTGAAGTGAATTAACGAGTTATGTTCATTTCATATAGTTCCTTCGAACTGAAACACTACAAAGTTACTTATAAGTTTTTCATAAGTTACTTACCTAGTTACAATAAGTTTCAATAAAGTCACAGTTTCAAAATACAATATTTCGAAGCTCATCGATACGATAAGTTTAACTGAATGCGCCGCCGGATGTTGACTGATATTTGAACGAAAAATATACAGATGCTTGCACACTGCCCATATTGCTCAAAATAAGCCGTTGCATAAACGCCACAAATTGTTTTTTACTGGTAATATGGATAACAACCCTCAGAGTGACTGAAACACGATCTATAAAGTAACTTCATAAAAGGTTAATTGAACAAGTTATCATGGAAGTAACGTCGGAAGGTTCCACATACCAAAATTGAATCTTTTCAAAATGAGAAGTCATCAGAGGTGAAGCCACTTTTTGTTTTTTGTGTACAGTCTTGTCGGTTGCGGATGCTGGGGCGTGTCAGAAGGCACCGCGCCAACACCTTTGTTCCACCAATCTGATGTTTTTCTCTCTCCAGCAACGGGCTGGGTTGGCGCCGCGCCGAACCCGATCGCCCTGACACGCCCGAGGGCCCGCAGCGAACATGACTAAGTCATGTGTTTTAAAACCATCCCACTTAATTTTTTCTCATTTCAGCGAACATCCAGAATGAGTTCGGTGTGTGCGGTTGGATACTCACGCTACTTTCATACCTCTTGATTTTTGTAACATTACCTATATCAGCATGTATGTGCATCAAGGTAAGCAGATATAATATCTATCTGAATATATCGATTTTTGTACACCTTTTGGGCGACGTGCATAATCTAAGTAGCGCTTGCTGGCTAGTTGACCCGGCGTGCAAGAGCATTTCTATGTCGTACGAGTATTTCTGCAACAAATGCTGCACACTGAACGCTATTTTCAACAACTTTTCGCCGCGTCGCGCACCAAGGGTTCCCGACGGGTCCTCTCAAACTATCAGTCATAAAAGTAACCACGTGACTCAATTTATAATGAGATTTTAAGCAAGCGTAATGATTCAGTGTAATTAGCTTACGTCACCTTTCTCAGTTAGGGAATATGGCCAAGACAATCGCCGCACCGCCGCGCGCGGCGATGGGCGCGGCGATTTTTTAATTCGCGTTGACCTGTCTGTTGGAACACCGCTATTCATGTAGACTACGACAATGTAAACAGTGATTACTATTTTTGGTTACACGTTGCCTGTTGTCGCCATATGCGACCAAAACATTAGCGGTTGCGCGCGACGAGGCACGCGACGCTCACGCCAAATTTCGATTGTCTTGTCACATAGACTTAAACATCACTCCGTAGTATGGGAAAAGCGTCGAGAACACTGAATGATTAACCATGAAAAGCCCGAACATACTTTGGAAGTAAAAGTTCCATATTTGTATAATTATTGTAAAATCAAGCATGTCAAACTCGCTTGAGAAAAGATTCACTTATTTCTCAAAAAAGCAGCTGACTTCGCTCATTCTTGTCTTGCTGAGTTTAGGCCTCCACACTTCTTGTTTACAATATTCCTACTTTCTGAGAATTGAGAATTGAGAAATAACCACTTCTAAACCGTTGTACTCTTGGAATAGCCCTTTCTTCTCACCATATGCGCAAATAATTGCAGTGCCTTATACAAAACATAACTCGGTAAAACACATTATTATTACTATTAGTTAAAATAATTTCCTACGACATTGTTTTGAATAACAGTAAAAGTGAATTCGAGCCTAGTTTTGTAAAGAAAAATCGGCAAAAACAAAAAAAAACTAGATTTCGTTGTTGTAAAACCGTGAGTTACAGACAACATCCGCGGTTCGGGCATGCAGAATTCTCCGCATATTGGTAGCCAGACAAAGCAAATCATCGTTGCGAATTCATCAACAGAGGGGGGTCGTATTGAATCTGAGAAAAATTCCTTCGAAGTAATTTTTCTTCTTCGTCGAGGGTGGTCGTCTTTGTTTATTTTCGCATATTTCTGACGACGCTTGCGCTCACAAGTCATTCTGCCTTCCTTGAATACATTTCTTAAAGAGACGCTAGCAATTAGAAGCAATCCATTTCGCAAGATAGCATGCTTTTTTGGTGTCAATTCAGTTCACCGATAATGCATATACTCGGATTACGGTAGTCCCAGTTTTGCACAAGGATTTTCCCAGAACTGTGAAACGAGCCTCGCTTGTACGCCATGTTTCCGATTTTTTTAATTCTCGAGCGGTATTTAGTTCTGAGCGGAGCAACAACTGTGAGCCTGAGATGCGGTCTACGTACAACTCATACGAACTCGAACTTCCTTTAATCGCGCCGACTTTCTGTTTTTTTTCTATGTGCTCTCACGTCTACAATGACCATATGAATCCGAGTTTTACGCCTAATAGAGGCTCATCTACCCCCCAGTCCCATTCCCTAACAGAGGTCACTTCCTTGTTAGTGCACCATTCGATGTTTTGGCAGCCACAGCCCTGTTTCTCTGCGCTCTTGCCTTTGGCGCCAGGTCCACGAAAGTTCTAGTTTCCACGTAAACCACCAGGGCACATCGTCGTGGGGAATCCCCATAGGGGGGAGGGGTCATATTTGGCCGCCGAGAGAGTAGGAGTTGTGTTTGGGCTGAGAAAAATTTATTTGGATAGTTGATTTTTCTCGCTTCACGGTCGTTGTATAGGGGAGGGGGGGGGGTCTACTTGGTCATTGTTGGGAGGAGGGAATCGGGGGTCGTATTTACGTTTCGGCGTTGTAGGAGCAGTGGTTGACTTTTTGTGGTTTCCCTGTTTCATGCGTACTATACATCCCCCCCTCACCATCCCGATCGACAGCAAAATTTTTGGGGAAAAATAGGGAACTTTTCGAGAAAATTTGGAGCCAACCCCCAGGAAAAAAAGGGGAGGGGGGGGTCGTACGGACTCGACTAGAATCTCCAACCAATGATGTGCCCTGTAAACCAGAGATGCGTAGTGGTAACAGGCGTATCGATCTGTTGGCTTGGAGTCAGCAAAACTAAAAAATTGTGCACACGTTTGTTCAGGGTGTGTGTCTGCGGTCATTTCTTCTGCTTTGTTCGTCGATATTAGATCAGATAGCGCTACCTTTGTTTGCTTTTGTAGTGCTTTTGTTAGCCCTCTTAAATATGTCTATGTGCGAAATGTGCCTTCAACGGGGTCGTTGTACGTGCTTTATCAGGGCAAATCATTAGTTGGGAATTTCGGTCGAGTCCGTGAACCCCCCG
Source organism: Cooperia oncophora (assembly GCA_036418165.1). Classification (NCBI taxonomy): domain Eukaryota; kingdom Metazoa; phylum Nematoda; class Chromadorea; order Rhabditida; family Trichostrongylidae; genus Cooperia; species Cooperia oncophora. The sequence goes on along the minus strand of MU911926.1, from coordinate 102,547 downwards.
CCTGAAAGATAGTTTGATACAATTCCCCCTTCTTCCCTTTCGCTTCGTTGTTTTTTCACATTCTTGCCGCTGGGGAAAATTTTCGGAAAATGACACCTCCACAATTCCCTTTCCTTCCTACCTACCATTTTCCCAGATTCTCCTCACCTCCCACCAGTTTGTACCGAAGTTTCCCTGGAATTTTCTGCTTTTTCCTCAGAAATCTCTGTCGAGCGTGAGGAAGGGGGGGGGGTACATAATAGGATGTGAAATAGGAAAAACCGTGAAAAGTCAACAACAGGGAAGAATTTTCCCAACGCCGCAAATTTCTAGAGGGCGCGGAAGGTGAATACTTCACCTTCTTATGACGTCCGATAAACAAGAAAAATCAACTATGAACAAAAACCTCCTCAGACCAAGTACGATCCCCCTCCCTTCGGCGACAAAGTCCGACCCTCTCACTGTTAGGAATACCCAAATGCGCTGTGGGGTTTTCATTAGCTCCTTAGAACCGACGTGGGTTTTCACTGCGGTTTTGCAGTTTAATAGAGCTCGCTGTCTTTGTCGGAGATTTTTATGCGTGCTAACTTGTCACATGTTACCATAACAATTTTATTACCATGTTGTTAATTAAGGAACACGCAGTCACTTGGAATATCTAATAAATTATCCGGTATGTCCGGAAACGCATTAGCTCGCTCTGTTCTCATCCTGCTTTTCAAAAGAAGAGTGCTTTGCCCCTAGCTGCTGAAGCAGGGTTCTGTTAGGTGGCTAGGTTTGGCGCGGCGTCGACCTCTTTACCACTAGTTCTTGACGCTTCTCCGTTTTACTATTGGTGGAGACGGGGCTGGCGTTGCGCCAAACACAGCGCTTCGACACGCCCCAGCATCCGCAGCGAACAAGACTGTAGAGCCGTGGAGACGGGACTTCTTTCGAATTGAATGGAAATTATTAAATATACATGGTTCTATACTTTTAAAATTTTCAAATGCAGGTTGTACAAGAATATGAACGAGCTGTTATATTTCGATTGGGACGCTTGATGCCGGGTGGTGCCAAGGGCCCAGGTGAGAACTTTCATGCGTAATTGTCGTTGATTCACTCTTTATGTTGCTTAGAACATGGTACATAGTAATTTCAAGCTGGGAAGTAGTAATATAATATTCTCTCCCTCAATCTGCCCTGGTAGTGCACCATCGTGGGTACCCTCATCTCTCAAATGCATGTTTCGCTGGAAGGAAACGTAGCATCTCTCCCTTGTACAAGGTGGCACGGTTCACAGTCGCAGGTATTGCACCGTTTTCGAGTCTAGAAAAGGAACGACCAGGGACTGAGACCGTCATTCACTCTCACAGGGAAAGCCATCAGTAGCTACGCCACGTGCTCATGGAGAGTGCTTTTTGGGGTCGTCTGTCGTCTCGCCCACTTTTTCGTTCTCTCATCTCTTTCTTTGATCTCGCTCGTGTGCACGCAACCACTCTCTTCCTAGTGTGATTTTCTGAAAATCAATTGTAAAAAGAGCTCAGGCACTATGTTTCCTTGAAGGCAGTTGACACGATAATTTGGTACTCGGCCCTAAATGCTAGCAGGGCGCTGCATTGTGGAGAAAACGGAGGAAAAAAAGAAGTGAAACGGTCGAAAACCAGCGAAGAGAGCCTTCTTTCTTCATAACTCTGGAAGCAATTTTGGACGAGTTTCCCGTTAGCATCTTGCCAATGGCCGCTACGGTAGGTGCGGCTGCACGTGTGCACTCACACATAGATATATATCCACTCATATATCCGCCGCTTCATACCAATCCCTTGGCTTCATACTTTACTTAGCAAATGAAGCAATACGAGCATCAGGTACGGTCGTCCATTTGTGGGCGGGCGTGCGTGGAGGGCATTCGGGTCGGCATTTCCTTAGAAAAGGGCGCTACGCAGCGCCTGCCCATGGTCACGGAATTCCGTCCTGCCAGGAATATTAATCCTACTCGTTCCTGGGGATTTATCGTGCCAACTGACTTTAACTAGCCAGGGCATCTCATCTATTGCGGATAGAAATCACGGCACGGCAGAGCGTGTCGTTCTTGGTCTGAAGAGATATGTTATTTTTTCTTATTGATTTTTGTGCGTTATTTTTACTTATATAAACAGTGAACCATCTCTTGACAAAATGTTGAAACAATTAAATGAATCAAAGGACTACTGATTTTTCTTGACATGCGCTGTATACCCTCCCCCCCCCATCTCCCCGCTCAACGGCTCAGTTCTTGAATTTGCAGAAGGGTCCATTATGTTGAGAAAGAGTGGTTGTATTTTGCAGTATATCTATCAAACTTCTTTACGTACTGATCTGGCCAAAACCTCGTTTCTGGCAATCTAACCTCTAACCCCTGACACAAATGTCGCATCCGCTCGGGACGAAGATATCTGGAGTGACATACAATTTTTCTCCCTCATGGTTAGCGGAGGCTGAGGGCTATACTTGATAATGCCCCAATTAGTCGGGGCGGTGTGAGAAGCGGTGGAGTAACCTTGCCTCCAACTGTTTTGCTCTGCCAATGCTAAATGGTTAATGACCCATCCAGGAAGATAACAACGTGCTGGACACCGCGATTGGGCTCATCCGTCCCGCTTGAAACCGCCCCTACTGACTTCGACGATATCATTTGCGTATTGTCTTAATAGGTGTGTGATTGTTTGAAGAGCACTTTTCAGGTATCTTTTTCATTGTTCCTTGTATTGATACGTATCGTAAAGTTGACCTCCGAGTACTTTCGTTTGAGGTCCCACCTCAGGAGGTATGGCACCATTCCTTAAGCAGTCCGGTCGGCACTGAAAGACAGTAACTTGTACTTTCAGATATTGTCTAAAGACTCTGTTACTGTTGCAGTCGATGCTGTTGTATACTTTCGCATATCAAACGCGACAATATCGGTAAATCAATCAATTATCGAATTTTGTTAGAAGTCCGTAATGTGTAACACAATACTTCTGGTATTCATAATGTGTAACACATTTAGGTAACAAATGTGGAAGATGCTGCGCGATCGACGAAATTACTCGCGCAAACCACACTTAGAAATATTTTGGGAACAAAAACCTTGGCGGAAATGCTTTCCGATAGAGAGGCTATCTCACATCAAATGCAGGTAACAAAGTGTTGCAGTCCTTTCCGATGAAACCTGTATGGTCCTTATATAAGGGCAGTGCGGGACGTTCCGGCGATGGCTTCGTATTCCCATGCCGACCCTCTTCTTTTATACGTGCGTTTCTGCCTCTCTCTCGTCTGCACTCTCGCCACTTTCGCCGCCACGTCTCTTGCTGCTTTCGGATAAGGGCCCGTCGTCTTGACAGACGCTCACCCACGCAGTCATGGCAGGATCAGTTTGGGCGCTTTACATAGGATTCTATAGAATCGTTTTTTCACGGACTATTATAACCCTGCTTGATCACTTCTATTTTTAGACTACACTTGACGAAGCCACGGAACCCTGGGGGGTGAAAGTGGAAAGAGTTGAAGTCAAAGACGTCCGTCTTCCAGTTCAATTGCAACGAGCGATGGCGGCTGAAGCCGAAGCGGCTCGCGAGGCCAGAGCAAAGGTATTTGAAATGCAAAGCTAATTACAAGTTATGTGATTTTTTCAAAAAAATCAGTCACTACTGAGCAACGTAGCTTGGCGATATTTAGGTGATCGTTGCCGAAGGTGAACAGAAAGCATCTCGTGCCTTGAAAGAAGCAGCAGAAGTTATCGCTGAGTCGCCATCTGCTCTTCAACTACGCTATTTGCAAACGCTTAATAGCATCTCGTGGGTTTCCTACTTCTCAATTATATACCAACTTTGGAGCAGTTCGGCAACTGCAACAACACTTTGGAGCAGTTCGGCAACAGTTCGCACCAATTTGCATTTTTGCACTTCCCATCGATGTCTCTATCCATCTGGAGAGCCTTTCTGTGAGTTGACAGGCCATGGTGGCTCGACAGGCTGCTCCAGCTTTACAAGGTTTCACAGGTTTCACCGCAAGACTCGTTAACTACAACCAGTGAAGCAGCGAAAGTGCAAAATGACCCAATCTCGTTGCCGAGTTGCGCCTCAACTTTCTGCCATTGCTACCTTTTTTTACAAAACTCATACCTGACATTACTGTGATGAAGCACGGGATAAAAAGCTCCGCTGTTCTAGCTACAACCCGGCTATCACTAAGAATCCACCGGTTGCATGTACTTCAAATCTCTGATATGCGTGGGCATGGCTACGTACTTTATTTCGAAGTGGGCGGCCACTTTCCATGAACAACGCCCTCCTGTCCCCTGATCTCTATCACGATGTAGGCTACATTAGAGGTGGGCAAACTGCTCCTGAGCTACGTTGCCGTTTTTAATTTTAGAAATGTGATGACATCTCGATGTCCTTCACCGCGACCTTACAGCATTTTCTTTCGGTATTATGCCTGTCAAACATAGTCATGAAGTTCTCAAATGCATCCCTCATTTTAGAGTTCTGCCCACTGCGCATGCGGCCATTTTTCTCTCGTTTTCACCTTGTTCTCACCTTCATTCTCACCTTCACATCACTTTCTGTCACTGCGTCGACGGATATAGAAAATGAAATTTTCCCCACGCTCACTCACAACCGAAGGGGACGATTTTGTTTGGTTTCCAATCCCTAGTCCATTTTGCTCTTTTTCTCAGATCGGTCTGTACCGGATAATGTAACTTTCATCTCAGTGCTGCGGGGACCTCCCAGACCAGATCTGGGTGGTCAACGTTTGAGTGGCTCGTAAGCGCTGCTGATCGATGCTTCGGCATGCCACCGTGGCCTCGTGGTAATGGTCTCGCTTTCAAGTCAAACGCATGCGGGTTTGCGTCCGGTTGGCGCGAGATTTTTTGCTTCGCTTCGTATAAGAACTTCAACCCAATTTTCGAAATTCTTCCGAACTTACGGCCTAGCAGGGCAAGGAGATCAAGTACATCAAGTATACGACGTACTCGTTCTAGTATGGATGTGGTCATATCTGCCCTCCCTGAACATATTACCCGTCCAACAATTCAAAGCTTTAGGCTGCGTTTATACTTTGCGGCAGCGTAGCGTAGCGCTTCCAGCGTACGCCAGCGGCACTGCCGAGGAAAGGATAGATATCAATCTAGCTTTACCAGCGTCACCAGCGTACGCCGGCGTAGCGAGGGCACGTTAAGCATAGCTAATCGCATCTAGCTTCACCAGCGTTTCTCGAGCGTTTCTCCAGCGGCACCAGCGTTTTGCTAGCGCTTGCAGCGGTAGGGAGTAGAGACTATATGGCCGTGAGAGACCCGGAACCGACGTGTATTGTAGAGACTATGTGGCCGGCAGCGGACGCGGAATCGATGTGTTATAGTAGAGACTATGGGGCCGTCGGAGACGCAGAAGCGATGTGCATTGTTAGAGACTAAGGCGAGTGAGAGACGCGCAATCGATGTGTTTTTGTACCTCCAGCTCTCCCATAGTCTCTACTCCCCTGCTGCTGCAAACGCTAGCAAAACGCTAGTGAAACGCTGGAGAAACGCGCGCGTACGCTAGCGTGCGCTAGCGTACGCTGGTGACGCTGGTGAAGCTAGATCGATATCTATCCTTTCCCCGGCACTGCCGCTGGCGTACGCTGGAAGCGCTACGCTACGCTGCCGCAAAGTATAAACGCAGCCTTAGCGAGAAATTCGTTAATGGGAGATTTCGACCCCCTGAACACGAGTATCACATCCTTTGACGAAAAAACGCTCGTCTGGCCAAATTGCGATTCTGGGCAAAACTTTGAATTGTCGGATGGGTAATCTGTTCAGAGAGGGCAGATATGACCATCCATACTAGATCGAGCACGTCGTATACTTGATGTATTGATCTACTTGCCCTGCTGGGCCGTAATTCGGAAGAATTTCGATAATTAGAGTCACGGTGGCACAGCCGAGGCATCGATCAGCAGCGCTTACGAGCCAGAACTCAAACTTTGACCACCCAGATCTCGTCTGGGAGGTGCCCGTAGCACTTTTATGTGCATATTCGTATCAGCATTTGAGGCTCCATCGATGTACCTAGGTCTCTATTCAAAGTTCCGTGGGAATTTCAAACCATTCCCTTGTTAGCCCAACCCATTTGAGCGCAGTTTCCATCTGCGATGAGTGCTACTCTAACTTCGTTTCGGAGAACCGTTTATCTCGCTTCTTCGCTTTTATGGTTTCTGAACAGTGCGATCATTTTTTTTGGTCAAATTGTTTTCATTTGCGCGTTGATTACTTCGACAAGTGCCTCTTTCACCGAGGTTTTTCCTGCCAAGTTCCTTTGCTTTGTCCTTGGGATGGGGGTTGGAGTGAATTGACCATAAATATGTTGGTCATCTCAAAATCACTCTCCTACTGAAGAGTGGAACATCTGGCACAATCTTGTCCAACTCTGTAGCTCCTTCTGTATTTTCTCGGCTACGTTGCCCATATGACCCGCTTTTTTTTGCAGTCACTCGACGCCTATAGTCCTCATCATTGCGGACCGGCGGGGCGTGGCAGTGCGGCTGCGTTTAGTGCGGTTTGGCAAAGTCGTTCTGCACCAGTTTGTGAAGCGGGCAAATGCATTACTGTATTATATCCTTCGTATTAGTCGTTTTCTACACTTTTTGTCGCATACGCGTTGCAACAAAAAGGCTGAGAACGGCTTCAACACTGCGCGCACTCTTTCTCACTGACAGGCCCCACCGGTCCGCAATGATGAGGACTGTAATTTTTCTTAGGGTAATTACTTTCTGAGCTTTATTACTGAGTGTTTGTTGGTTACACGATCGTCTACTTTCCTTTCTACAACTGTGATTTGTGAACCCCTCCGCTTCTCTGTAACTCCGCCGTTTTAATTGCTGCGTAGAAAAAAGCCTAGTGCTTACACCCGAGAAATCGTCGTACACGCCCCCTGAAAATAGAGCGGGTTAGCAAATATCTCAAATTTTCACGAAGTAAAATGAAAACGAATACAACAGTGAATGAACAGACTACCTTTGCCTTGTCAATGATGCAACTTTCATTTCAGAGCAGAGAAGAACTCAACCATAATCTTTCCGTTCCCAATTGATTTGCTCAGTGCTTTCTTACAACGACCAGCTGCAAAAGTGTAAGTTTTGAAGTAGTTCTCCATTTCGTTGAACAGTCATGTTAAATATAAGGCTGAGCCTTGTCACCAATAATCCTCCGCATTGTTACGTAAGTTTTTACGGACACACCGGTTTTGTTGTGGGGGAGGGGGGGGGGGGTAGAAGTTGTCAAAAGCAGTGGGCACGATGACTGGGGGTGGGCGATTACTGTCAACATTGGTGGAAGGGGTGTGTGGGGTGTGGCCAAATGCCCTCTCGCAGTCCTTCCACCAATGACGCTGGCAGTAACCGCCCTCCCGCAGCCATCGTTCCCGCTGCCTTGTTTCTCGCAATACGCAACGAGTGAGAAAGAACTCGTTCTGAACAAAGTTACCTAAGAACTGGAATATAATACAGCAATACAGAATACTCTGAATTATTTGCCTCAAGAAAAAAAAATTAGAAGCACCATTAATTTATAGGCTTCACTGTTGATGATATTCCAAAGCGCTTTATTTATTTTTTTGTTTAGTTTTTGCTGAATTTTCTTTTGCTTCAGTGAAAGTTGTGTATCGTCGACGATGCTTCCACATTCTTCAAAGACTCACATGTGTTAACATCGCGCTAAGCCATCACACACCGACACATTCACAATTGATTTTTAATCTCACAGCACCTTTGAAATGAAGATTGTGCAAATAAAAATTGTGTTGCTATTTGTCAGCTTCTCTTATTTTTGCACTGAATTTTTGCCAGGTTTGCATCGCTGTTTTTGCGTCATTTGCTAGCTTTTGTGACGTTTTACATCTGCATCCATTTGGCATGTTCACTATGTTATTACAAAAGCGAGTACATCTAAGGATCCGAGGCATATTTAACGGTAGTTTCTTATGTGGGTAAGATGGTTTGGTTTGCAAGTGTAGAGGGTATTCTAAGTCCGCGGTTCAAATTGTGAAGGAAAGGTACGAAGGGCTCATTTAGCTGATCTGGGTCTGACCGTGAGGCTTGCCTCTTCTTAGGGTTGCCTCGATACATGGTCCATGGTAACTCCCTATTCCATTTGCTTTCCTTTCCTGGATACCTGCTGTATTATTCAGTGCCCAGACCCATCATTCTTTGCTCGTCTACGCTCAAAATCAGTTGCATAAAAGACCAGAAATTGGTAGTTCAGAGTAGGAGTAGGAAACCTATCCAAGGAACCAGTGGTGTGGGGCATCAACATATGGGCATCAATTCGAACTTAAAGGCATCCTCGCGTTCATCTGACGTTCGACGCCTTCTCTAGACATTGTAATCTACGGGAAAGCATCGAAGCTGTCCACGCAGCTCAAAATATGTACATGAGGAAAATGCGACCCGCTCACGAGCATGCCATCGCCACGCCCACTAGTTACGGTAATGCCAACCTCATTTCTGAAGGAATACAAGTGGTTTCCTTGTTCGCTACTACATTCTCCAGTTCGAGTGGTGGAAGTGAGGTCCAAGAGAGAGAGAGAGAGAGAGAGAGAGAGAGAGAGAGAGAGAGAGAGAGAGAGAGAGAGAGAGAGAGAGAGAGAGAGAGTAGAGGAGAGCAGAGAGAAGCGAGACAGACGAGAAGAGAGAGAGAGGCGACAAGAGTAAAGAGCTGATGAAGAAGTGGGAACCCGTCCGATCACCCCTTATGCAAGTATAAGCCGCTTCGGGTAGGGTTCTATATGTAGCATTTCGGGCAGGTTTCTTTCCTTCTTTCTACGAATTCGTGTTATTCGCGATCTTGCCGCTTTTACTCAAGCCGCACAATCACCAATTTAATGTGGGAGCGTGCCTTCAAGCTTGCTTAACACCAGTGAGGCCTTAATCGCCATCAACATAGCACACTGACACTGCAGAACGTTCTGAAATGCTTCCCCCAATATTTCCTCATTCACTACGACCCCCTCTCACATCATATCCACGCTCTTGCCACATTTTCCTTGAATTTCGCCGTCGAGCGGGAGAGGCACGCTGGACATCACCGACCACCTGAGACAGCAGTTCAGCTACGGTGCCAACTAGTGGGGAGGGGCATACAGAGCAAATGCACGGAAGAAAATCAACTATGGGACAAAATTCTTCCAGTACCAAACAAGAGCACCTTTCTCTTCAGGCCCAATACCATATACTCCCTGTTCAGCACTGTTCAATGCACGACGTGCCTCGGTGATCAGAGACTGAATAATTCCTATGTGTAAGATACTGGCCTATGATTTTGCGAAACGTTTGGCATTTGTCCAGAAGTCTATTCTTTGGACTTCATCGGTTTCGTGGTAAAATGCAGTCCCCCCACCGCAAGCCACTATTTCCTCGCAACAGTAGCAGTTCGATACCCTTTCTGCAAATATCTTCACACAACGACAGGGAAAACGCCCGAACGCAGGCTTAGAACCCAGCTAGATCATCAAATTTCTCTTCCCTCAGATTATGTTTCGGCCGTACTGCCATATGTGCTAGGATAGACGAAATTCTTGCAACGCTTCTGGTGTCGAGCGTTACTTCCGAGTCGCGGCCGGCAGCGCGTACAAAAAGGCGCTCCTTCGCTCTTTGACTAGACATACAGCAAGACTTGGGAGAGGCAGGGACAGTCGAGAGAGTTGACCCGCACATTTCGGCTTTTCACGCATGTGTGGCTCACCCAACTCGGAGACCCCTCTCCTCAAAAAAAAACTCGTATCCTGGCTCGCGATACCTTCTTGCACGTCCCGATGCCTTTGCAGGCGCTGTCCTCTATCTGTCTGCGCTTCTTGGTTACCCAACAGGACTGTGCACAAAAGTTCAAGATGTCACGTAACCCCACTATCTGCGATGGCCAATGATCGCGAGCTTTGCCTTGGAGTGCATTGGGTCCTGGCTTCAATAATGGGACATCATTACGCTTGCAACGTCTTGAGGGTAGGACTCCGCAGAACACTTCAAAACATTGGAAAATAGGCGGAAAATTGCAGAAGTACACCATTTCTGAAAATCTACGGTTTACAAGCAACTAATCGGAGAACACCTTTAGTTTAATGCTATGAGAAATCAACATGGATGGGGTTCGAGGGAGACGGACAAGAGAATCTTGCCGCTCCGTTGCGCGCGGCGTTGGGAGCGGCGCTTTCTTAGCACGTCTTATCTTATCAATTGGAGCACCGGATTTCACGTGGGCCACGAATGAAGACATTTATGACTATTTTCGATTCTACATTGCTCATTGTCGACATGTACACTCCTTATCCCTTAGCCAGAGTAGGCGTGGCATTTGGACATGGCACGTAACTGCTTATTCGTGGAATATCCTAGTCTGGGACAACTGTCATCTTGCTCTGTGCTGGACAGAGACACGACAACAATTATGTCAAGATGAAAATATCTCACCAGAAGCATAGACTCCTGCAGGTTAAGTTGAAGCATGCAGCCACGCCTACCCGATCATAGGGATTTTGAGTATACTACCTGGAACCATCTTCACTTGAGCGCGCGACGTCGCACGCGACGCCCATCAGCGCCGCGAATCACGATTCTGTTGTCCTATACCCGGCGTTCGACGGGGACCTTGAAAGTCACACGGGTGTTCTTATGCTTTGGACGACCATAACTTTCCTCTTATGTGACCATTTGAAAGACAAAGGAGAGATTTAAAACAAAGAAGATGTCTAGAAACTAGGGCACGCCATCGCTGTGATAATCGCAGCAGTTAAGTCGTAGTTGACCGCGAGGGAGGGGGGGGGAGGGGGTTCGACCCTTCTGAACAGCAGCGATACTCAATGTTGTGCAGCTCAAATAATAAACTTTATTCATTGTTTTTCATGTAAAGAACACTGGAGAGACACCTGAAGACAGAAGCAACCTGCAAGCTCAGAAGTGGGGACCTTGTGTAGACAAGAAGTGTGATGGCCGCTCACAGAGACGTCATGAATTAATAAACATATGAAAGTACACGATCGTACCTTTCTGATCACAGGGGCGCATCTGCTTGCACAGAACATACTCGAATCCCTGAGATCGGGTAGGCGTGGTTGCGTACCTGATTTTAAAATGGTGGCAGCCAAGGTTTTTGTGAGATACTGTCATTTGATAGCAGTCTTATTCATGTCTGCATCTGAAACAGAAGATAGATGGCAGTTGTTTCAATTGAAATATCCCGCGAGAAACCCGTCCTATGCCATGCTCAAACGCCAGGGATAAGAAGTATAAGTCTAGTAGAGACCCATTTCAACGACCCTCTTTATTGCAATTGATCATGATCACCGGACGAGTGTAAGATGGTCAAGATCAACTGTGAATTGCGAAAGGCGGCTATACACTGATAAGAGACGAGAGAGGCCAGAAAATGACGGGCGAGAGAGCGCAATGGCAATGTCACAACGACACGGTCACCGGAGGCCGGCATGGGCCTAAAACCAGTGGGCCTAAAACCTGAGCGCCCTGCGTTTTGCTTGCTGTTTTTAAACTTTTAGGAGCGATATGGCCTCTGACGTTGCCTGCTTGACCATCGTGCACGGTTATGGCCTTAGTTTATTGTTATAGCCTTAGTTTATCGCGGGATGTGCCGGGACGTAGAATAAACGCTCTCGGAGAGTTAGAACAGGAAGTTTGCAGTTTGTTTGAGCTCAATGGCCTCATTTTTGTATGGGCTATGGACTTGACAAGCAAACACAAATGTTGGAAACGTGCAGCTGTGAGGTGTTCCCCGTGCTTCTAGGGTTTAGAAAAGCTCAATGCTTTCGCAAAGCCACTCCTAGCCTCGCCATGAAAACGCTACGATGACGTTCTTTGAGGTTTTCACAGCTACTGGCACTAAAGCAGATTATCCAGCAAAACAGTCAAGTATGTAAAAGGTACCTCCCAAATCACTTGGTCCAGATTGCTGGACTACTTTCGTGTGAATCCTAGTGCATTCGCCCAAAGAGGTAACGGGCAGTCGGTGAAACTGGCGCCCACCTATAGATCGAGTGTCCGACTAATTTCGTGGAGGGTGACTATTCGTGCCCCTTATACACAAAGTAGCATCAATGAAAGTAACGAAATCCCCTGGAATGGAGTCATGGCAAAGTAAAATTGGGATGAGAACTTTTCTGATTTTACTTGATCTCACTTGTTTCGAATAAACTCACAGTTTATCCACGTTGTCCACGCTGATGAAGGGATCAAAGTTACAAAGACACACATCTATCCATATGAGCCACCAACGTAGTGTTTCATGTTTCTTTGACTATTTTTGAATGCCTTGGAAAAAAATCATTATTTACAAATATCAACTGCAGCGAAGAACCACCGCCGCTTCCGAAGAAAATCCGATCATGCTGCCTGTACAAGTACCCGGAATGGGTTCAAGGAATGGTTGGCAGTGAGGCGAAACAACCCGCGCAGGTGAGAATGAAAGGTGCGCAAGTTTATGTCATTAGCGTAGCACTAGGGCACTGCATGCTTATGCGATCCTTCTTGTTGTCGGCTAGCGTCTCCTGTCAGTCTAAAGTTCACTCTATCCTCCCACTTCCTTATGGTCACGATACCTGTAAACGATAGGGCGTGTGAAGGGACGTGAAATGGAGTTTAGCTAGCCACAGTCTTTCCCGCCAACTGCTGCGGATGGCATCATTGGTGGAAAGACCCCTTGGCTGCGCTCCAATCCAGGCTTCGTCACGCGCCCTGTTCTTCAACGGAATCAAGATCGTATATAGCAGGCAGGCCTGTGAGCAGTCGAGCACGCGTCTCTTCAACGCCCCTGTTTCTTAATGCGAAGGGAACGGGAAGCTTATATTTTCATGTATGTCGAAATTAGTTCTCCTCTTTTCAGCATCTGCCTCAAATGTATCACTCGCACCAAGCGGGCGCTTCCGGCCTGAACACCACAATCACCAGTGGCCGTCCGCCGCTCCCCCACAGGTATTCCCCACAAATTTTTACTACTGTTCAAAAAATTTCTCGAAATCACGCAATGCATGGAATGTCTCCCAGCAATGTCGCGGGAGGAGGTTTGACAAGCGGGATTTCGATTCACAGAGCGATCGCGGATCGTGGGTAATAAGGTACACTCATGAATAAGCGAATGTATGTTGATTTAAGTGTGATGAGAAGAGCACATGAAACTGCTACGAGCACCCTTAGAAGGCCCTACTGGTTTTCAGCACATGACCATACGCAACGAACAGAGACCCTCAAACAAGCGAAAGCAACCAAGCGCGCACGAGAACAGCTAAGCCGCCAATACAGGGACCTGAAAGCTGGACGCATGCCATTATTTTGGCATAGCGGCGAAAAATGCAAACCAGCAGAACGTCTCGGGGGGCAGGAGGCTTGGCTGGCCTGGGCGGGAGTTGATCTGGGATTTGGCTACCAGAGGGCGGGCGTGCTTTGCGTGGCACTTACAATTGCACAACCTCCGAATTATACGCGCACAATAGATTATATCTCATCATAAAATCTGTAATACACTTGTAATAGATTATACGATGAAATCCCGTTCTACTCCTAATATGCACGTGTGTTCATATAATTTTTTCAGTATCAGAGAAGCTCAACAACACTCTGCGGCCCTGCAAATGAATACAGCACCAATGCAGCTGGATCCAGGTAAGCATGATTATATTAGGGTGTCCTAAAAGTTCGTGACATTTTTGTTATATCTTGTATCAGATCTTTCCGCAGGTATCTCGAGATCCATTTATGTGGTTAAAGGTAATCATGTCAACTAAACAACATGCATTTGCTTCACCGTCCCTCGCAGCCGCTGTTCTCAAATCCAAAAGGGTAGATAAAGCTCGTCATTTCCATCACACTTCGCTATATGATATCCCACCAAGTCACAACGTGGTTGGGCTCACACGCGGCATTTGCTCTGACAATGAGTTAGGAGCTGATGCTTCCTTCCGTAGTACGGCGTTGAAATGGCCCGATCGCTTTTGCTAGTGGCTTCTACCTGGGAGACAAACTTCGTTCATTAAAGTCACCTACCTTGGACTTGGACCCACTGCGTCACTTGATCAGAACCAGTCCGTACAAATCAACTCGCTATTAGTCCTTACCTTTGACTGCTCCAAAAGCACAAATGACGGAAGCCCTCACTCCCTCGAGAAAGTAATGAAGTTCGGTCAAAAATCTTCTCATGAACTGAGTGATACTCGAGGGAAGCGCATGTGGTTACCGTATGTAACTTCTCTCCCGGAGGAGGTGTCTCTAGGTGAACCACTCCCGAGAGTGCCAGTGGCTTGACCCTCCAAAAAGGGTGGAACCGGTCGTCAAATACTATCAGTCCAGAGGGACGGACACTGTGCATGTGGTAGGGTTTACCGCAGGGAATTTCTTCCTCTCAGTGCTGTGGTAACCAGCGAATCTTACTGAAATCGACTGCAAAGGGAGAATGAAAATTACCACCGTTTGGTCACACAACCCAATAATAATTGCCTAATCCACCACAGCGCGGGGTCACACGTTCCGAAAAGACACTGCTCGAGATCCTGAAGTTTAGTCGGGGAATTCCACGACAGTCTTCGTGTAGCCCTGACTAACACTGACTCAGCTCTTTCCGACTGCCATCTAAACCAATCCCTTAGCGGCCTTCTTCCGAGTGAAAAATATGGTTTTCAAAAGCTTTTCAAAAACGACCCGGCTGCTTTCTCGGCACGAAATAAAAAAGTTAAAAAAGTTTTGGAAGCAAGACAAAAGCTCTTTGCATGGTGACTGGCAACAAGTTGCCGATGATATACCAGTCGGATCGCCCGGCTGACTCCGAGCTCTCCTCCTTGTCTTTAGCTTCGCGGAGCTAGTCTGGCTTATAGCCGAGCCGCTCTATAATGGGAAACGCAACCCTTTCAATCACTGGGCGCGCTGTATTGGTCGAATCATAACAGATACTGCATCCCTGCAGATCCTGCACTCCTTAGCAAACGCCTGTACTTGCGTTCCGCGCCATAACGCCCATACAATACATAGACGTATAGATACAGATACAAAGTGCAGTCGATCAATACAGCGCTTACTGAAGTATGAATAAGTGTGGGTACTATGCTCCCTTATTACTCGTTTTCATCAGCAAGTGAAAGCTCGAAATAAAAAAAATTGTAAAATTTCCCTGACTTTCCTGTTTCGGGCGTACTACATACCAACCCCCTCCCCCCGTCGTCGACATCGACATTATATATAGAAGGATAGTGGGATGAGTTCATTTTCTATCGTTATCAGGAAAGTGATGGTTGAAGGAAAAATTAGACCGCTGAGCCTTCAATACTTGACAGTGTAATGGTCATAGATGTCGCAAGAATATCCCCTTATCCTTTCTTATCAATTGATAAGATTGCCTGTCACCCGTCAACAATGTCGCTATCACTGAAACTCTTTAATTTGGTGGTGTAAAGGGCTCCAGCGCTTTGAATGAACAACAAAGGCAACGTTTCTTATCAGCCTCTATCAGTTACTGTCGATTGAAATTGCTTCTTATTGAAACAAAATTAACCCGAAAAAAGATCGAAAATGTCACGAACTTTAGGAACATCCTTATATCTTTATGCCATGGCAATTTGAAGGGCTTCATATCTCACATTACAAGGTCTACAGTAAACATCGGAACTCGCTAATGAGATCGAAAAAGAAAGAATTGTGAAATTCAAAACGGAATTTTTATGCCATGGCTAATTAGGCGTGGTCCCCAGGTCGAAGTGGTCATTTGTAACGAGACATAGATCATGGGACGTGTTTTGGATGCTGATCTCAAATTTGCCTTTGAAAATCGTAGAGCGATTTTCTGGAGGGTGTTGCGAAGCCTTTCGTCGGCGTCTAACATGTCATGGAAAAGGATAGCTGCTGAGTTTAATCTTTCTCGCAGGAACATGTAAAAAGTGTTTGTAACGTCATCACTAGATCAGCGTTCGCCTGGACTTGCCTGTAAAGGACTTGTAAGGAGTTACGGTACGCTTTGACGCCTAAACGATAATCAGCTCGTGGTGCACGCCGGAAGCGTTTTCGTGCTAGACGATTATAATAATTGTGTGTAAAGGACTTGTAAGGAGTTACGGTACGCTTTGACGCCTAAACGATAATCAGCTCGTGGTGCACGTCGGAAGCGTTTTCGTGCTAGACGATTATAATAATTGTGTTAATGGAGTCAAATTACCCGGTACAAGTTTGCAGCCAAATCTGCTATTTTGAGCGAAATTAGTAAAGTAGGGCACTTATGGGGTGGGGTGTATTTCATGCTCACACCTATTCAGCATCTCTCGAATAGGGCCCTATCTTGCCCTTGCATGGCACGTCATTTGTGTTACTGCTCCGGTTTTCTTGATGGCTAATAGCGAGTCCATCTGAAAATAAGCCATTTGATAGGTTGACTGTAGAACTATCGGCTGCCACCAATTGCACATCACTGGCTCGCCCTTTCGATGCTAAGCCGAAATCTTGCACTCAGCCAAAAGTCCATCCTCAGAAACACTTTTGCTCCCTGGACTCGAATGTGACACTCATTTGGCGCGAAAACGTTTGTGGCAGGCACAACGGGGACCTGTGCGAAAAGGTCCTCGTGCAAGGTGGAGGCGCATAAACCTGTTGGAAACAGCATCAGAAAAGACGTCTGATGGTGTAAGTCCCACCACAAACGGCCACTTCGACTTGGGATTCATCCCTAAAAGTGTTTTCTGGACTTCAAAGAGACATACTTTGTAGAATGCAAAAACTTGTCCCTCACAAGAAAGACCTGAACCTTCATCTTACGACTCTGAAGGCGACGCTCTTACATATGGCATTGCATCGCGAATTCATGCATGGCAATCGCGCTTGACTGTGTGTCCCTTATTCCGAACAGACCTTCTTAACTCTGTTCAGAAAATAGCTCCGCAAGTTGGAGGTAGATTTGAGATCAGCGTCAAAAAACACGTCTTGCGGTCTAGGTACATTGTCTTCTCAAACTTGCGTAATTAAACTTCATCTCAATATACTAAACTAAGTTATTACTAGTAAATAATATGCATAAATTATAGGCTTTGTAAGCGATATGAAAACGGATGTGCTAAACAAGGAATAGATGGGAATAAGCAGAGTGATATTAAGGCAAGAGCAATGAGGCACACAATCTGAGGGCACCGAAATTAGTGTACAGGCCTCATCATTGCTTACCGGTGGGACGTGGCAGTGCGGCTGCGTCTGGTGCGGTTTGGCAGAGTCGTTCTGCACCAGTTTTTGTAGCGCGCAAAAGCATTACTGTGTTGAACCCTTCGTATTACTCGTTTTCTACCTTTTTTGTCGCATACGCGTATCAACAAAAAGGCTGAGAACGGCTTCAACAGTGTGCGCACTCCTTCTGGCTGACACGCCCCACCGGTCCGCAATGATGAGGACTTATTGAGTCTCACCAGATAGAAGAGGAGCGAATATAGAGCGGAAAGAATATAGGAGACCTTCGAGTCGGAGGAAATGTCAGAACACTGTACCGAAGACGTGACGAGCCGCCAATATCTTAGCTGGGCCATCTCGCGCTTAAGCACCATCTCCTTTTTGTCCATCCGACCTCCAATGCTTTTCTTGTCAACATTGCCTTAATCGCTCATCGATTAGCTATAATTAAAGTTACAATGGCTCTACATCAATCAGAATAAGAGTAACGAAATGAATTCATTTCTTCTGTAATTCAGAAATGTCTTTCTGTCTTTTGTGGTGTCTCTCTGGAGGACGACATTGTCGTCACGACTATGTCTCATTACAAAGGCCACTTCGAGCTGAGGACCATCCCCAGTGATTAGGATCCTTAAAATTGTTAAAGTGAGAATTATTTGCATCTTGTGGGTTCCAGGCTCGCTGAGCGACGTGACACGACCACCACCGACATGGAGAGAGATGAGATCGCAAAGCGCTGGAGGAGCAACGAATTCACTGCTGAAGAAAGCCATAGCAAATCGCTTGAAACCATCGATTTCCGCTGATAAGAATCGGCCACCAACAGAACGATCTCAGGCAAACGAAACAGGCGCTAGTCCTTTGTCTGAGGGTGATCCTAATGCGATAAACGACTTTAGCGCTAGAGATTTCGACATGGATCCTTCAGCAAAAAAGGATGACGTTAAAATAAAGAAGGACGACCCCAAACCGAAGAAGGATGACGTCAAAATCCCGACCAACGACAGCGATCAACACGACACCACTTCGAAGACGGCGGAAAAAAGTGCGACTTCAGACCAGCCAAACAAGTCAGCGGAAGCTTTGAGGGACAGGAACGCAGTACCTAATCGGCCAGCATCGACAGATCAAATTCAAAGTAAACGTGGTGCCAAAATGAAGACCACGGAACAATCATATGGAAAAGCCAACCAACAGGAATCGGCAGAGTCACCTTCACGCGATAGTGCAGAAAAAATTGAACTGGACGGAAGTGCGGAACAAAGGCGAGAGTCAGTAGAGCTCTTACCTAAAGGCGAACCTGGTAAAATGAATAAGAAAGTAGCTCCTGCAAAAGAGGCCCAGCACCGTTCTCCTCCCACCGATCGTCCAAGGAATGGCTCTGTTCAAAAAGAGAGATCTGCCAGTCCTTTGACCACCTCCAATCCTTCTGCAAAAAGACCGTCGTCCCAGCCCATTCAGTCGGAGACGTCACGAAATAATTTGATGGCCCTGAACATTGATCCGCGCCAAAAACGTCCGAGGCACAGAAGTAAGGGAGTCGCGACAGATGACATCCGAAGGGGTTCCACTATGAGTGAATCATCGCGAGTGTCGTTTTCCTCACATAAGAGCGTTACGTTCAGCGATCGCGTTCAGTTGCATGAGATTGAGCGAAATGAGATGTCGTCAAGTGAAGAAGATGCAGCCATAATGAGTGATGACGAGCTAGTGAAACATCCCCCCGTCAGTCGGCATCGTCGGGCATCCTATCCCCAGCAGAATGAACCTGAAGACGAACAACTGAGCGACTTATGTAGTCCTCAGGACGATGACCAAATGATCTTTGGAACTCTTAGGCAGTCCATGATGTTGCCTAGAGATGAAGTGGTAGAGAGCGATGACTATGCTGCTGGATATCCGCCAATTAGCCCAGCGGAGCAACGAGGATTTGAGAGTAGAGGTTCGCAGATTTCAAACTGTGATCTGGAGCAGAATCGCAGCCCCATGCTCTTCCCTCAGCACACGCGATTCCCTGAAACTCGTTCCACTGGTGTACAGGCTACTGAAATGTTCACTGGATCCTATCCGCAGTTCTATCCCCACATGGGAACCAACATAGGAATGGATGTTCATACTTTCCCTCGCTCAGCAAGCGGATATTTCGAGGAAGACGACAGCGATGAAGAGGAAACACGTCACTCGTATGCGCAAATGTACTATCCTGGTGAAAGAGAGCATGCTCCTGGCGATTCCCCACTGTTCTTCTCAGGAAGAGGCCCAGTTGCAGGACATTACATGGGAATTCCCACTTACGATAACTCTCCGAGCCCTATTCCTGGAGACGATGATGACCGCTCGAGAAATGAACCATCCCAGCAGCTTCAAACTGGTCAACTGAGCTTCAGCGTCTCCCACAGTGAGCATACGACACCACGAAGTGGGACTCCAGATCAGACTACTCCCACACCTCAGCACATCGTGCAACCAAGAACGAATCTTGGAGTGCAAATGATAGGGAACGTGAGGCGTGATGAGAGAGGCGATATCGAGGACGAAATGCGAAGACAGTTTCTCGCTAGATTCGGAGCTGGGCGTCGAGCTCCAGTAGCTGAGGAAGATCCATGTGATCCCGTTCATCCGATGGAACCTTCCGATTCCATAAGTTTCAGTAGCTCTCGGGAATCGGTTGTTTCGGCTGCGTCCATTGCAAAGGAGGCTTTCACTCATAGGCATTTTGATTACTGAACTTTTTCTTCCATGCATGTAGAGTATATTGTTCAACCTTGACACTGAAGCGCTCTATTTACATTTGATAAACGTCTGGAACACAATATAACCGCCAAGAACTTGTTAGCATTCCGAGCAGTGTTTCTTCACTTCTTTTCCCGTACAAGCTCGCTCAGCCTGGGTGCATGATCCACTGTGGGCAAGCTTCGCTCTTGCGAGTGGTTGCTGGCGAGCTGCCAAAGGTGCCTAAATTCTCAAGGACAGACTGTACCTATACCTATGTGTACTGTGGTCCTTACCGTGGGGAGAATGGCTTCGCAGCTGCAGTAACCGGTTCTCCGGTTAGAAGTACACGGAAGTGGGGCTGGTGGGTACTGCTGGCTGCTGAATGACGTCTCCATACTCTGCTCGCGTTTCTCGGCCAGCCAGGCGCGCTTCTTGTCTGTACACTATCACTTCTGGCTGTTCTCTACCACTGAGTACGTGTTTTGCTGGGAGACCTTGGCATCGACGCAAATGCTGCCCCTTGAAAATGGCGCGGGTGGAGTATGAAGACGGCACGTGTGTACCAGTGACCTCCAGCCCCTTTCCAGTGCCTTTTCGAGGGGAGAACGTGGCCTGCTATTGCAGATGCGGACCGATTCGTCTCGCACATTGCAAGGACCGTCGGAGAAGGTGAGTGTACAGTTTGCCTGTAACTGAGGTGCGCCTACCTTACTTCAGTTACTGCATAACCTTCGAGCTCGACGCCCTCACACATCATTTGTTTGCGCATAATGAACGTCAGAGACATCGTTAATTGTAACTGAGCGGATCAACCGCGTTTTTTTCCGACAATGTTCAAAAAATATCATGAAGTGGTAGGTATCACTGGGAAATGCTGAAGAAAAAAGACCCATGTTGTCTTCGAATCTTGCAGAATATTTTCTGAACAGCTTGCACTCAAACGTCACTAGTCCAGATTCTCGATCATGCAAAGATAGTCCGTCCAAAGTGTTGCACAAATTGGCGCTTACTACAAAAATACGTGACAAACCTGTCACCGCGCCAGGTGGATGTATTTCGAGAGACACACTGTACGCCCACCCTGCCATGTAGTACGTGGACAGGTCCGTAGCCGTCGAAATGTGTCACTTTCTCTACTCGAAAATGCGCGGAAATCAAGCTGTAGGGTCATGACAGTTGGATGCTGTTTTGGACCCCGCCCCCTCTCTACACATATAATATTATGCGAAACGTAGTTGCTGTATAATATTTATTATGATCTACAGCGAATAAATACCAATTAGGCTTTGCTTCCGAGCCTAGCCGGTCTCTCACCGTTCTTTTCCATACATCTTGTACTTGAGGTGCCGGTGTGGCTCGCGAGATCAGTGGTGACGATCGTAGTGATCATGTCGTGACCTACCGCGTTGGTTATCGACTGTTCGACTCTGGGGCCCAAAAAGGGCGGGAAATGTCGACGCGAGGCCACTCCGGCAGTTTTTCTCCAGTTTGCTGAGGGAGAATGCGCCACGCGGATTGAACCGCTTCATTTTTATTAGTATCAACTTCTAACAGAAACGAGCAACAAGTTATTTCATATTCTGAGGGTGGTCCCTCGAATCTTATTTTTTGGTTTCTTGCGTTAAGGCGAGGTGTCGAGGGCTTCTCCCTTGCTTCCGGAGATCTCCTTCGTCTCGCGTGTGCTGCTCTTTCGCTCGCCGCGTAGGTTTCCTTGGTGCTGCTGCCTCTGCAACAGGAATGCAAATGAAGAAATCGATCGGGTGGGAAGGGAGGGTGTTTGGTATTTATTCGCTGTAGATCATAATAAATATTATACTGCAACTACGTTTCGCATAATATTATATTATAATCAACAGCTCATAAATACCAATTAGGCTCGTTCAAATCACCTTAGGATCGATTTCTGATAGGAGTCTCGCAAAGGCTCTCTCTGGTAGAAATTGCGAAAGGTTGAACTCCCTGGAGCCCACGCGGCCGCTTTCATTATTGTCTCTAAGGACACGCCGTGGTTGTATGCTTTGGATGTGCCTGCGGAGCGTGTTGAATGAGCTGAGAAGTCACCTCCTACCCCGGCTTCAACTAGTACCGTCTTAATCCACCTAGCTACGGTGGCCGCGGAGATTGGTCTGTGAGGTGAAGCGTAAGAGAGTAAGAGTGCCTTCTCCCGACCGCGGAATGCTTCCGTTGCTGCGAGGTATTGCTGTAAGGTCTCGACAGGACAGAGGAGACTGTTGTCTTCGTATGCCTCGTACACGGCTGACTGGGGTGGACCGTACCTGCGGTTTTTGTTTCGATAGTCGATAAAGAACACCCAGCGATGAGCGCTCCTCTGGAGGCTCCCCAGGGAAAAGGAAGCTATCTCTGACACCCGCTTAGGGGAACACAGAGCAAGTAAGATAGTGAGCTTGAGGGTAAGCTGCTTTAGGGACAGCAGTGAATTTTCACCGAGATTTATTATGTAGCTTAAGACCTTGTCTACGTCCCACGTAGAGGAATATTTGGCCTTCGGAGGGTTGGCACGGAAGAGGCCTTTCATGAATCTCACCACGAGGGGATCTTCTCCCCAGGAGGTCCCAAACAGCAAGTCTGAGATAGTGGCAACAGCCGCCTTATGAGATGCAACAGATGAATAGCTCATTCCCATATCCGCCAGCGAGGCTGGAAAATTACAGAGGGTTATGTGGTTAGCAGCAGCTTGTTCGGTTCCTACCTGTGTGAGGTAGATGTGCCACTTATTCAGAGAGGCATACTGCCGTCTAGTATTTGGAGCCCAGCTGGCCAGGATAGTATCAACCGTCTGCTGGTTGCATCCCGCAGCGGCCCAAGATTTGGCGAGTTCCTCCAGGCTAGCAACGCGAAGTTCTTCTGTGCTAGCAGAGGATGTCCTTGTCCTTGAGCATTGGACAGGAGCGGACGTGCGCTGCATTTCAGCCAGACCGGTTGTTCCACTGCGTGTCTCAAAAGCAGAGGAAACCAAGTCTGGCTTCTCCAGAGAGGAGTGACGAGAATCAACGTTGCACCGTCTCTGACTGCCTTCCGGAGAACTCGTCCGATCAGGTTGCACGGTGGAAAGGCGAATCCGAAGATCCCCGACCAGTTGTGCGCGAAAGCGTCTACCTTTGACGCACCTGGGTCAGGATTCAATGAGTAGTAAATATCCATTGTGATTGAGTCTTGAGGCAAAAAGGTCATAGGTCTGCCGAAGAGTGAAAATATTTGTTGTGTTGAAAGGTTGTCTAGGGACCATTCACAGATCTCCTGGCGAACACTCTGGATTCTAAATCAGCTTCTTGATTTTCCCTTTCCGGCCTATGGTTGCGAGGATGCGTATATCTCTGTCAAACACCAAGACCATATTCTTTGCGCTATCTGGGACAGTCCGCCGCTTGTCGTGCCACCCCTACGCTTCAGATAGGCAATAGCCGTTGTATTGTCCATCTCTAGGAGCACGCTAATGTTCCTCCATTTGTCTCCGAAGGACTGTAATCCAAATAGGGCTGCCAGGAGTTCTAGCACGTTGATGGCAAGTTGCCTCTTGCTCGGACCATCTTCCCCTGTGCGCCTACCATTACAAACCGCTCCCCAACCTCTCTTGGAGGCATCCGTCACTATAGAGGTATCAGGAGAGAAGTGAGTGAATGGGTGACTGGCGTAAGCACTGAGATTATCGCGGAACCAGAGAAGGTCCTCATTAGTTTCTTCTTCTAGTGCTATTGTATTGTTGAATGACTCTTTGATAAACGGATTTGTCTTATTGGCCAGCTCGCGCTGCAGACGCCGCGTCATATGGGTAGAATAGGGGAAGGCCATTGCTGCGAAGTTGACGCGTCCTAGAAACGCCGAGAGTTCTCTCGCCGATATAACTCTTTTCTGAACTAGAGACGAGGCTTCCGTCTGGATTTGCTCAAGCTTGCTGGGAGGTATTCTAAACTCTCCTCTCCTTGTATCTATGATCAAGAATAAGAATTCAAACTCTTGGCAAGGGATCAATCGAGATTTGGGTAAATTTATGGAGAGACCCAAGTACTCGAAAAACTGAATGGCGTAAGCAACCTGTTGGCGACACTCACTCTCCGTGTCCGCAAAAAAGGCCTAGTCATCAAGTAGTTGATAACTCTTATGCCGCGCGCACGAAAATGCGCGGCCACTACTCGCATTGGCTTGGTGTATACATAAGGGGCCGTTGCCAACCCGAATGGTAAGCAGGTGAATCTGTACAGAGTCTGGTCCCACCAAAACGCCAGGTAATTTCTGTGTTCTATAGATGTGTTTATTGCGAAATAAGCATCGCGCATATCGATTTTGGCACAGAAATCCCCTTTGAAAGCCACGTCTGCTACCGTGTGCAGAATGTCCATTTTGAAATGGGAGATATCAAGGTAGGAATTGAGAGGCCTCAGATTCATTATGGGTCTTGTGGAGCCATCCTTCTTGGAAATACCAAACATTGAAGAGACCCAAACTCCAGAGTTAAGGGGAGCCTTCTCTATAACGCCCTTTTTCCTAAGTTGAGATAACTAGTCCGCAAGATTGGCGGGAGTCGCTAGAATCTGCCCCAATGGAAGTGAAAGGCAAGGTTTAGTACTACCAAAAGGGATCCGGTACCCCTTTGTGGTTTCTAATATGAAGGGATCTGACGAGATCGTCCACCATGCTTCTAGGAAGTCGGCTAGCCTACCCGCTATGCGACCAGTATGAGGACTAAGTGCTACAGCGCTACCCTTAACCGACTCTCTATCGGAAATCGAAACAAGCGACAATTGAGAGATAGAAACGTCTGAAGGGAAACCTGTCCTTCGAGTGACGCGGTGGTGTGGCCTTTCTCTTCTTGGCGCTCTGTGCTCTCAGTTTCTGCAAGGATTTTGTTATGGCGGAGTCTGCTGAGGCTTATTCATCGCGCAGTTCCTTCCCGAACAGGTCCGGGATCAGTGTCTGACGCACGTGATGCACCATAGTTGAGCCCGCTAGTGGTAGTCTGCGATACGAAGGCATCGCTCTCCTCGGTTCAACTCCCAGTGCTTTGAGGAACCGCTGTCTGCGAAGTATAATTAGGTCCATCAGTGAGCCCAGTTTTCGGATCAGCTCCACTATGTTGAGAACATTCAGCAATGTCTCGTGTAAAGTGCGAATTCTGGTTCGTGTATGAGGATGGCACGGTCGTTGTCTCGCGGGAGCTGTTCGTCGATCGCTGGTACCTCCCCAAGTTTAGAGGCAACAAGCGGCAGCTCTCAAAGCAAGGTAGATCTCTCGGCATGGCTCAAAGGCATTCCTGCTGCGAAGGAGTGGAAACGCTGTCGTGCCTGCTGAAATTGCGCAAATATAAGTTCGAGGCACCACAAAGTCTCAAGAGACTGTTTAAGCCAATTACTCACCTCCGAAATAGACACCCTTACCCGGAGTGTCTTCTGCGGCACTGCTGGAGGCGCTGGTACCTCGTCTTTGGCTGAACGAAACTCATCCTTTCTCGGAATGCGGATATCCGGCACCGGAGGAGCTAGGGGTGATCTGTAGCTTCTGCCGCTCCCCTTGTCAACGCTCCTCTCACGAGACGTTGACCTCGACCGAGAGTTGCCGGCCACTCTCCTGTCCTGCGAGTTCGAAGAGGCGGAAGAGTGGTCCGAGTCGGAGCTGCTGCGGCTGGACCTTGAGGCCGACCTCGAGCGGCTCATCTGCAACAGGAAGATTTGTGCCAGAAATCTACTGGACAATTCTTGCAGATTCAGCAGGTAGAAAGAAGAAGAGTGGACCCTGGTTGCACTGCAACTCGAGGGTCGGAGAAGAAGAGAACCATAGCTGGCGCCCAGGGCGTCAGCGACGATGGTTCTAGAAGGTGGAGACCGTGAGCGTGTGCAAGCTCGAGGAAAAACTGCCGGAGTGGCCTGCGTCGACATTTCCCGCCCTTTTTGGGCGCCAGAGTCGATACAGTCGATACCCAACGCGGTAGGTCACGACGTGATCACTACGATTGTCACCACTGATCTCGCGAGCCACACCGGCACCTCAAGTACAAGATGTATGGAAAAGAACGGTGAGAGACCGGCTAGGCCCGGAAGCAAAGCCTAATTGGTATTTATGAGCTGTTGATTATAATATCTATGACACACGAGTCGATTCTGAGATCTCGCAGCCAACATCGTAAGCATGCCTGTTATCGGACTAGTTAGCGAATTCGTGGACATGCAGAGAGCAATCAATTGTGAGAAAGCAGCGCTCGGTTTTAGTCAGGAGTGTGGCCGGTCGATGGCATTTTCCTGGCCTGTCTGTGGAGTCCGAAACGTCACCACTATCCTGAGTCTCATTTCTGCGCGCATTCGACTGACGAAATAGGCATATTTTTACAGCTGTGGATCCGGTCACCTCGCACATGGCAAGGATGAGGACCGTTGAAGGGGACATTACCTAGATATAATTAAAGCCATAAGGCACGATAATTTGGTACTCGGTCTAAAATGACAGCAGGAATGCCATGAAGTGGGGAAATGGCGAAAAAGCTAAGTGGAACGGTCATAAGCCTGCAAAAAAGTCTTTGTTTTAAATGACTGAGAAAGCAGTTTTGGACCATTTTTCCGTCGCCATAGTGCCAAGAACCACTACGGTAGATAAGACAGCATGTATGTATGTACTCACCTATCTATGCTGCACAGCAACCGCTTGATATCAACCCCTTCGCTTCATGCTGTGCTTCCAAATGAAGCGACGCGAGCATCAGCATCGGCTGGATTTTTGTGTACAGGAGGGCGCGAAGGGCGTCCGGGTTGGCGTGTTGCAGCTTGATAGGGCGCTATAAGGGTGCCATGCTTGGAGAAGGCGCCACGCGGCGCTTGCTCAGAGGCGTCGACCATCCTGTGTCTTCATAGGCGTTTCAATCCTAGAGGTGTTGGGGTTTTATCGAGCCACTTACCTTTAAAGATAGCTCCCGCGCTCAAGTAGCACATGATCGCCCTTCCTTGTGCAGGTAGTTCAGCCCCCAGGCTAGATACTGTCCTCTCGCGACTTCACAGTGAGCGAGGAGCGAGCCAGCCGCTCAAAGTTCTAATTCTAGCGCCCACCCAGTTGGACCGCCCCACTTGCTAACTGTCCTCTGACGGAGAGTCGCTCAATGTTCTTTGTTGGGACGGCGGGCATCAATCGGAACTGCATGTAATACTTTTTGCTGACCGCACTCGTGCCCATAAATAATTCTTCTCTCCTTCATCACATTTTATTCATTGGGAACACATACAATCAACTGCAACCCATCTCGTAGGGTAAAATGCGTAAAAATCACGAATGGTGCAATTTCTTTGGTGCAAAAGCTCCACATGCATCAAAAGATGTACCCTTCACGTAACCCCAAATTCGAACGCCAGGTTTTTGAATTTTTCCTTTTTCCAAAAGGTTTTTGTTCGAGTCTTTGTTGTTTTTTATATTCTTTTTTGAATTGGATGTTGTCCACTACTGGGAAATACCATAAAGGGATTTGTGAGCCAGGGGTTGCCCACGGACCGCAGGGCGGTCTAACTGTAAGGGAGCAATTTTGTTCGTGGTGTTCTTGTGGGCTGTTCTTGGTTTTCTCCTTCGTTCAAGAATTACTTATCAGCTACTGTTTCATAATTGGTCAGCAATTATTCTTGACACTTTTATCGCGGGAGCTGTCTTTAAGTTACCGTGAACATGAATGCTACTTCAAAATGTACTCTGCTGACCTCTACAATCAGTTAATGTCATGATCTACAGCCTCAAAAGGGTTAAACTGAACACAGCAGGAGCTCTTTCTTTCTTTTCAGTGAAACTGATCTGAGTCAACCACTAGAAAAACGATACGACTTCTCGCATGGTGATCACATATCCCAAGCGCTTGGCGCACCTCTTTGGGCAGGTACCGAGAAGAGCGATACCGAACGGCGCAAAAGCAGTGGAAGTTCCTAGGTCAATTCTGCCCATTTTTTGCGATTTTTACCATATCACTGATTCCCTGTTCAATTTTATTGAAATATTGACATTTAGTTTATTGTAGTTGTCTCATTAAGTTTGCTAAGATGATTCGTTCATTAAAATTGACATTCTGATGAAACTCGTGCCAATGCCTGGAAGTAAATGTACTTTGTAACTTGTTATGCGTGTATGTCTTACGAACAGTATGCTAGTTCACTCACAGGGGAATGAATAATTTCCAAGCATGTACTCACAAAGAACAAGCACCGTCCGCAACACGAGCAGCTACGACTCAGTTTCCAGGTTGGATCCATCAGGACCATCTTCCCATCCTTTGTTACCTGGCAAATTGGTACCAGACTCGCCTGACAGGGGATTGACTTTCTTAATGGCAAACTCCCACAAGTTACTATGTAGGCCATATCGCATTGGAAGAGCCACTATGTATCTGAATATAACCAGAGAGCGTGGCGCAGCAAGGTGATAATAGTCAGTTCAGAGCCTTCCTCTCAGGCTGGTTCATACTTTCGCCTACCAGCGTCCACCAGCGACCGCTAGCGTTCCGAGCGTCCGCCAGCGCCAGCGACAGGAGATGGATATCGATCTAGCGCCTGCCAGCGTATACCTGCTTTTGCTAGCGCCCACCAGCGTATCGAGGGCTAGGGAAGTATAGCGTCTCCCAGATGTTTGCTATTTTCCTATTTCCCCATACTCTCTACTCCTGGTCGCTGGTGAACGCTGGTAGAGCCAACAGCCGCCAGACGGTACCTATACTCCCCTAGCCCACGAGACGCTGGCAAACGCTAGTGAACGCCAGCAGATGCTAGCACTCGCTGGATCGATGCTCATACTTTCCTAACCATTGACGCTGCCGGACGTTCGGAAGCTAGTGGTGGCTGTGAATGACTTTTCCTTACCTATTGTGAGTAGCAGCGGGGTAGACGACGTACCTGTAGTAGTTTTATCTTATCGAACGAGGATACACCGGTTACCTGACTTTAGAAAATTAGTAGTAGAGACTTTCCTGATCAGATTGGGTCCCTGTTTCTACCGTGTATCATGCTTGTCAATGTCAATCAATGTCAAGCAATAGTCGCTCTACGCGCTACTACTTCGAAGTAGGTCTGCTTCCTTCGTTCCATATGACACTTAAACCTTCAAGTATTTTCAACAACTGGAAAATCCCATCCCTTCGTTTCAAGTATTTTTTCACAAACAAAGCTAGCATTAGTCAGAATATATAACAAAGAAACAGTTTTCTCCTCTGAAAGCCTGTATGGGAACTAAATACATAGTCTGTTGTACTGAATTACTCTACAATTAGTAAAAAATATAAAATCTTCATTCAAAAAATATTTTACAAGAGAAAAAATCAAAGCTATCACAACTGACCAGGCATGATAAGAATGTCAATATGTCAAGTGAAATTAAAGTAAAGCAAAATGGAAATCATACAGTATATTATCACAATACCGATACTGATGTTGTACACTTAAGTGCTACGTTGTGATGTACCTCTCCTGCAGCAAGGACTATAGAAGATGCACACGGTTATTATCTGAAAGTACTCAAAACATTCACTCTTTATGATCATTTACCTCTCCGTGAGAGAGAACTGCATCAAGCCGCACGCATAGAAGAATTTTCAAAGGTTCAGAATCTTCATGGCTATCCTACAGGATCGACAGCCCTTCAGGAGTTACTGTTCGGCGCTGTAGGGTTACAGGTTTGCTTGCTGCAGGTCCTGGACGTGTCAGGGGCCTGGGGTTGGCGCAGCGCCAGCCCGTTCTTCAACTACTGTTGAAGCGGCTATGCGAGCAGATTGGTGGAAAACGAGTTCCGGTGACTTTTATTAATTATTTGTTATCTACAGAAAGCAAAACCAGAGCTCCGAGAGTTTGAAGCACAATGAACCAGTCAATGAAGGGCAAATGCTGCGGCTGGCCCCTCCACATCAGGCTTCAGGCATTGATGTTACTCGAAGACAACCTACCGACTACACCGTATAAAAGCCCATCACCTCTTTTTAGCTGTGACATCTAAATAATTGTGCAGAACGAATACCTATTGGATCCCTACTGCGAACTTGTTCGTCGGCACTGCTCAAAGGCGATCAAGGCAGCAAGGGATAAAAAGGAATCACTGTTCTGCAATGTCCTACAAAGGCCTGCTCACACTTCCAATCCCTCAAATCGGTTATTGGACCTGGGAGGATTAAACAACTGAACCAACACCACAACTACCTCCACCCATAACAAAATGTGAAAGATAGGCATTGATTGGCCGCTTCGAAAGGTTCAGTACTGGACCGTCAAATCGTCCAACAATAACAGCTGTGATGTCTCCGTTCATTATCTTTGTCAAAAAAATAAATAAACTCACAAACATAACATGTATAGCACCGATAATCGTAGTAGTCCAAGCGAACCCGATTTTTTCAACCGCAAACCCACCCACAGTGGGACCCATGAATCCGCTAAACGATAGTTCATTCTTTCGAAGAATCATTGGACATCTCTGAGTTGAAGATGTACATATAACCTACCCCAGGGCAAAGGCAGACTGAAAAACACCCGATACACAACCGTAAGTTCGGAAAGAATCATCGTATCCGTGCTCTCTGAAAACAGAGTGTTTTCACTGAAGATTGCTCGTAGGGAAACTGAAATCTGGTATTAAGCTGAGGAAGCTGGGCTCCGGGAAACGTAAGTCTGGTTTCAATATAAGAAACTGGACTTTACATCAGCCAGGGCTTGAACCCAGATCTCACAACTCTGGAGCCCTATCAACTACAGCACTCGCAGCGACAAGCCTCTTTATTGGGTCGCTTGACGAACCTCATTGGAATTTTGAGCAGAATCAAACAAAGAAACTCACTTAACAGCATCCAAACAACTTTGAAACGTGGGAATGTAAAGAGCGCCAGCAGCAACACCAAGTACAGCTAGCGAAATACCAATAACAATAAGATTCCTAAACATTGCTCAGATTCAGCCTTTTTAAAGTGAGTGGGATGATTTTGAGGAACACAATTGATCAGATAAGTTGTAGCGACTGAAAGCTCAGAGGTTTATAGATGGAAGGTACCTAGAGAGAAAGCATGGCCGGTTTGCGCGCGCAGATATTCTCGAAATCCCTGAGATAGGGTAGGCGTAGCCACATGTTTCAACTGAATCTGAAGGCATCCATGCTTCCAGTGAGATATTTTCATCTTGACAAAATCGTGATCGTGTCCCTGTCCAACACAGAACAAGATCGCAGTTGTCCCAGATTGGAATAGTCCACGAGTAACCATTTCCGCGCCATGTTCACATGCCACGCCTACTCTGACTCAGGGATAAGGAGTATACTTACATACATGAGTAGTCATCCTTTTCGAGTTCAACAGAACAGAGGAAACGTGAAAAGATGTGGCGCATTCATCTGAGTTTGCTTCGTGGGAGGTGGGTCTTCCACGAAGCAAACTCCGTTGAATGCGCCCCATCTTTGAGCTCCACTTGAAATCGCGGTTTTTGCTGAGGGTTTATACTAGGGTAAGGGCAAGTTGCGTGTTTCCTAAAATCACAAGTAAGAGTAACTGTAACAGAGCACATCATTAGTTAGGGATATGATCCGTACGGCAACCCCCCCCCCGAAGAGTGGCTTGATACGACCTCTTCCCCAACTAGATTCCTCCTCTGGTACGACCTACCTGCCAAGGGAGGCGGGGGGGGAGTACAGTAGTATAGCAAAGTGGGGTCCTCTAGTCTTCCTTCCAGTTTTTTCGAAATTTCTAAAAATTTTCCTACTTTTTCCTCTAAAATTCTGCTGTCATCAAGCGGAGGTATATAGCACATGTGAAACAGGAAAACCGCAAAAAGACAAGAACCGGAAAAATTTCTCTAAACGCCGCAAATTTCTCCCAGAATGCAAATAGGACCTCCCCGCTCTTCCAACAACAAGTAAATACGACTCCCCCCTTGTAGCGTCCCGAAACAAGAAAAATAAACTATTATGAAACCCTAAGGCCAAATACGACCCCCTTCCCTCCAGCGACCAAATACGACCCCTGTTGGGGAATCCCCAACAATGATGTGCCCTGAACTGAGTGCGCATAAAGTTCGAGAAGTCATAGTAGCAGCGAAACCGTATTAAAACTTGATATTTGCAAAACTTTTGCTTTTTGGGTAGAGATCTGCAGAACAGTTTTACAAAATGCAGGGGAAAGAGTACAGTAAAGTTCTCAAACCATCCAATAATAAAGAACGACGTACTTGCTGAAAGGCAACAACGGTGACGGTCCAATAAGTATCATCGAAAATACGGTGGCTGCTGAGCCAAATATCATCACAGCTGTTGTACATTGAAACCTGTCTATAAGGAGACCCCATATGGGAGCCGATAGGGTGTAGATTCCGCCGCAGAGCAAGAACATCAGACCAATCATTGATGGCGAGAGATTGAACTGAAAAATTTTGGCCGAAATACTGTTTCAATCGCAAGAATTCAAGATAGAAACTGAGCCAGAACTGCACCCGGCAGACCGGACTGACCCATGTATTCAAAGATGGCTCTATTCTTCTGCACAGCAAACCTCCTCGAAAACTCTTAACGACCCTATAAACCACCTACCGATTGAAGATGGGCAGAAAGGGTTGGGTCCAAGAACGACAACGAAATAGCGCAAACAACAACAGCGTAAACCATAATCCAGATGACCGGAATTCGTAGCATTGCAATCATTCCTTTCGATCCGGCTACATCATCTAGAAGATTGCCAGTTGTATGTATACTAGAATTGGTAGCAAATCTGACAGTTTTCTCAAGTCGGCTTGTCGCATCTCTCTTGCAAGCACATACATTCCAGAGGATATTACTTTACTAAACAAAAAAGTTGCACCCTCGCGCACCCTGTTGCACTCTTAAAAGCTACTGCTCCAGAAGATTGAGAACAGCACTTGATAAATAAACGGGATGAGGGCTAGAGTGACTGCTCGTACTTGCTCCGCTTATGCCACTACTCAATTCGAGAATCTTTGAGAGTGGATGTCTATCTATATACTATTACTGTTTAAATTCCTGCCATATGTAACAGAGACATCGAAGGAAATGTTTTAGATTCCAAACAACCATCACTGGATTGAAACAGAACCGGCAGCCACACAGAGCGTACCTCCGCAACTTTTTGCGTATTTCGAGGGGCCCAGATTCTGCACAAGAACATGAAAGTTCTCGGAACGGAGACAAAAAGATGTTCAGAGCTTTAAACCCTGAGTATGGCACTGAACTTCCACGACAAAGCAATGTTGTGAAACAGAGAATATTTGAAATAATTTCGGCGCAGAGAATGCAAACCTAGTGAATGTAAACCCGAAATCTCAGTTCGATTTATTAAAAAAGAGAGTTTCTGAGAATTGCACCTACCGTCCTTAAAGTTTTCGATCAACCACCAACCAAGCGCTGTAGCAACCATGAGAATCGCACCCAATACCAAAAACGGAACTTGAAATCCACCAAACTCGTATAGAATTCCACCAACCACAGGACCTGCTGTGTAACCAAGCCCAGCAAACGTCTCCATAACACCCTTAACAGAAACGTTTTGATAAGGCTGCGTTCATACTTTGCGCAGCGTCCACCAGCGTCCACCGACCACTAGCGTTCCGAGGGTCCGGAGCCTCAGCGACTAGGAAAGTATATCGACCTAGCGTCTGCCGTCCAACAGCGAGCAGCAGCATCTCGAGGGCTAGGGAAGCGTAGGTATCAATCTGGAGTCTGCCAGCGTCTACCGGTGTCTGCCAGCGCCCACCAGCGTCCGGGAGTAGAGAGTATGGAGAAATAAGAGGGTAGCAAACAGCGGATTGGGCGCCGTCGTGAACTCGCGCCTGTGCATCAGCATCGCACAGCTACACTACTCCGAACATCGAATTGCATAGTTCTGTGCTTTGGCAGTTGGGCGGTGCGGTTGCACACGCCGCAATATCGATGGCTAATCCAGCTGCTTGCTACCCTCCTACTTCCCCATACTCTGTAATCCCGGTCGCTGGTGAACGCTGGAAGACGCCGGCAAACGCTAGATGATATCTATACTTTTCTAGTCGCTGACGCTGTCGGACGCTCGGAACGCTGGTGGACGCTGCCGCTATGTGTGAATGCGGTCTTAGTAGGTACCACTCAGAAAAGCAATTTACCACTATAACGGCGATATTGCCCGGAAAGCATTTCGCTGAGATTGCAAAGCTCGACGTAACAAAAGCCGCGTCTCCAACCGCTTCCAATATTCGAATCATAAGGCTAGCAAGAAAGAAAATGTTACCCGATGGAAGATAGTTGAGAAACCTGAAATTGTGAGAGATGTTACGCTTGATCTTAAGTCATGAGAAAGTATTAAAAATCACTTAACGGACTAGAGAAGTAAATTTCATCGAAAATACAATAAATCGAAGCAAAAATTACCCGAAGAGAATAGCCGTGATTCCTGTTATAGCTAGACCCAAAGTGAACATGTTCTTCGAACCGATGAGGGTCATCTAAATACGCATATATCAATGAATGAAAAAATGAGAATAGAAAATGAAGTAGTACTGTCAACAGCACACAAAAGGGAACCTTGAAAAATATTTAAAATACGTTCCGGCATCAGCCTGAAATCACCACTGACGCGATTTTTGTGGACTTGAAGTTCTGTGGAGTTTCTCCTTTACTGAATCGGTCTCACGGTCTCTGCAAGCTATTTCTGGCAGAAAGACGTCAATCGGAGGCCCTTCATAGGAAGTCATTGTCTTACTGCACGTTACCGTATCAGACGATCTGCTGGACAACGCCTTTCTGGCCTAATCTGAAGATTGTCTTGGTTTTTCACCTCATCCCAGAAGGAACACCACCTTGTCGGATGGATGGTTTCGAGGGTGCAAATGGAGGCAATCCGGCTGAACCTTTCCGCAATGTTTCTGCTCGATGAAAACTGGTGAAACAAATCAGCACATTTTCTTGGTGTTCTGCTTCAGGCTGTAGTCCAAGTGACGTCCTTCGCTATTTATGGCACCTGTCCAGTGAGATCACCTTGCTTTTGCTGAGCGCTCTGACGGTGAGACTTGAGGTGACCACAGAACAGTGACACTTCAGCCCCGTCGCTGTTCTCCACATGACACCTACTGAAATAGGGGAACGTTTGATGACCGTAGCGGCCTGCCCTCCCCTTCTACTCATTTCATCCCTGAGATATAGGCGAGGCATTCGAACACGGCATAGAATGGCTCAGTCGCGGGATATTTCGAAGTACGCAGCCAGCCTACCACATCTCAGGGATTTCAGGTGTAATTCCGTCACCTCAGTAAACACAGATCTTCTGCAATAGAGCTTGAACTTACATATCTCCCGAAAATAGGCGCCATGACGAACATCACGAGTTCAAATATTCCGAACACGATTCCAGTTTGGGACTCCGTCATGCCCTTCTTTTTAGCCTGAAATAGGCGAAGTATTAAAGAAGCTGTGAAAAATATTCGGCAGAATGTTTTGGCTGACGTTCCTCTACTGTACAAAACTGAGTAAAACATTTACATTCTAACCCATTTACGCTGGTGTCGGCCATATTTGCTAATTACTGGCTGACAGTCGCACTAATTATATTTTAGATAACTCTAGAACCATAAAACCAATGAATCAGTTAAACTCCGAAATGAAATTGGCAACTCTCGCTAGAAAATAACTCCCGGTCAAAGGGCTCTTTTTATACAAATAACAAACGCAAAGTTCACCATTGAAATATTAGAGCGTCCATACTTTGCAGCAGCCTTCACCAGCGTCCACTAGCGTCTCGAGCGTACGGCAGCGCCAGCGACTAAGAATGTATAGACATCAGTCTAGCGTCCACCAGCGTCTCGAGGACTAGGGAAGCATAGTTATGGATCTAGTATGTGCCAGTGTCTGCTAGCGGCTACCAGCGTCCACCAGCGTTCACCAGCGACCGAGAGAGGGCGTGTGGGGAAGTAGGATGGTAGCAGACAGTTGGATTGGGCGTCGTGGAATTACGGCGTGGGCAGCTGCACCGAATAACTATTAGAACACAGAATTATGCAATGTAATGTACGGTGGAATGTAGCTGTACGGTGCGGTTGCACACGCCGCGATTTCACGACGCTTAATCACTGCTACTTCCCCATACTCTCTACCCTCGGTCCTGGTAAACGCTGGTGGACGCTAACAGACCTGGCAGACGCTAGATCGATATCTATTCTTACCTAGTCGCTGACGCTGCCGGACGCTCGGAACGCTAGTGGACGCCGGTAGCTGCCGCAAAATATGAGTGCAGCCTTAGACATACTTGGCTATCCTTAATCAGACGCACACTCGTCCCATCCTGCTGCGCTCGCGCAGAACAATAGAGAACAATGAAGTGTTTAGGAAAATAGCTGAAAATTACCTCGTCAGGGTAAAAAGGAGCGATGCAGCTGAAGGCTACTGTAGAGCAAAGGTTTGCTAACGCTAGCATTACTACAGTTATCCATTCTTTTGACGATAG
>MU911926.1:22883-62383 GCA_036418165.1 Cooperia oncophora | reverse complement strand
AATAAGATACTAAAATCATGTGGAGAAACTAGTCGTACCTTTGCCGAGATGGTCGATTCATCCTCGTCGGATGCCGATTCACTGGAACGTTCATGATGCATAAAAGGAGAGAAAGTAGGGAAACACCATGAGACACTTCAATAAACTTGCTTTTGACTCTTTCTAAAACCCTTCACCACCCACTGATAACGAGGGACAGTTTTCAACGAAAATAGCATTTCATATCACTTCATAAAGCACAGCTTTATTGTGGTCTTATGAGAAAAACAGCTTTTCTTCTGAATATTCAGGTCGAACATCGTTTTGGGAAAGTGAGACAAGACAACTGGGATTCAAATTAAGCTCTAAGTCCCCACTGTTCTTCTTGGGTGGGTGCCTACAGTTTTGGTTAGTGGCTCCAATTAATGGCAATTGACCTATCGCTATAAATCGCTTCACGCGTTCGCCAGAGTTGCGTGAAGTGGGTTGGAAATCATAATTAGGACATTTTTCAGCCCCTTCCATGGAAATTTCTCAAG
The DNA here is from genome assembly GCA_036418165.1 of Cooperia oncophora. NCBI lineage: Eukaryota > Metazoa > Nematoda > Chromadorea > Rhabditida > Trichostrongylidae > Cooperia > Cooperia oncophora. The sequence goes on along the minus strand of MU911926.1, from coordinate 61,865 downwards.
CCCTCTTATTTCACAGGAGCTTGGAGGCTGTGACCATAAGCCCAGTAAAATTCTTGACAGCAGGGTTTTCATCAGGACAAGTAGTCATTATGGGATGTTCATCAACCCAGATTGTATGTGAGTGGGGATGGAAACTGGGCCATAAGAGCGAACTCACCCATTACTAGATAGTGCAGTGTGGAATTTTCAAAATAGCAGGAACCTTACGCACTTCTAAGCCGGTTTTACTCAAGATCACCTATGAAAAGGCATAGAAGTTTGCGCCACGAAAACTGCATTTGGATTTCCTTTTCACAAGTGCTTTTCATCGGATCTTTCCTGGAACTATTAGGCACTGGCAGGTCTAACTTTTTAATTAGGTCGGTTTGTTTTGAAAACTAAAAAAACCAGTACTTTGGACGGTTTAGCCAGGGAAGATCGCCAACATACCATGGAGTTTTCAATGGAGACCTGGGTAGATCGATAGAGTCTATAAGGTAATTTACGAATATAGAGAGCAAAACTGCACCTGCATTTCACATGCAACTTATAAGCAAGTAAAGTTTGTAATGGTGCATTAGGGTGGAAGCTTGGTGGTGAGCTGTGAAGCATAAAATACATCAAATCGAGTCGTTGAACGTCGAACCTTACACTGAACCACCACGACTCGATTCGATGTATGAGATTCCTCGTTTATGCTTCACAACTCACCACCAAGCCTCCACCCTGCTGCACCATCACAAAATTTGCCTGCTCATAAGTTGCTTGTGAAATGCAGTTTTGCTATTTGTATTTGTATATAACCTTATAGACTCTATCGATCTACCCAGGTCTCCATTCAAAGTTCTATGTTAGCGGACTTCCCTGGTAAGTGGCGCTCAAAAGTTCGCGTCAGCTGAAAATTTCGCGTAGTTGGTGTGACCGATCGCTTTGATCCCGACGGACTGAGAACTGAGCGATCGCGAGAGCGGTCACTACTTATCAAGAGCGCCCACAGTTTCCCCATTTTTTTTACTTACTGTTAGTATTGCCCCAAATCACGTCCTCTATTGAAAGACTGGTGAGTAGCACTTGAACATTGGAAGGGATTCCGTAGATCTTAAATGGTGATGGATGACGAGGAATAAAGCGAGAAACTCCTCAAAAAGGTGTCACAAGTATGCTAAGTTGTGGGCAAAAGTCGAAGCACAGGCGGGACTCGAACCCCACGACGCGAACTGTGACGGTAAACAGCAGTTCGCACGTTTAAGCAAATTATGAGTTCTAAGCTGACCACCGTGCTTGTAATTTTGAGTTGACCACCGTCGTGGAAGTTGCGCTGCTCTAGCTTAGACCAACCGCTATAGGCGTTTGAAAGAGCAAAACTTTGAAAGCAAGTTATATAGAAGTTTAGATTTATAGTAGATAACGTCGCTTTAAGTCGGGGCGGTGGCAGCAGGGGAGGAATGATGCCGGCTCCGGCTGCTTTGCTCTACCAGTTGCGACCGTTTGATGATCAGTAGAGGAAGGGAACAACCATTGGTAGGAAAGCCGCAAGTAGGCTCCTCCCATCATGTTGAAACCGCCCCGACTGATTGCGAGGTTATCAACTGTGGCCCTAAAAACGCTCGCAAAATCTTTCTTAACTCACTCCTCAGTGCTACTCGTTGCCTGCTGTTCCTCCTGGTCCAAAAGCCCTTCGTCTGCACGTCGATTACTGCCATAGGCCAGATTCCGCTTTGCGTCCGTCGATTCGCGAGTTGGTGCACGACGTTCCAGTGGAATGGCGAGCGGTGTAGCAATAGGCATGAACGGTGATGCGATAAATGGCCTAAACATATCAATCATCAGAGGGATACGGCGCAAAAGATGATGAGAGCTGTCTTAACTACTCCACTATCCCCTGGCTTTCCTGTATCCGCCATCACTAAACCCCGATCCATTATCATGAATCATTCACACTCATACAGAAGTCTGGCATCATCTGTGTGCGTGTGCAGTGGGAAAAAATCACCTACCTGTCACCTTTCCAGTCAAAACATGTCGTTTTGAAGAATTTCTCATACTTCTGTAAAACCTCTGGGAACGTATCCGGACTAATAACGACAAGATTCTCCATTCAAACATACGGTTCGACCTAATCTAGCCAAAATAGCCAAAATCAGGTATGGATTCTGAAGAATGAAGAGCTAGAGGGTCACGGAAGAGCGGAAATAGCGCGACATCTCACTTAGATCTAGTTACCATTTCCATGACGTTACTCAAAGAGAGTAGTAAAAAACCAGAGAAATTCTTTATAACAGTAGTTGGCACAGCTTTTGCCATCTATGTCTACTGATGGCAGGTGAGTCAAGAAAAGGGCGCAATTCGACTTGGTGAGGGTGCCAAATGCTGCTTAGCGAAACTTGTACAGGTCAGGTTGTGGAGGGTTGTCAATTACTGTTGCTAAAATGAATCATTTGAAACACTCCGCAGCTCCAAAACAAGTATTTGAGGTCTTAACAAAGTTGTAAGCTAACATGAAACCAGCCCAAGGAATAAGCGAAGTGCAAAAAGTCCCCCCCCCCCCAAGTAGAACTGCGCGGAGAAAAGAATAAAGGACGCGAGTTGCATCTGACTAGGAAGATGACAAGCACTGGGTGGGACCAGGGCACATCATTAGTTGGGGATTTTGGTAGCCTCTCTAAAAGGTGGCCTGATACGACCCCTCCCCTCGAGCTAGTTCCCTCCTCATCGAGCTGTGAAGGGGGAAGGGAGTAAACAGCACGTATGAAATGGAAAAAAAAACCGCGAGAAAAGTTCGACACCCTCTCTTCCCCATCATACCTACCTTTTTCTAAGATTTTCCCAACTTCGAACCAGTTTCTTTGGGATTTTCTGGGAACTTTTCTAGTTTTTCCCAAATATTCTGCTGTCGAAGGGGGGGGGATGAATATATGTTGCAACTGAAACAGGAAAAACCACGAAAAGTCAACGACCTCTTTCAGAAAGACAGAAGACAAATACGACCCTCGTTCTCTCAACAACGAGCGAATGCAGCCCCCTCCCATTATAGCGTCCATGGAACAAGAAAAATCAACTCTCGATAAAAAAGCTTCTTAGAGCAAACACGACACCCTACCCCAGCGATAAGATCCCCTGCCGGAGAATCCCCAACGATAAGCCCGGACTGGGACATATTCGAGAGTAGTGAGAGCGGAGGATGTCATGAACATGAATAATGAGTGTGAGAATTTCGGGCCAGGAGTTCCGCGTTGGGGCGGTGGCGTCACGCAAGCAGCGCATTTAGCACGTTTAACAACTAAGATGAGTCACCAGGCTGTGGTGTACGCGTGACCCAGTTTCTCATCGGTGCCGCAACGTAGACCTCCTGACCGACACACAAGCGGATGGTGACACCTCAATGTTGCGGAACATTGATGGTGTTGCTTACGACAATCAAGCTATTTTATTTGCAGCTTTAGTTAGTACTACTTTAATGAGCAGCGACCCATTACCATCTAGAATCAAGGAAATGCATTTGAGTGGGTCTCAGCTCCGTAGAGTGGATCACATAGGATACTAATATCCATGACAGATTATGGCGTCCAGGAATATCTTATGTTACACCAACCGACGACGTCCGCAAAGATTTAGGGCTTAGCCAAGTGGTCTTTGATTACTTCTCTGCTCTCAGCAAGAACAATCTGCGATCTCAAATGTGTGCCATATTCATCTGCTTGAAAAGGAGATTAGAATATAGGTGTAATCGAGGCGCTTCCAGGCTGCAAGGAGAACTTTTTGTTCGTAGAATTTTGTCCTTTCCACTTGCCCCTACCCCATTCCTCCCCGGATTAGTGACGACGGGAAAACTAGTATAAAATCTTGAAGTCCAAAGTCTTCGCCATTGATTAGTACTTCTTTGAGATGCGGAAAGCACTCTATAATCACTATTCCTTTTAGTCTTACAGTAGATTCTATTACAAAACTTGTCTGGAGGCGTAAAAAACAGGCGTGGAATAGGGGGGGGGACAAAGGAAGGGGACCTCCCTTGATTGACATCTGTTATAGTTAACAACTGGAGGCCTTTTTGGGAAATGGGTGGGTGATTTTCACAAAATGTGGATCGGTTGTAAGACTGAAACAGCACCTACCTTCGAACCTCTCACCCCCCCCCCCCCTTCAACCCCGCACAAAGGTGAAGTTTTTGACAAGCACCTTCTAAAGAGGGGTCGCACAGATGGACGAACTTCGAAGGAGTCGTGTGTATCCGAAATCCCACAGAACTCGAGGCGGTGCCTTGCATTGGTATGTCTGCACGTGGAAACGGAAAATGATAAATTGTTGTCGTTTTAGGTTACAAGAAAATCAATAACATCTTCAATAATACCGAAAGCAAAATAATCAAAAGCATAAGTAATGGTGATATGGATAAGAGACACATCAAGTGGATGACATCAGTTTGTTACTCGTTATATACGAAGTAATCCAGTTTGTTACTCGTTATATACGAAATATCAATTGGCAGAGAGCGAACCCCGTGGTTAAATATTTAAGAAATAAACACAACGTTATGCTATACTAGTGCGCTCAAACACACTGATGCTATCGGATTCTTTACAAGTTTTCAGACCGGAAGTGACGTCATTGCTCACTGATCAGCAAGCTGTTGGGTATCTGATACAAGAGATGGGATTTTTCACAGCGTACGGTGACGAAAAACGAAGGAGTATGGTTGGTACGCTGTCAAAGGTTTGAGTGAGACTAAAAGTTCACACTTCTTTCGCGGTTAAAGTGACAACAAGTTGTTACTTCGTTATGAACGAAGTAATCAATTTTCAGAAAAGGAACGTCATGGAAAGAAAACATATCAAATCAACATCAGGTTGTGCAATATGTAGCAATAAAGATGACAGGAAATGGTTAATTTTCTTGACTTCTTAAAACGAGTTTAGCCTTGGAAAAGTTTGCCAATGCTATTAGAACGCAGGAGCCAAATATTTAAAGGCAGTTGGCACGATGATTTGGTGCTCGGCCTAAATTGCTAGTAGGGCGCTATATACGGGGAAATTGCGAAAGAACGAAGTAAAACGGTCAAAATCCTGCGAAGAAAGAGCCTCCGTTCTCAGTGTGTTAGAAAACAATTTTGTACGAGTTTCCTGTAGGCATCTTGCCAATAACCGCTACCGAAGGTACGGCTGCATGTGCGTACTCATATATCCATACAGCATCATGGCCGCTTCATACCAGTCCCTTCGCTTCTTAATTTGCTTAGCAAATGAACCGATTAGAGCGTCAGGAACGGTCGTCCATTTGTGGGCGGGTGGTTGGGTCGTTATGCTGTGGCTCGACAGGGCCCTTATAAGGGCACCTCCCTTGGAAAAGGCATTATGCAGCGCCTGCCCCGGGTCGGGGAATTCCGTCCTGCCAGGCGTATTAATCCTACTCATCTTGGGGAATTTATCGTGCCAACTGCCTTTAAGTTGTGTGTGAGCTCATGCCTACAGTCTGATGACAGCGGGTTCGATCTCTGCATAAGGTGGAAGCCTAGCTTGCTAAAAACTCGGAGCGAGTGGTCGAGTGGTTCCAGTTCTGGAAGGTTACTACACGATTACCTGTAAAAGGTGAATGAGGCGACTACGCACGCTCCCTCTTACTTGACAAAGGAGGTAGCCGGGTATATCAAGAACGAGGTGTGATCCCGGGCTCTTCTCGCTAATCCTGTACGCCCCAGGAGCACATGAAAGAGTCACTGGAGACCATGCTTTGCGCTAGCGAAATTACTCGATAGCAGATAATAAAGGAGGACAAGGTGCAGAAATGGCAGAAAATGCTGGGGAAGAGTCGCCTCCACTTTAACGTGGACCGTGTCCCTGGGCTCCAATGTATCCCTTGAGAAGCCATCCATCCGCCGACGGTAGCGCAAGGAAAGGCTTGAACAAACACGGCTAAATTAATGGGAGGGAACTCTCAGAAGACGGCGTACCAGAACGCTCAGGTTCGGGATGCACCAGGTCTTGGTAAAAGGTTCACTATGTTCTAATGCAGCCAACCCTAGGCACTAGGCAACAGCCATAGAAAACAACCTAAGAAAACCATAATATACGATGAAGTGGTGAAACGAAATGGGCTTGAGATGGTCCCCTAAACAAGACTGGAGGCAGAAACGAGCATTTCTGTCATGCAATCACCCTTCCAACAAAGGACAAAAGCAGCGATCGCGATGTCACGTACTCAGAAGGTACTCGGAAGTTTTTACGATCATCAGATAGGGAAAACACTAAGCTCCGAAATTCCTGCAAAAGACTCCGAGGAGCCCCAGGAAGGAAATGGAACGACTCCACAGGAATGAAAGCAACAGCAAAACATACTTTGAACAGGAGATAGTCGCTACCTGTAGCAATAACGGTGGACCCACATTGCGGAGTCAACACCAAGAAGAATGAGATATGCTGTAAAGGTGCAACATTCATTTCCTAAACGTTTTTCGTGAATGACGTCCCAAAAAGGAAAGTATTTACTGTATCCATTTAACTAAAAGCCATCCATGGCTGGCGAGGACCACATAACAGAGAGGAAAATAAACTAGCTTCAGCTCACACCCAGCTGTAAGAACTATAAATCGGCGGGTCTAGGTTAAAGTACACTGGTGAGACTGTCATCAACCTGGACCTGCACATCTGCAAGTCTCTGATGCTCTCTTCGGTATACCAAGCTCTTGTGGCCAGACATTCTCCCAAATTCGAGTGCTCCCGACACCTATTCTCCCATAGGCTTACTGGGGCAGTAGCTTGTAAAGTTAGAATGATTAATATTGTATACTTACAGAGTCACATCTGCGTATTCCTGTAACTTGTAGTGTAATGCAGAATATGGTGGAAAATGATCCAGGGCGTGTAGATAGCGATAGACTGACGGACTGTCAAGTAAAGACTGGCCAGGGCAGGTGATGATTGATGGATTGGTGGGGCGATAAAGGGTGGAAGTGGGCCGAGATTCCTTCCAAAGCTTTGGCACGAATGCATTAGAGCTTTAGAGTTGAAAATGACATACTCGTAGAGAAAGTGTAGAAGAGATGTAGCAAAACAGTCTTAAAAAAGTAGTATATCGCAAAGCACCTTCACTATTAAACTTTGATTTTTCAAAAAGAAGTGATTCAGAATGATTTATTCAGAATTGTTGAGAAGCCTTAAAGCCACCTTGTATAGACCTTTTTTCTGGGATATAAGCCGCAATCATCCGCAAATCTGCAGAGAACCATGACAACAAGCGCGAAATATTTCTGGCTACAGCAGCAGCTGTTTTCTTTGCATTTTTTGCATACTCAACTCTCCTAAGTGATTCCAAACAATTTTCATTCAATATGATGGCTTATCTATCCCACCGAGATTTATACCATATGAAGCTAAGTATTATAGAGCTAATGACAGGGTAACGGCACAAAATTGATGTTTGGTAAAACTAATAGGTAAATATTTCAGGGGCATGGAAATAGCTGTTAATGATATCACTGACAATTTAACACGTTACAAGCCGCATGACACACGTGGTGTGTCATATACATATCTTTCTCTCCGCAATCTATCACAAGGTCCATTGAGCAGCCATTTTATTAGGTCATCCCATTCAAACGTGCCGCTACATATAGAGGAATGGCAGAAAAGCAAAGGGGATAGAGCAGCGGGCTACTATACCGTTTGGAAGCTAGTACCTTAAGCTGTGTATCTGTGAAATTTGGCGAACCTAGCCAGAAGAAGTTCTTGAGAAATTGAAAAGAAGCCCGAGTGGTGAAAATAAGCGCCGGTTTTTCAAATAAGACATCAAGTTCATAAGAGGAAAGTGCGCTGCTCAAATTTGACCTGCGCCGTACCAGGTTGTGTGCAAAGGGTGTTCTCGAAATACACGCGTGGAAGATTTGGTTCAGGCAGCCCGTACAAGGAAGAAAGGAAAAAATTTGTTGTCTGTGGATGGTCCCATAATATTCATCCTGCCACAAGAAAAAAGGGTGGGATGAAGTCAGGCACTGAATATCTGATCACAGAGCCGTGGACCCTTGCCGAGCTTCCCGCGAGTCTGACATCCCAGCTGCAACTGCTGCCCGAGTTATGTCCGATAAACTGAGGATGTCAAGAGGTGGCGCATGGGTGCCTAATTTTCTTATAAAGCACGAACGCAAGTAACCGATTCTATAGTCATCTAGCAAATGTTTCTCAGCATGAGATGTCACTCACAACTGTGAAAACGCATACCCGGCCCTAGATGAAATATGGTGCGTCTTGGACTCGCGCCAAAATTCACAATCGTCAATTTGTATGAATGCAGATGAGAAGGCGCCGAGTTCTACAATGAAGAGTTACGTGGGCGCAAGTGGATGATTCATCATAGCAAAGGATTCCCACACTTGTGGCTTTCAAGCGGCTCTATCACAGGGAAACAAATCCTTCACTGTCGCGGTGCATATTGCCTGTTCCTCGGCATTCAGATCGACAAAATGGATGCTACCACACAACTACAAGAAGGCCACTGTTGCTCGTCATAGTGCCAGATCCGAATAACTGGATTGTAGGGCAGTGGTGGGACACAAACAATACTGAGACCTGAGTTCAATCGTCCCATTCGCCCGTCGTAAAGCCTTGCGATTACAACTGTTCTATTCAGTAGAAGATACTCTTCAGACGGCAGACGCTACAATGTTTTGTTATTTGCCGAAATTGCAACAACAGCCAATTTACCCACACTTATTGAAAAATCGAAGCTACCAGAGGTCCAAAGGCCTTCGGGCACTGGAAGCGAGTCATTGCGTGAAGGAGGGATTTACTCATCCCAAAGCTAAAATATCATCTTTCTATTTATTCTCCTCTTTGTTTTATTCAAAAAAAAAACCAGCGGCACGTTTGAATGGGATGACCTAATATATTCCAAAGTTATCAGCCACGGCCTCCCCACCCACGTCTTTGAACACAGAATCAGACAACATATCAAAAGGAACAAAGAGCAATATACTTATAAACAAATAAATAAATATGTATCGATGCAAAAAGGCGACGAATTATGTTAAATCCTCCCAGAGCGGCGGTCCGCAAGGCGCTAAGTATTTGAACCGAAAAACGCAATTTTTTTTCTGGGCCAAACGTTCGCAACATTTGAGACAAAATTCATTCGAACTGAGTGAGGCTTATACCCCAGGAAATAGTGCACCAAATCGTCAGGTACGCAGAAATAGCCTGAAGATGTAGGCTCGTGTTTGTACTCTCAGGAGCAGCGAGTTCCGCACCAGTCGAGGTAAAGGAGCTGTGCTTCGCAAAGTTGGTGACGGTACTGGCATCGGACACACAAGTAGACCGGAAGAAGAAACAACTAGTTACATAATTGGAGTCGTAAAAAAATTAGTCGTAATGCTAGGTCAAATAGTAGTGGCGCGGATAACCCTAGCCCGAGTTTACGCTTAGTGCGCTAAGGCTATCAAGGGGCAGACCAGGTCAACAGTTCGAGGAGGAACTTTGAACGTGGACCTGCTCACCAAGAAACTCGAAAGGCGTGTTCTTCGATGAAAATGAGGAACATCTCTACAACGGAAATGTCACCAAACATCGTGGAATTCTCGTCGCGGCATTGATGTTCTCTAAGCATATTACTCTATCGGATGACCGACGCATTCAACTAGTAAAGTGTGAACGAGTTGGTCGGAGCAGGGTAAGCATCCCTGTACGTGAATGATTTAAAGAGCCCTTTCACTTCACATGCGTCAGCGATAGCGATGTGTACGCCGACGCACAGATGTTACGGCAAAAGCAGTTTCACATACGATAGCCAGGCCACGTCTGACGTTCGGGGAACATTTCGCAAAATGCGATCCCCTCCTCAAAATTTCCTTTTTTGGTGGGGCTTCCACTTCCCTGTCCCCCATGCTGCCTAGCATTATACTTAATTCCCCGACTTCCTTCCTGTCTTCCAGGATTTCTTTCAATGGAATTCCTTCACCCTTCCCCTAAAACCATGTTTTCCGGTGAGGCGAGGGGGGTGGAAGGGGGAGGGGCGCTATACAGTCCACTCGAAACGGGAACAACCGAGAAAAGTCAACAAATGAAAATGTTTTTTCCAAAAGCAACACGACCTCCCACGATGGGATCCTCAAAGCACGACCCTGACGCCCTGACGAGGAAAACAGAACGCACATCCAAAAAAATAGAAGTCTTCGCAGTCTCTCAGAGTCTAGATGTCTTCGACTTAATACTTTTCCCAGGTGTTGGAGTAGTCCCATCGTGACCCTACTTTTAGCTTACAGTAGCAGTCTGGAAGATATTCAGTCTAGAAGATATTCACGACTCAAAAGGTCCCAATTGCAAGTCAAAGTCAACCTGCGTCCGTAATCGATTTCGAATCATCAGTGAGGAAAAACATCCATTATTAGAATTCCTCTTTCAAAAAAGCCTCCGAGTACTATAATATAATATAAATAATATACTTCAATATTTACAATAACAATGGTAAATAAAATCAGCATCTAACAACCAAGTTGAATCGAAATAGTGTGCAGTTTTAAACTATCAGTATTACAAAACTATTACTACTTTTTCAGAAAGCTGTTCCAAATACGGCTTCATCCGAGAGGCTTCCATACCTTTTATGTATTTCAATGCGAGTAATGGGAAGAGTGTTGTAAGCATAGAAAGCGTACTAACAAGTATTTTTGCCAGCATTATCAAATGTTTTGGCTATTTTTTGGCACCCATAAGAGTCATCAGGGCTAGTTACCCTCTATATAGTGCTCACCATTGCGGACCGGTGGGGGGTGTCAACCAGAAGGAGTGCGCACACTGTTGAAGCACTTGTCAGCCTTTTCTTTGAAGCGCGTATGCGACAAAAAGTGGTAGAAAACGAGTAATACGAAGGATATTATACAGTAATGCACTTGCTCGCTTCAAAAACTGGTGCAGAACGTCTTTGCCAAACCGCACCAAACGCAGCCGCACTGCCACGCCCCACCGGTTCGCAATGATGAGGACTATATGTATGCATAAAAAAGGTTTTTCGTTCGATCCAGTCCCCTGCTACGAAAAAACCCTCATTTCTTCCCAAAAATCAGAGCTCTTGTATTCAGAATGGTATTTATCATAGTCACAACGTTTTCTCTAACGTTTGTAGGAATAACCATGTCAAAACGAAAGCTACTTATTGAAACTAAGTAAAGTATAAAGTCGTGGTCAACCTTCAATTTGAAAAATAATTTATTTCATTTATTTCAAGGGGAACCACAAAAAAACGATTTCATAGATGGCCAACAGTGGATTTTTTCAGCGCTTCCACGTGATATTCATATATGGAGATATTTGAATTGAAACAAATGCGTCAAAACGCCGAGAATAGGCAACGATGGATACGTTGCCAAGGCAACTGCTACGGATTTTGAATAGAAAACAAAGTTTAGTAAGTAGTAATCAGTACTGAATAAAACTTCTTTGTAGGCGCTAGTCCAGGAATACAAGAGTAAAAGGAACTAGTAAAACAGCCGCACAATATACACATATGCTGGGAACGTGCGAAGCGCTGGAAAGCGGAAGTTTCTGAGAGGTTTGTGCAGCGGGCGGCAAATCACAAAATCCCCACCAACGACACGGACGTTAATCGCTTGCGGCTCAACATAAATGCCATCGCTTCCCAGAAAGAGCAAGAGCTGCATAGTATTAGCAAAAGAAAATTTCTTTGGACGTGTATTAGATGCGAATCGATCCAAAGAGATGAGAAAACAGGTGATTAAACGGCTGTCAGGCGGCCTTCTTCAAACCATCATCGCTCGAGTAAACAAAGATGTTTTCAGATTTAGACGGTAAGATAGCAAAACAATTGAGTTGTAAACGTAGCCTGGAGTTAGGCTATGTTCCCTGAACAGGAATTTTCGACCACCTGCTAATTACCTGCACAGATAGCATTCATCTAGCTATTATCAGCAGCCATACCAAAAAAGGATGCAGAAATGGAGATGATTGGCGTGGCCTCTCACAGCCAAGCCAGCTAACTAATGACATTTTCTTATTGATTACAGGTAATAAACACACATTACATGTCTAAATGATTGAAGCAATAGCAAATTGCGTCGCAAATCGACCAGTTTGTCAGGGCTGGAAACTATCATCGGCTATCGATTCCACAAACCCCCATGAGACATCATCATCGTTCAGGCACTAGCCACTAGCACCACCTTCATTACAGCCACAAACCCGTGCCAGATCTATCGCCAGATTCTTTTACTCACTTGTTTGTTTTTATTCATAGTGAATGACTAATACGATATTCATACGAATGGACACAGGTCAACCGATGAATAAGCGCTAAATAATGAGCGATTAACAATGACGTCACTTTGCGGGTTAAACAGCCCCATTAAATGCCATAGTATTAGCCTCACAGGGCACGTCCTGCCATTGGAGAAAAATTTCGCGGAATAATACCCTTCCCCATCCTCATCCTTCCTACCATGTTCCTAAAGTCTCCCAACTTCCTAGCACTCTACACTTTTCCGGAGTTTTTCTTTCTAGAATTTCCCAGATCTTCCTCAGAAACCTGTCGTCCGGTCAGGCGGGTATATAGCGGGCTTGGAACAGTAGAACCAGGGCAGACTACCCCCCCCCCACTCTCTCGGTCGACCAACCACGCTCCTCCTGCTGGTGGTCAAGTCCATACGACTCCCCCGTTTTTAGTGGGTTGGTACGACCCCCCCCCCTCTGTAGTCTTCCTCATGGAGCTGTTGAGCGGGATGGGGGGGGAGGTAGTACATATGAAACAGGAAAACCCACAGAAAATCAACAAACTCTCTCAAAGGTTTAAAAAGCCAGAAGCCAAACACAACCCCTCCCCAACAACGAACAAATACGACCACCCCCTTTTATGGCGTCCCTAAAACAAGAAGAAAAATCAACTATTAGGAAAACTTTTTCCCAGACTTAATATACCCCCCCCCTCTCTCTCAGCGAACAAATACGACGCCCCCTCTTGGGGATTCCCCAACGGCGATGTGCTCTGAGCTGAACTCCCTTCTTTGAGCACCTTCAAAGCACAGTTTTTACAAAATACGACCCCCCTTCAGTGGTCAAATACGTTACAGTCCAGCCTTCAGTGACCGCAAGGGATCCTTAATGCTAGGAGCGTCCTGTAGCCTTAACAGCACCTATGGTAATTCATATTTCAAAAGCTATAACAAATTCATAACAATAAATCAATGCAAGTAGTCGATGAGATGGCGGCCCAGCTGCTTCAATCGATAAGATGACGATGAGTGTTGATGTGATGGTCACCGAATTTCGACTATGAGCTTGACTCACGTCTCAACAGCTGTTTGCTCTCAAAAAACAGAAAACGCAAAAACACACGCTAATTGTCTGCACATATTTCCACTCGCGAGAGCTCGACGCAGCTCATCTATTTCGACTTGGGTAAGTGAGAGGTAAGTAGATGCTGACCAAAATTCTATCGCTTCCCCTTTGCCCTGAGTTTGTGATGTTCTGGTAATTCATTTATTGACTACTTACTAATTTATTTTAAGGCGGAAGTGGCATCGCCGCCTCAATTAATGAAGTGATGCCCTTACCACTCGCGTGGTCCCGGGTTCGAATCCCGTGTCGACTCCTGCCCAGGCCAACCAAGCCTTTCACCCCAGGTATGGTAAATTGGTACCTGTTTCGTCTGGGAGGATAAGATCACTGACCTTTACATCGGCTGCCCACCCCCCCCTCCCAAGTCATTGTATAGGCCACTTCGCATTCAATGGGCCGATTCTCAATAGAAATAGCATGCGTGCCGCATTCCACAAAATGAATTGATCTGGGGGGGGGAGGACTTTATCCTATTTTATCCTTAATTGATGATTAAGTCATTCATTTATATATTTGTTTACTTACGTAGGGATGAGGCTTGCTGCAGAGATAAAGAATTTAGCATTGAGAGAAGCAAAAAGTTAATTTGGAATTCAAGGTAATAACTGAATTGTCCGGATACTAAAACTACGACATAATAGGTATAAACAAAAATGTAAGCCAGATTTACAGCTTTCTTCTCCAGGAACTCGGAGCCATTAGAAGCTGGGACTCGACATTCAGTCAGAAAACAAGACTTACGGTGGATTCAGGAACAAATTCTCATACAAAAGAAAAAAAAGGATAAAGGATGAAGTCTTCGTTGTTAATCAACCCCTTTGTGGGATGCGGCAGGCATTCTACTTTCATCCTGAATCGTAGTGGCTTACTGAATGCGAAATGGCCTACACAATGACTTGCAGTGGCCAGCCTATGTAGAGTCAGTGTTCTTATCCTCCCAGACGAATCTAGTACCAACTTACCCCTGGAGAGTAGAAGGCTCTGTTGTCCTGGTGGGAGTCGAGTTGGGATTCGAACCCAGGACCGCGCGAGTGCTAAGCGCGCCACTTGTCACTACACCACCTCCGCCTCAAATTAAAGGTAATCCGAAAAAATACGGTCTAAACTGACTGACAGCATTCACACAAAAAGACATAACAGTCCCGAACTGACTCGATTATTTCCGTATATGAAACCCTCGCGGGAAAATTACTGTATGCGCCAAGGTAAACAAAATTTACCTCATTTTATGAGCTTGAATTCGATGCAACTTCCGCATTCGTTTCTTCCTACGCCTCGTCTCAGTTCGTCCATCCTATAAAAACCCTTTAAGAGAAATTCGAACAATCAGTGCAATTGAAATTATCAACGGGCATTTTCGAACCAAGAGACCTGCTTCCGTTGCTAACTTTTCTTGGTCTTTCCCGTTTCACTGATCCTACACCCCCTTCCACCGCCCGACGCAGCTTTTCTGGGGAGAAGAAGAGAATTCAGGGGATCCAGTTAGGGAGATAGAGGTATTAGGATATCCTGGAAGATTTGACAAAATTCGGTCATTTTATTCAAACTATATTAATATATATTAATAACAATAAAAGCGAAAAATCAGTAATCACGATAGTGACCCTTCTTAGCCACGACATCTCTCTACTGATTGGGCAGATCTTCGATTGGGACGTACTTTCCTCACTTCCAGAAGGAATGATACTGTTGGGATGACAAAGGGAAGGGGAGTCTTGCTAGAGGAGGAAATTAGAGTGGGTCCTATTTTACGAAATTTTTCCAACACCGCAGGATGGGCCATGCAGTCAACCAAGTACACCGTCGTGAGGAGTGAAATGGAGGTGTCAGTACACATTCATTTCCATTCCTCCCCCCTTCCACCCCAATTTCCTCGTCTGGTTCAACCCCGTCGTCTACCTGCCTTCCGATCATGGCATCCGTGAAAGAGGAAAAATTACCAAAATCCAACGACTTGGAATGTTTTCTAGGGCTAGAACAAAAGAGAAATATTCCTTGAAGAGAAGTATGACTCCCTTCCCTGCAACCAAGTACAGCCTCTGACGGGATCTTCCCAGCGACGCTGTACCCTGCTGATAACCGGATTGCCTCGCCGTAATATTCCAGACCACTAGGGCAGATGACGGTCTCAGCGTTCCGGTCAATTTTGAGACAAAAAAAGTTTTGAGCTCTCTGTGACTGTGAACCGGACCACTTTGTACTTGCCAATCAAATAACCGCGGACATTCACAGCGCAGCCTATAGTGAAAGGGCACCCTCATAGACATCAGCGTTTCCGCGCTGTCAAACATAGGTGGAGACATTCAACAAGCAGAAGCTGGTCTACCGTAGTTGATGCAATGCCTCCTCAAATTTCGCTGCATGGACGCCACGAGTTTCTCGAATACTAACCCATCTGCTAGTTAACCATACGTCGCAACCCGAACCTACTTACCTCAGAGCGGGCCGTTGATGGTCCAGGATAATCATACACCGAACGAGCACTGTCATAACCAACAACTGAAGGCAATGACCTAGAACTGTACACTCGCATTTTATTGACATTGAAATTCAGCAAGTTTCAAAATAAAATAAAAAAGGGAAAGGCAGAAGAATCAAAGGTAGGACGACTTGATGGCCATGCGAAGGAGGTATTACCTGCAAGGAGCTAACAATGGTGTCCTTTCAGTGAATCCTAAGTCTGAATCATATGCTGGAGGTGATCGATCCTCTGACTGCACACTTGATCCTCGCAACTGCAAGTGGGTATTATTAGCTCGATGAAGACTCAAATAGGTAACAAAAGAAGAGAGAATATGTCAGGACACGCTGATTGTGGTGAGATCCGTCGTAGTAGCCACTTGACTCGTCGATCGTTAGGGATGTCATGGACTTACAGTATATAGCACCGGTTCGAAATGGTGGCCTTGAAAGGGATTATCTTGAAAACAACTCATCACGTCGTTTTCAACAACTTCGGGAGACGACATAGCGCAAATTACGTTCAAGTACACCAGTACAAGTAATAACTGCCGCAAAACAAAAAAACAAATCGATTCTGGAGTTCTGGCTTTGCTCAATCACCACGGCAACAAGGGCATTGTTCAAGTGAAAAAACACATTTTTTCAATAGCCCCAATTACCTCATCTCACAAGTTTGTTTGGGTGTTTAGGTGGGCTAATCTCATGGTCACCATGTGCTTAACGACCAACTAACTCGATAACTGATGTGGTTAAAAGGGACCTTCCTGGGCAAAATAACCACCGATTTTTCGCTGATGCATGTGATCACATTGTTTGCGATTCCATTCCAGTACTGAAGTCAGAGATGTGCAAATATTTGGCATTGTCAAGCAGACATAAAAGCAGGGCACATGGTGGTGTGGAAAATTTTTGCTAAGCAACCCTCCCCCCCCCTGCCCCCAACTTACCCGCCCCACTCCCAGCATGCCTACCACCTAACCAATGTTCCCCACCTTTTAAATTTAACAAAATTTTCGCAGAGAATTTACAGGGTCATGAGGAGGAAGGGGAGGGGGGGGAGAATGTTCCCTTTATGAACTACGAGGGATTGTTGTTTAGCGAGCCGAAGTGGGGGAAAATCAGCGATCTAAAAAATTCATTTGAGAGGCAAACTTCTCCATTGCGATTCAGAGAACGGATGATGTTCCCCTCATGGACTACAAGGGGTGCTTTTGTCCGGGTCAGCAAGACTTTTTTGTGGAAGTAGTTTAATAAGTAACAACTAGACACGATAAGGTAGCAAAGCACGATGCTAAACAAGAACCGATAATGCTATGAGTGGAAAAATCTGTTCTTAATGTGCACTTGCACTTCGTGATAACTCGAAATCGTCTTTGAACTTATGACTGGTTGGGTCATTGAATGAAAGAGGTTGAAGTAAAGTAGACTGGAAAACTGTTCAATAAGCAAGAGTTAGTTTCTGCACGGGGAGGAGACAGGACAGGGCGTACAAGATCACATCGTAGAAAAATGGTAGTTATTTGAAGCTTTCTCACCCATTACAAGCTTTTCCATTCTGAGGAGATACAGGCTGTCCCAAGGGTGTAACTCTTAGAAAATTCGCCCGTTAAAGGTAAAGCGCGAATTGCGGTCCAGCCCTGATGAGAAGACTAGTGCCCATGATATTACCATTCTTGTGGATAGTTTCAGCGCGTGAGCCCAGGCCTTGGGCAGCAGTTAATGTAACGAAACATCTAGGTTTCCCACTTGAAATGCAAGAATT
Source organism: Cooperia oncophora (assembly GCA_036418165.1). NCBI lineage: Eukaryota > Metazoa > Nematoda > Chromadorea > Rhabditida > Trichostrongylidae > Cooperia > Cooperia oncophora. The sequence goes on along the minus strand of MU911926.1, from coordinate 44,333 downwards.
GCGGCTTTCAGAGAACATTCCGGGCTCATCACTCCATCCGAGGTGAGTCATTATACCATTTTGATCCATGGAACATGGACAATTGCGGACGCCCTCTAATGCATTCACGCACTGCGATGAGCAACTAACTAACAAAGTATAACAACATATATTGTAAGTATGACACAGCTTCTTGACAACTAATACTCGACTGGACACCAGGTAACGTCGTACGCCAGGAAATACCTCCAGCGCGAGGTCGTATGTGCCTGAGAAAGTTTTTTGACTTCCTGTTTCACAGTGCTTTTCTCCTGTTTCACACGGGCTATTCACTCTCGCTTCCACCAGAGGAGGAACTTTGGGAGAGGAGGGGTCGTATTTTGCAATAAGTGCCCCACTCTACACAGCACAGTCGTCAAACTTTTGGGGACGGAATTGATCGGTAAGGAGCCTCAGATGCGATAAGTAGTATAGAAAAATTGGAAGTAAACTGGAAACTGCAGTTCCGGCCAGCTGATAAAATGGTATTCCATGGAGCATGAAAACTAACGAAGCAATAACAATACATGTATGATATGATAACTTATTGAAGAAATATGATGACAGCAATATAGAAGATTTTGAGGTAGCAGAAATAAAGTAGCAACTGCGACAAAGTAGAAGTAGAAATCAAGTATTTACAAATAAAATATCATAAAGAGACTACACAAGGAACACAACATAAGTCAAATGTGTAACATATAAGGCGAACAGGGCTGAGAGCATGGTTGCAGTAGAAATGCTAAAGAAATTACAATAGATGCCGAGGTAGTACACAGGAGTGAGTGCAGCGTTTTTAGTTTTTGACTTAATAAATAGTAATATTGGAGTTTCGCCTTACTAAACAAAAATACTGAGCAGCGAAAGAAGAAATATCCAAGAGATGAGTGTATTGATTATCCCAAAAATTCCAATTGATAGGTAGGTCACTGGGTTTGGACCATGGGCGTTGTCAACAATAAATCTCACGTTGATTCTCCCGTCCAATAATTATTTGCTGTTAATAATGACTCACAATACTGATTAGTAAAAGTGTAAATAAGCAAATAGGATCCAAAAATAATTATTGCGCAAGAGCTTAAAAGTCTCAAAAAGAACTAAAAAGTCCACGGTACGTTTTCGAATACACCAGGGATTTCTGAGTTTTGAATTTGACTAGGAAAACGAGTCAAATGAGACTTTTGAGCTTCTGTGGCGCAAACAGTTGGGAGTCTATTTGTGCTCTGGGACAGCCCAATATTATGATAATGATTACCATCCAAAAAGAGTGATCTTTTATCGTAGTACTGCCCAATTCTATGCAATGTTAAAGAAGGAATAACCTGAACAAAGACTTGGATATTTTCACTGCAAAAATGATACATTCACTCATTTTTTTGCTGTGCTTCTCAAAGAAATTTAAGAAGCCAGCGAAGTTCTCTCCTTGCTCACGTTCCTCGTACTGGGGTGCGCCTCACAAAGAGGCGTAAACAGGGTGCAGCATCGTTGTGCGAAACCCATCGTGGGGGTCCTACTTGGCCGCCGGGGAGGGGAGGGGTTGGTCGTAAGGTCGTGAGCACCACAGCTCAAAAGTGTCATCGCTAAGTTTCATGAGCGGAAGGAAAGCTGCAGAGGCCCCGGATGTAAGGAAGACTACAAAATATTAAAACAGTTGATTAGCAATATCAATATTTAGCATGAACTCGCAAGTACGTAGATAACTAAATGATACATCTTAAACAGATGCTTTCTAAACTCTAAGCAAGTATCTGCCTGTATGAACAACAACCACCCAAAATCAGGAGTTACACTCAAGCATCTGCTTGCATAGACAAAAATCACCTGAAATCAGATGATACATTTTTCTACCACCTCTGCGTAGAAGCGGTAATGCACGGCGCACACTCGGACCGAATCGATCAATGATAACCGACTTACGCTTTGTCTCAGTTTAACGGGAATATGTGTTTTGAAGGCTTATTGAAATTCGCGAATGAGTATCTTTACAATGGTACAGAAGGAGTCGAGCTTTCGAGTGCCTAGAATGTCGCCCAAGAAAGACCAATCTAAAATATCTTCCAAACTAGCGGGTTTTCATGAGAACTGTGGAGTTTTTGGAAAGAGGAAATATTGGGCGTTCTGATGGCTTTTCTAGTTTTACAAAAGATTGGGTTCGAGAGAAGTTATTCTCGTCTGAGCCCGCATACAAACCCGCTCCTGATTTACCACTAACGCGTCCGTAACCCATCCGACATGTTTCACAGACGGGGAAAAATTCAAGTTGCGAGTAGGTAGAAGACGCAGCATAGCACATTTCAACGTGCCGCCTTGTGTTTCTCAGAAGCCCCAAACCTAAAAAACCTCTCATCTCCAGAAAAAGCCCCGCGATTTCCAGCCGGCCAACAGATCTGCTCCACGGCTAATTCGCCATTTAAGCATAACCCGGCCGCAAGAGCTTGCGAGTCATTATATATCTAATCGTTTTTGTCACAGCAAACAATTAGAGTCGGAACGGGAGGGGTATCATACCAGGATCCTTTTCCAGAGGAGGGCCGTACTGACACAGCCATTTCAGACATCACGATGCTGTACCCTGACTGTAGAGGAGCGGATGCGTAACGATGCGCAATGGAATCACAGAAGCGAAAACAATGAGTCCAAGCAAATGGCCCAGCGGACCTGGGACTCAATTTCTGATAGTATTTGCAAAACTTGAAAGTGCGACAACCCTAGCCTGCAAAATGTTCGAGTCACATTTGTGGGTTTCTATACTCTGTATCCCTGAGATGGAGTAGGCGTGGCATTTGAGCATGGTACACAGAACGGGTCACTCGTGAGGTTCTGCACTGGAGAGAGACACGACCACAATTGTGTCAAAATGGAAATATTTCTCCAAAAGCTTACAATTAGTAACCGCCACGTTGAAACGCAGCCACGCCTCCCCATCTTTAGGATTCAAGTGTAGTTTTGGGTAAGAAAAACAGTTCAGAGGCTGAGTATACTCGATAATCGATACGGCAACTCTTATGATGCGGCAAGGGTTCAGTCAAATGAAAACTCTGGTGTACTCGAATTTACATTCCTATGTGCGTCCTGTACGTTTCTGGAACAAAGCTCAAGAAAGAGTAGCAAAAAAAGCGATGTTACTGTTACTATTTCTGAACAAAATATTCAATGAGAATAGAATCAGGTGTAATGAAGGGTCAACTAGGATGGATGTGCCGCATAGCGCTGTGTAAACAGACCATGACGACAATGATGCTGATCATTGATGTTTGGTTCGCAACTGTCGTAACTGTGACGATATTTCACAATGAACTCATTACTAGTAAGTAGTGACCTTCTAATTACATATTTACTAAATAAGGAATTGTAAGGTATCGGTGAATGTCTGACTAGGTAACAATCCACTGGACGTGGAAATGAATGTTTGGTGAACAAAAAACTGGTTTGCCCACCATCAACATCGATATTTCTCCGCTGAACGGCCGTAAATACGTTAGGGAAATAGAAGATATGTGCCGCTCAAACGAATGAAGGTTGTCAAAAAGAAAATAGATGGAGACATTCTTGCTCACCTGGTCACGTGTTATCTTCAGGGGAGCGATGGACACGGATTTCTTGGACTCTTTCAAATTTCTCGGCTCCGTTGTTTGATTCGACACTTCGGGTACTTTGGTAGTATCGCTGGTATCAGTCGTGCTCATCCTGGGGTAAATATTCTGGGAATCGTCCTCAACCGCTATCTCGTTTTGAGGATCGCTACCGTCATTTGGCTGAAAGAGGCTCCGAGTTAGAGAAATAAAATAAGATGTCCACAGAGTTCCATGCGATGTCCAGCATAGCTTTCTTAGTTTCCTCGACTTCCTACCACTTTCCCCAGCTCTCCGAGATTGCTTCACTTTTTCCCGAAAAACTGCAGTTAGGTGGAGAGGAGAGAAGGGAGGGGTGTACATGAAAAAAGGCATCGAAAGGGAAAAGCCTTGAGAAGTCGACAATCGAAAAAAGTTTATCGCGTTTCGAAAATGTGTATTAATATTTGGGTCGTACTTCCTCGTTCGGGGGTAGGGGGAGGGGGGTAGACGACCCCCTTATGGGACTATCCATGTTTCCTAGTATCACATGTTGGTATATGTGAATACTGTCATTTTCTGAGGTTTCAACTTCTTCTGTTCGCGCCCTGTGCTTATAATCAGGGTAATCGCTGTGTAAAACACATAAGGGATCGCACTTTTCCGCTGGGGGGGGTCGTATTTGGTCGTTGTAGGGAAAGAGGAGGGGGGGGGTGGCTTTGAGAGGAATTCGCCGCGTTGGGAAAACCATTTTTTCTCGGTTGTTGAGTTTTCATGATTTTTCCTGTTTCGTGTGTACTATATACCCCCACCAGCCCTCCTTCCCCTCGACGGGAAATTTTTGGGTGAAAATCTGAAAAAATGTGGGAAACTGGTTGGTAGGTGTTGGGGAAGGGGGGGGGTAGTATCGAGACCCTTATTTAAGTGGGGCAAGAGTCTTACCTATACACTTCACACATCACGCACGATGCTGCACCCGCTTATGATCCATATCTGAGAGCAGTGTGGGGCGTTCCCGTGGCGATTGCCTAGCTTCCGACTCTCCTCTCCCATACACAGGTCTCCGCCCGTCTTCCGTTTGGACCCTCACAGTCATCGCACCTACGCCTCGCACTGCTCTCAGGCATGCATCTGCCCTACACTTGGTCAGTCATATACGCAGCAGATGATGGGGCGTGTCAGCGAGGCTAGGCAGGCGCGCCAGCCCCTTCTCCACCTTTTGTTGAAGCAGGAAAGTGACAACAACTAATGAAATGCGGAACGAAAAGAGGGTTGGAGCGCAGCACGTTTTGACTTTTTTTTCTTCTTTATGTCCTGCTTGAAAACTTGGATAGGAGTGGATTTTAAGAGGATTAGACGCTGCTCTAACAGAAGAGAACGCTCATTTCCCTTGTGTAGCGTTCGTACTTAGCAGCAGCGTCCACCGGCGTCCACCAGCGACCACTAGCGCTCTGAGCATCAGCAGCGTCAGCGACTACGAAAGTATAGATATCAAGCACACGCAAGCGTCTGTGTCTGCCGGCGTCCCGAGGGTTGGGAAAGTATAGGTATTGATCTAGTTTCTGCCAGCGTCCCGCCAGCGTCTGCCAGTGTCTACCAGCTTCCACCAGCGTTCACCATGGACTGGGAGTCGAGAGTGTGGGGAAGTAGGAGGGTAGCAATTAGCTGGATCAGGCATCGTGAAATGCGGCGTGTGCAACCGCACCTTAAGTACACTACACTAACAATTGCATAATTCTGTGATTTGGCAGTTGGGCGATGCGGCTGCACACGCCTCAATTTCCCGACGCCTAATCCAGCTGTTTGCTACCTTCCTAGTTCCCCATACTCTCTACTCTCGTTCGCTGGTGAACGCCGGTGGACGCTGGTAGGCGTGGCAACCGCCAGATCGATGGCTACACTTTCCTATTAGCTTATGCTCCGGGACGCTCGGAACGCTAGTGGTCGTTGGTGGGCGCTGCTAGATGCTGGTGGATGCTGCCACAAAGTATGAACACAGCTTTACTCGAAATGACTGCATTTTGAAATGATTGCATACATGCAATACCAGGAGCTTCATTTGCAAATTACAATAGTGTGCATTACAGTTCATATTGTTGCAATCAGGAGCAGCGGTGTCTAGACTAAAGAGCCTATCCACCAGTCTAGACACGCTGCTCCTGATTGAAACACGTCGTTTTCCACTACAGCTTGTTTTCGTCCTGCGGCTGTGAGTGGGTTCCACTCCTTTGGCATGTCCACACGGATTGCGACGATATCAACTCTGCGCCAAAGGGCATGCCCATCTGTTAACGATGGTGATAAGGGGTTAAGTAGGCATCAAAAACCAGTACACGTGAATATCAAATGGAATTTCCGCTCCTTAGAAGTGGTTCTAAGCTCTTCGGAATAAATGCTTTGAGGTTACTTTGACATTTAAGATATCTTCCACTAATCTTGAAGCTTATGATTTTTTTTGTACTCTGTGCGAGATTCACTGACTCGCTCGGTCTGTCGATCAAGGCAATAATGGGTACTGACCTGTATATCGCGCTGTACAGATCCATTTGATGCTGGTCTTTCCATCGCGCTGAAAAAGTTTCCGTGTAGTTTCAGAAAAGAAAATTCCATTTTCGCATTTTCAGAAAAAAAAGGAGGAAGAAGGAATTAGAAGCCATTCTCATGGTTTAAAGACCTCTCTTCTGCTGTGTCATCACTGGGATCTAAAGTATATGGACCATTAACGTCAGATATAGAATTTCCAGAAGTTTCCGGAAATATAGCTCCAGAAGTATTCCTTGTCATCTGAAGTGAGCACATGAATACTTTTTCTTTGTTAGTGATTATCCAGCAGCGGTTGAAGATGGCGAGGTTATACATGCAAATATAAAGAGACGAGCATGAAAAACACACCAGAGAACGAAAAAAAACAAAAAGGAAAAAACACGAGAGAGCAGGTCACGCTACGACCCCCCCCCCTCTTGCAAGAAGAAAAGACAAATGAAGGCAGAAAAGCAGATGATATCGATTAAGATACTTGGATTTCAGTCAGGACACATGGTTAGTATCATTATTTGGGGATTTTCATCGAGTCCGTACGACCCCCCCCCCTCTCTAAAGGGTGGCTCAATACGACACCATCCTCTGACACGATAGATCTGTCAAGTGGAGAGTGGGTGTATAGCATACGTGAAAGGGGAAAAACGTGACGAAAATGAAACCCCCTCTTTCCTATCCTACATGCTACTTCTTGAATATTCCTAACTTCCTACCAGTTTTCTTGGTTTTCCTGGAATTCACTGAAAATTTTCATAGTTTTTCCGAAAATATTGCTGTCAAGCTGGGTAATTGGCTATACAGTGCATACGAAAAAACCACGAAAAGTCAACAAGCTTTCTCAGAAGGCAAATACGATCCCCACTCCCAACAACGAGCGAGTGCGTTGTCCTGGGAAAGGAAAACAAATTATCAGAAAGAATTTTTACACCATATACGACCCCTTCCCTCTGTTGGGGAATCCCCAGCGATGATGCGCTCTGATTACACTTGTTCGCGCACATTCAAATATTGCCCGCAAGTTCGAAACACCTTCTTTACCGTTGTTCTGGAGCGATCCATATCGCGAAGTGTGTTGCAAAATAGTAGAAGAGCTCCAGAAGTACCCTTTATCTGAATATTCACAACTTTCTCGAAGGTGAATCTTGAAAGAGGAAACCAGTGGTGTAAAGATCTTAGTTTGCAGTTTATCAATTGTGCTTAAGCGCATCCAAACTTTGTTGTGAGAGATTTCGGATCAGCATTTCCGGCGCAGTGCCATCCATAGGGCTTGAAGACTCGTCGTCTAGGAATCGAGCTTCACATCTTCCATCGAGTTCTTGGGAAATTGTTCATTCGGCGCCGATAGTTTTTCCATTTGTACTGCGCCATGCAGGCAGCTGTCACGTAGAGATGTTGAGAATGTCACTCACAAATAAGGCTTCTCCAGGAAAGCAAATGTGCCTTACATTTCATAAAGTTCACAGCAATGAAAGCACGGCATTAAAAGTAAATAATATTGTAAAGTGCTCACCACTTCCGATACGCCTAATATTTCGACCTCCACCAAATTTAAAACGCCTTTTTACTTTTTCAAGGTCTTATGAAGATAAATGTGGAAGGGCAGGCCGTAGTTACTGCAATGATACTAAAATTTGTCAACTCAGGGGGACAGTTTATCTGGTGGAATGTCAAGGATGCGGGCAAAAATATGTGGGAGAAACTGGGAGGCCCTTATACAAACGGATCGGCGAACACCGGAGGACGCTGGGAAATCCGCCTTCTTACCCTAATAGCAGTTTCTCCAGGCATCGCATAATGGACCACGCTCACCAAGAACCCCCCTCTTTAATCGTCAAAGTTCTACACCGCTCGGTAGAGAGCGCAATGTAAAGGAAAATATTGCCTTTTAAATAAAACGGCTACTCCCAAGTAAACAACATGGAGGAGCTACGTGACATTATGCAAGTCATAATGCTGATTTGCCGGGATATTTGGGTAAGTGGCTTGGTGGGGGAGGAGTCCTGCGGGTTGCATTTCTGTAAGCTCATATCCAGAGGAAAACAAGCTAAATAATTTCAGGCCTGAGGAACGTGCTACGCACCGAAATATCGCAAGATAAGATATTTTGATAAACTCTTGGGACTTGCTGTCTTTTGATTTTTTGGAATAAGCTTTTGGAGTTTCACATTGTTATTACCCATTCAGATGAATAATGAGACTCCAGGACAGCACCATACTTTAAAGTTCACAGCGTATACTACCTCGTTATTTATAAACCATGACGCCTCGGCGGCGCGTGTGTCGCGGCTACCGTACTACGCGTCACCACCAATTTCCCGCTTCTAAGCTTGCATGCTGCCTCTATCTTCAAATGTCCTTGGTGTTCTTCACAGCAAGAATCATGAATAAACCCTATCAGTCAGTGACTGCATTGCTGCTCTTCCCGCTTTCGAAGGAGCCCTCGCTTAGGATCTCCCCCCCCCCCTCTCCCCTCTCCTCCTTAGAGGTCAAGTACGGCTCCGCTTTAAGTTCCACAACCACAGCGTGCCCCGAGGACAGTCTGGTACCACCAGCTGTCGCACTTTTAATATTTGAGTAGGTTGGACGAATAGTCCTACAAGCTAGAGCCAAATTTCAGGCAAAATCATTTCTAAGATCGGAGCCTTTAAAGCCTTCAATCAGCAGGGTACCATCATTAGCACCCCTGACACGTTTCCAACCTATTAGCAGCTTCTGCATTCTGCACTCTCAAAATTTGAACACTCGGTGAGTGCTTCGAGTTAATGCCGATTATCAGTATTCGTTTCTTGAAAGGCAATAAACACGATAAATCGACAACGCATGGATGGGTGCAGAGCAGGCCGTACAGAAGAGATTGGAACTACAGATGACCACCAGCTCCCCCACCCAGCTTGCCCACGTTTCAACGCTTACAGAAGCATGTATAGACAAAGCGTGAAATAAATACTGTAAAACATTCATCCCTGGTACCGAGAGGGTACAACTTACCTTTAACAGCTCCAAACCTCAAAAATCAAGCCGGGTTTCGACTGAAACTTACTATTTTATTCTTTTCTTTGAAGTTTTTCTGGTTTTTTGTACCCTGGTGTTGTTTGACCCCATGATCAAGTAGCTTGGCTCGAGGTTCCTTGGTTTCTGCGCTTCAGGCGATAGCTCCAACACAGCTAAAAACAGCAATACGCTCAGAAATTGCAGCGAGGGGAAGACTGACCCTCTGAACAGGGATATCGCAGCTGCTTCGTGGGAAAAATTGCGCGGAATACGTGAGCGGTCCCCAAAAGCCTGTGGTGCCGGTGCTTGCTGGATGGGTGCTTTACGTTTGGTGGTCAGAATATGTGCCTTCGGAGATAATGGCCTGGCCAAATATAACGCTAGTGAAAAATTTCGAAGCAAATGGATCTTGAAGAGTGTGGCAGAAAAGGGTAAGTAGTGTCCTCATTAGGCCGCTAAACGCTCGAAATTATTGTTCGCAGTGCTTTAACAAGTAAAATCCTCCGCATATTTGAAAGGCAGGTTTGCGATCGCAGAGGTCGCCCTTATATGGCACTTTCGAGTGTGCGCCACTCTCAAAAGTGCCATGTAAGGGCGAAAAATGCGTGACGCGCTCCCTTAAATAGCTTTCCCGAAACGGGATACATGCAATGAGCAGCAAATTCAATCCCTAAGGTAGTATGGGTTCGATGCTAGTACAATCCACTGGTGATGCAGCTGCATTGGTGCAATATTTCGTAAGAATACGATAATCCCAACTTTGCACAAAGAAGCGCAAATTTCCAATGTTGCGGATTGCCACCAGCTTCGTTTTCGTACCAGAGTAGCACTAGAGATGAGGCATACTCAGCAGTTCTCGGGTGAGCGAGGAAATCAAAATGAGTCACAGCGCTGCAAGCTGGGAACGCCGACTTGATGGGTGGGAGGTGTTTTTCAAAAAGCACTGATAAGAAGGACATTGCTGTAGACGGATTTTACTCTTGCAACTGACGAAATACTTTTTCTTCCATTACCAAATTGTAGGCTGATGAAGGAATTCCAGTGAAAAGGTATTCAGCCAGAAATTCGGTGGCACATAGTGCCTGTAACCCGCGGGAACAGCTGCAGCGACTGCGTAACAAGATTGCCAGATTGATTTTCCACGAATTTCATTGGTGAAGTCATCAATACTCTTGAGCAGGTGAGACGGTTACTTACTAGTTAAATGAGGCAAATAATGCAGATAAATGAGGAGCGGTTTGGTACAAATCGAGGCAAATGACGACGAGGAGTATCAGGCAGACTCTTGGGTCGATACACTGGCTCTTATCAGTACGTTTGATTCGAAACCGGTGGAAGATACCACAGCGGTAAACGTGATAATTGTCTAGACTCTCCAATGGATTCGAAACTGAACTATAACTTGTTATGAAACAGTAAACCACCGGTCTTGATCAGACTGCAATATGGATATTACCTCTTACGGCGTTCTGGCTTTACAGCGACGGTCCACGATCAGGTGTAGAAGTTCGAAATATGGCGTCGGGAGGGCAGTGCGGTCCTAGAAGAACCTTGTACCGGTTTTGCGGCGAAAAAGTTGTAAGGGAGGGGCGCTGTAGCGCAACCTAGGTTCAGTGACGCCTCCTTTTTCCAGTGACTCCGTCTCCAAGGCCCACCTTTCAGTGAAAAACGAAGCTGCAGGACGAAAAAGCATGAAATTGTCACTCGTACGGTCGCAGAATTCTCATCGGGGAGGCAGCTGTGGAGATGAGGGAGGTGGAGTTAATTAGGCACGTACAGTCTGATCGAGATGGGGTTCTATCTGAGGCAGTTGGCATGTTTTGTTTTTTTTCTACTAACTAGTCACTCAGAGCCTTGTTGCCTATGTGCGAACCCCTAGTTCACCATCTTTAATGGCAAATGATCGCGGGTTTTGGCTTCAACCTTGGCAGCATCGAGTCCGAAGTGCAATTATTCCACGATTTTGACGAGCGGCAATGTGCATGCAGTGCTTTCTGGAGAGGGCTTACTGCGCTACTCATTTCATCTCACTTGACTCAACTCGACTCACTTGGAAGCCTCAAGCTCCCCGTTCGATCACATTGCCGTCTAGCACAAAACGACTGCACATCATCTAACACCGTTCTCTCGAGTCGTACTTTTGCTTGCTTCAATGTTCTGTCTTGAATAAACCGTCAATATGACCGATTTGAGAGCTAGAGTTAGATCCGCATCTTGTAAGATCATCGCTGAAACTTGCATAAAATTTCCTTTGGTCATAGTATGTGGCGCATTCGCTAATGAAACGACCTAGCACTTCTCTCCCGCTTGAGCTCTCGCAGTGCTTCCTGGTGTATGCTTGCTAGTTGTTTATACTCTGTTACTATATTGCGAGCCCTTGCTGTTTGCTTTTAGGCTGTATAGTAGAATCCTTCAATTTTTCAAGGCTTCCCAGCTTCTTTTTTCACATTGGGCTTCAAGACATGGTTCGCGATAAGGAGCGCAGGTGTTGGCGGTGAAATCTGAAAGGGAATTAGCCGGTGACTCGTTTCTGAGAAGCGAATCCCAGCGGGGAAAATTGGAAACAGGTTGGATGTGACCCCTCCAGCCTCAAACAGTTGCACGAGTGAAATGCTGAAAAAGCGCTTATTGGGGCGACCTTAGTTTGCTGACTCCTTGTAATGACCCTATGACCCCACAAGAGAAAATGTACCATCCATTTCATGCTGGTTGACCTGTAGCGCTTCTGGCGTGAAGGACTTCGAAGGCGGAGTATGGAGGCGGGTTCACTGGGAGTGGGCGGCACCATTGGAGCAATTTTGCTCCAGAACTCCTACAGCTTACAACTTTCGGCCGTAAAATGGCAAATTGTTCACTATAGACCACATTATCCTCTCCTAACAGTCTTCTGCATTTTAATAGGTCATGGCGGACCTTTCTTCTAAGTAAGGGATCTAGCAGAAAGAACGCATTGAAGCTCCTTTGAAGAGGGCCTCTTTTTGGTCTGGGAGTCATCTAGCATTAAAGAAAGAGTGTGAAGCTAGAGTTCTCCAACATGACAGGTGAAATTAGTGTAAAATGATAAATTCATGGATATAAATTGGGCGAATCTATCAAGGAAGTAACTTGTTCTCCCACTGCAACTGTGCTTGAACAGAAAGAATGCCTAAAAGTCGTTCTGCCCTCATGCTCTCCAATAAGCAAAGGAAGAATTGGAAAATTCAAACTCCTCCTAGTGATACAATTACGTCATCAGCTTTCATGTGTCCTACTAGATTGTACAGCAGAGTGCTTGATTTCCGCACGGTTTCCAGCAAGATTGAGCTAGAGCTCGATGCTGGCCAATATGTCAGATGTAAGGATAGTAAGGGAACCTCAACATATACATTGCGCCACTTTGATATGACAACATTTTTGGTCAATCAATAGCACAAAACACGTGGGAGCGTAAATCACAAAGGCTCATACCACGGTCACAAGGCACAAATCACAAAGGCGATTGTATGGTTGCTAATCGAGTGATGTCCACTTGTGTGTGTACACTTAATATCACCGCAATTGTCGGGTCGCAATCAGCGGTTCTCACATGCGGCGTTTCCGTCATTGGTTGTTTTCTTCCTCAATCGATTTCTACACGATCGCCATTGGTAGAGCAAGGGAGCCGAACGCGGTCTCAAACGCGCTGCTAACGCCGCTTACGGCAGTCCGCAATGATGGGGACTGTAACTTCAAAGGCATATGGCACGATAATTTGGTACTCTGTCTAAAATGCCAGCAGAGTGCTATATTTTTTCGTATGAATTTGGTGAACGAAGTGAAACGATCAAAAACCTGCGAAGAAAAGCGTTTTTAATGACTCAAAAAGCAATTTTGGACGACGTAGGCATCTTGCCAGTAACCGCTACGGAAGGTACAGTTGTACGTATGTGCTCATACATCCATACAGCACAGCGGTGCTTCATATCAATCCTTTCGCTTCATTTTTTACTCAGAAAATGTACAACTGCTCCGAAGTATTCGTATTCGTCTCACCTAGATCATTTGGCGCTATTCATCTTAGGGGGTGGCAGCAATTTGCACTTTCACTAGTTTCATTCGCTAGTTCCTGTTGAATTGCACGTCTGGCTTCGGTAAAACCTGTGGGTCCTTTTAAATCACCAAGCCCATGGTATTGTACAGCTTGACGAATTTTGCAGATTTCCTTAAGAGGCATCGGCAGTGATCGATTGGAACCAGCAAATTGCGCTCCGCACCAAGCCAAGCGGCGGTGATTATTTCTTGAAGGCACGGTCTGCCATCGCATACAGAAGTTGAAAATATGGCGTCGCGAGGGTAGTGTGTTCTGCGGCGAACAAACCTGTACCGGTAGTAAGGGGGAAAAATTGTAAGAGAAGGGCGCTATAGCGCAATATAAGTTCGGTGACGCCTCTTTTTCCAGTGTTTTCGCCTCTAGACTCCGCCTTCAGACTCCGCCTCGATAAAAACTCTGCGACCGTCACTCGTACGGTCGCAGAGTTCTTATCGAGGAACCAGCTGTGCGGATAGGGGCGTAGTGTTGGGAATGGAGTTAACTGGGCACGTACAAACGAGAACCCAAATGGTGTTCTAGTTAGGCAGTTGGCATGTTCATTTCTGATTTTTTTTCTTCAATATCAAATTGCTCAGCACCTTGTCGTATAACCCCTAATCCACTATCTGGGTATCGCGCAGGGTCAAGCTGGAGGCCGACATGGATACGCGGGTACTATGTGTTCAGATCGATTGAATGGTACTGCTCACAGTTCGACTGCTGCTGAAAAGGGCACATACTTTAAGCTTCTTTCGAACTTGAAAGAAGCGCCCACCCATCTGGCCTTGCAAATATTGCTCCTCAACGCAGTATTCCAGAATGGGTGAAGGGATTGCTTGCGCCTTTTTTCATCACAAGTCCCCTAATCCTTCGTCCAACCAATACATGCCACTCATAAGCACAAGGCTTCAAAGACTCCTCCCACAGTCGTGAAACCTTTAAAACAGTCGGGAAGCAATGGCATGGTTGAAAAAGAAATAAACACTAAGTTGTAAAACCCCATAAAATATTAGGTGTGTAGGAGCCAAGGAGGGGCCAAGGAAGTTATAGCGTATCCAAAGGGATCGTTAAATAATCAGCTTTTCATCTCGTCATTTTTTTATTGTTGCAAACTGTCACAGGTGCGGATTTAGCCGAGGAGTGACGAAAGAAAAGGCTCCCGTTTGTAGGGCTCTAGAAGAGAGAAAAAATAGAAAATGATTGTGGCGCAAAATGCGATCTGCTTGGATATTTCCATTTATTTCACCTCCAAGTTGTGAGACAACTGTCATCCTGTCTTGGGATGACATAGTCATGGTTATATTTGTCTGCAAAAGGCAATGAAGTAACAAAAATGCGACCACGCCCTCTTCAACTCTGCGGTATGGGGTGTATCTACCCATTATACTTTCGGATATGCCACCAGCAACCAACCATCTTGAAACTAATCATTTCTGCGGGTACAATCGCGCTGAAGTTGTGAGCCTCCACCTAGCTGTGTTACTGTAGTGCTACACTCAAGATGATTGGATCCGATATATTAGAAACTGTAGTGTGAGAACGGGGAATATTTGAACGGGGATGTTTATCCCTGAGAACGGGGGCATTTTAGGTATTCTCCGCTTCCAACTGGTCCATTCATTTATCAACTCGTCGGAATGGGAGAGGAAAACAATAGGCGGAGCTCCGATGTTGAGTACCTCAGGCTCCTGCGCCCTACTTCCGCATCTCACTACAATTTTAATATCACATTCCGATTTCTTCTTTGACGGTTTTGAGAGTTTTTTGAATTTTTCGCAATAGTACCCTGTTTGTTGCGATTTTCTGTTTGGCTTCAGTTATACCGGGAAACAATTTGGTGCAACTGTAACATACAGAGGGGGGGGGGCATAAAAAAGTCATCTCGACCGAGTCACATACCAGCAAAGTTTTTGCTGCCCAGACAGAGGACGTGGATACGAGTACCAGCGGAAGACACCCAAGATGTTCCTCGATAAGCAGGACCTGGCTCTTGTCCATCAACTTCATGTACACCAAAATATGGAGTCATCTCCAGTCGCAGCCTGACTGGAGAACCTTTGGAATTCATGTCACCTCCGAACAGCTGCGAATGTTCTAGTGTGGAGTCACCCATGGATAGCCACCTGCAGACCAGTACTCTCGATCTGGATGACCACCAACATCGAGCAGCTCCGACGACGTCGCCACGGTCTAGAATATACCTTTACCGCAGTCGCCAAGGCGCGGTTGATGGTATGGACTGACGTACTTGGAATGGGAAGACCAATATTTTCTTCATGGACCCCGGACTAAAGGTGAGCGCTGACCTTTACATTGAGCAACTCGTGAAGAATATCCTCCTCACATGTCGTCGCCCGTACTTCTTATAAACTTTATACTATTACAGTATTGGGTGCCACCACATGAAATCGAAGGGCGTTGGAGAAACTCTCGCCTAATTGGAATGGAAGGGGCCGAGTACCTAGAGAAGATTTAATATCCAAGTAGGTCACCTGACCTGAATCCCCTCCATTACCTGGTTCGAGCGGAGTTCAATAGGGTGGTCTACGGTGGCGGAGAAATCTACTATCTCGCTGATCTCAGGCACCACATCACGGTCGCGTGCCAGAATCTCTCGATGGCGCTCGTCCAGAAGACTGTGGCGGAGTGTCATGATAGTATTTAATATGCTCTTTAATATAGCAGAAAAAATGTCCGATCAGAATTCAATAAAGTGTTACTTATAGCGCCTCGAAAGTCAATGAAGAAAACTGACTTTTTTTTGCCCCCACCCTCCTGTATGTGAAGCATGATCGCGCATACTCACTTTTATCTTTACCAGCATGTGCAGGGTACTTTAATTATGTAGCAATTGTCGCAGCTAACGAGAGGGCTTGTGATGGGTCGTGGATTGGAGTACAGCCAGGGCAGAGTTGCCAGCGTTTCCCACCTACTCGGTTTTGTGCCAACAATGACACCTTCCGAAGTGGAAGTACGCTCGCACGTTCCAAATTCATATATCGAGATATCTTAAGCAGCGGCTCGCCGGTACTTGATTTATTTAGAATTTCATTATCCCTGTTTGTTGTATTTCTCTCAGGTAAAACTTTGTCCACGTGCTGTACTTCCCACCAATGCTGCCATCCTAAGCCAAAACAATTGGTGGAGAACGCTGTCATGGCTACGTTCTAGTCCACGCCCCTTCACACGCCGCTCTGCATTGATAAAGACTACATAATTAACGTACATTGCACATGTTGATGTAGATAAAGGTCAAAATACGCTATCATGCTACAGCTACACTATACTGTTCCATGACATGACAGAGCCGGACCGCATCTCGCAAAAAACTCGCACTGAAATTTATACCTGGATTGTACCGGTACAGCTCCGACCTTGCTCCATTCAGCTACGAGTATTTCCGTCCACGTTACATGGACGAAAAAAGGGTGTCAACGCAGTTGGGAAAGGCCACGCGGCTCGCGGCGAGCGATGACTCATCTGCTCTTCTGCTCCCTCCTCGGCAAAACAGATAATTTCCTGTTTAGAATATGAATATAACTTCGCCCTAGCTATATTCGAAAATTAAAACAGTTAACACTGAAAAATGCAAAGAAACACTTTTAGGCTGCAAGGTTCTTGCCTAAATTACAAAATTTTGTTGTATGTTTGTCGTTGGCTGTTATTGTTGTCTACAAAAAATCAAATTTTTAGCTTCCGTGGAAGTCTTCAGCAACTTCCCGGTGAATCTTGTTTGTTTTATTCTGATTTGGCTGCTACATTTTCGTTTCAAGTATGCCGATGAGTTCACACGCCGCGAGCCGCGTGGCCTCTCCCAACTACATCAGCACCGAAAAGGTTCAGGACCCGAGATCGTCTTGAAAAAAAAACAGCTGCGGTGTTATTATACTTTCTCCTGCCCGCATTATGAAGGGATGGTATCCATAAGGGGCCTGGACGCTGGCAAGGCCTGTGCGGTATCACCTGGTGATATACTTGACTGTATGGGGAAAATAAAACTCTCCATCAACATAATATAACATCCAAAAAGGGTTATTCTTAACTGCAACACACACGTAAAGGCAGTCGGCACGATAATTCCCCAATACGAGTAGGATTGACACGCGTGGCAGGACGGAATTCCGCGCTCCTGAAAAGGCGCTGCGTAGCGCCTTTTCCAAGAAAGGAGGCGCTGTCAAGCTGCAATATACCGACACGACGCCCACCGCGACCGCCCGCCACAAGTGGACGACCGTACTCGTTGTTCTTATTGTTTCATTTGCTAAGTGAAATATGAAGCGAAGGGATTGATATAAAGCGGCCGCGGTGCTTAATGGATACATGTGCATACATACGTGCTCACCCTGCTAGCGTTTTGGACCGAGTACAAACCTTCAGCCTTCTCTCTATTGAGAAAAAACCCTCCCAAAATGGAGAACAGACAATCCGATGAAGTTAAAGGCAGTTCGCACGATGGTTCTCTACTTAGCCTAAAATGCTAGTAGGGTGCTGTATAGTGGGGAAATGGGGAAAGAACAGAGTGAAATGGT
Source organism: Cooperia oncophora (assembly GCA_036418165.1). Lineage (NCBI taxonomy): Eukaryota > Metazoa > Nematoda > Chromadorea > Rhabditida > Trichostrongylidae > Cooperia > Cooperia oncophora. The sequence continues at coordinate 26,658 of MU911926.1, read as the reverse complement.
CAAAATCTTGCGAAGAAAAAGCCTCCCTCCTCAGTGACTTGTAACTCGATTTCGGACGAGTTTCCGGTAGGAACTTAGCAATCACCGCTATCGAAGATACGGTTGCATATGTGTACCCATGTATGCATGCAGCATCACGGCCGCTCCATACCAATCCCTTCGCTTCATAATTTGCTTAGCAAATGAATGAATACGAGCGTCAGGAACGGTCGTCCATTTGTGGGCGGGTGGGCGTGATGGGCGTTTGGGTCGGAATGTTGCGGTTTTATAGGGCCCTTATAAGGGTACCTTCCTCGGGGAAACCTCTATGCAGCGCCTGCCCAGGGTCGCGGAATTCTATCCTGCCAGGAGTATTGATCCTAGTCGCCTTGGGGGATTTATCGTGCCAACTGCCTTTAAGGCTGTTCCTACTGCAGTAGTTTACTAGCCGCTGTTATGAGCAGAACAAGATCGATAGTGCTGACAGGTATAAGTGGTCATTTATTATATCAATGTGCTCCGTACGCTTTTCGGCCTCCGTGGCTCATTATCTTCTCAGCTTCATTTTACTTCCCGTACCACCCAGCGATTTCGTCCGGTTCATCTGCGCCGAGCTCTCACAAGTCCATAATCCCTACATGTACTAATGTCTAAACTTGAATTTTGTGAGATATTCAATTTATGCGATCACGAAAAATCAAGATTCTAAGCCTATCTACATAAGTCAGGTCCAAACGATTGCCATCAATTACCCTTTATGAAAATGCGGCCTAGCCACTGGATTGTCGTCCCGACAGACTGCGTCAGAGCTCCGGTCCTACCTGCTTTTTCTCTTTTAACAGCTACTATCGCAGAAGACCGAGCTGTCCAGCAACTTTTCGGAATGGCTGTAGCATAGCTTCTGAGTGTCATTGTGTGACAGTCCCCGTGCTCAAGTACTAGGTTGTCCGGAAAGTTCTGCACGTTTCGAGTGTTTCAATTTAAACGATCATAACTTTCTTAACACTCATCGTATTTAATCCAAATAAGCACCATTCGAATCAGCACACTTTTGCCAATGTGATAGCAGTTAAGAAATCCCATCAAAGAAAAAAACTGGGTGGTCGAGAGCTCACGAAATCCACGAAGGCATTTTTGCCTGGTCTTGATTGATGAAGTATTTTCCAGCAAGGGAGCTCTGAAAATGTTTGAAAAGGTGATATTCGATCGGCGAAAGGTAATATGGCGTTCGAGGTAGAACTCCAACCCCCAATTCGTTCAATTTATGGATAGTGATGTGAAACGTGTGCGGGGCTTTGTCATGCAAAAGAATAATCCGACTCTTTCTTTTGATAATGTCTGGCAATCTGCAAAAAAATATTATCAAAATCAATCAATTTTTCGTATATTTCGCTCGATTCCTTCACAAGTAGGGTTCTCTGTGATGTTGCCGGTGATAAAAAAGTTTATAGTAGATCAACATTATACCTGTATGACCAAAACGCTGGCAGAATTTTTTTGAAGCTGTTTTCTATGATAACTGCCTGTTTAACCTCGCAGTACGCGTTTCGAAGCTTAGCACAAGTATATGCCTATCACAAGAAATTTACTTGTGAATTAACCATTCGTGACCAGAATCATTTTTTCGTGAGCGGGTCGGCTTTGAATAAATTACCTCAGTGGCTCTCAGACCAACCACTCTCCGGAACCGTTTCTTATCAACTTATCCATTTTTCATTACATGACAATTCGTTCAAAAGGTCGTTTCTGCTGCCGCAAAGCATGTGAAATACGAACCCGCGAACACGTCAGCTCATATTTTAGCCGGTCTCACCTCAAATTGTGACATCCCACTTAATCTAGCTTTTTCACCTTCCTAATTGCCTCAACCACGCAACAGTATTTGCCCAACACCTAGTTTCTGCAATGCTCGCAACTTTTGGATCTGGTCATCCTCAAAATCACCGCCTAAAATCCTCGTCAGATATGCTCTAGGTCGACCGCTATGAGATTCATCTTCAAGGCTGAAATCTCCAGAACGAAATTTTTGAGCCATTGCCGCGCAGTGCTTTCTCTAGCACTATTGGGCCCCCACACCTGGTTAATTTGTTGAGCTGTTTCGATTGCGGAATGCCCCAGTTTATAGTCGAAGAAAAAAATCGTCCTAAGTGCTCTCTTCACATGTTTGGAAAAAATCTCAAAAAAGGGGGTTCATCAAGCAATGGTGAAACGGCAGTTATACCATCAGATGCGCAAAGAATTCTCCTCAGGATGTACTACTGAGACGCAAGGGAGAGTGAGTTTTTAATCAACAATGAATGTTCAAAAAATAGTAACACAAAACGTGCAGAACTTTCCGGACAACCTAATAATTCGCAGGCGTTCTTCGCGCATAAGTAGCCTGCCCCCCCCCCATTCTCTGAGGTCGTTCCACATTCACAGCCCCACAGTAAGTGTCCAAGGCACTGCGGCCTTGATGCGTTACAGTTTTGATACCTACCCAGTTGTCCCACCTACCGAGCTCGAAGGATTTGTCACTCTCACTTTTTACACACTGTTCATCGTTTTTTTCCACTGCTAGATGGCTCTAGCATTGGATGAAGTAAAATAGAGGTAGTGAGCCAGGGTGGGCAAGATATCGCTTCGCTGGCATAAATGAGCAGGTCCAGACAACTCGTGCAGTGAAGCTGCCAAAGGGTCCTTACCACGTCCTCGATGATTTTCTTTTGCTTTTCTCTTCAGTGGAAAGTCACGACTATAGTTCTTTATTGAACACCACTAGTCACAACATGCAGCGCTGGGCTTGTCTCTGAGCTACTTCCTTATTCAAACTGGTGCTACAAAGGCACTCTAAGTGTGTTTCGTTCTCTCCTCAGGAGCTACATTCTTGTTCGTTGCGCATGATGGGGCGAAAGGAAATGTGCTGGCTTAGCTTCAAACTTATCCTCCACGGCTAGAGTGAAGGAAAGTTTGGAGCTGAACCAGCACATTTCCTTTCAGCGAGCGACAAAACTGTATCACATCGTTCGTATTAGTTGTTTCCTACCAAGTGTTGTCGCTTACCCGTCTCAGCAAGAGAAGGGGCTGGCTGCGCGCCAAAATGGGCCGCACCGACACGCCCAATCGTCCACATCAAACAAGAGTGAACATCTGGCCACCGCTCAACGTGAAGCTGTTTTCGTGTGTTTAGACACTCTAATCTTGAGAGCTTAACTGGATGTTCTATTTCAAGCGGTTTCAAAATATGTAAAGAGCTAAGATACTGTATTGGCGTCTTGGGAGACTTGGGAGACTGGTCTTGGGAGCGGTATTGAATCCACCTCTTATCCCATTGATAGTTCCCTACTCACTTCTCGCACAAAGGAGCACGCTCGCGGGGGGCTATTCTTAGGTCTACGGAACTCAAACTCAACCTCTGTAATGGCGCCAGTTTCTGTTTTTCTCAGCGCTCTCACTTCTCCATGGCGTTTTGGGGCCACTCTGATTAACGTTCCAACGCTTCACGCATAATAAGTGGCCCTTCATCCCGGTGTCTCCTCCCGTGAAAAAATTCATCTCCTGGCTCGTGATATGTTCTTTATACCCCTGTATGCCCTAGCAGCCTCAGTCCTTTGTTTCACTGCTCTCTAGCCTTTCGCATCAGGACTCCCACCATAACTTTCAGTTGTCACGTAACCCTCTTCTTAGGTCATTGAGCCAATCCATCACTCATTAGGCATTACAAGGGGAAGAAAAGTACTAGAGACCCTCAGCTGCAGACAATATTTCATGTGTGATTATCTAGAAATCACAGCCCGTTCTCGGGCAAGCGGATCCC
>MU911926.1:1568-20999 GCA_036418165.1 Cooperia oncophora | reverse complement strand
CAATCCTTTTCATTTTAGTTCAGTCTGATATAGCAGTACTGAAACTAAGATAAGGCTGTAATGAAACGAATTAATTTCCAGAAATTAAAAGGTTACAAAACTGAAGTTCTAAGAAATTACTCAATATTATTAAATTAGGAAAGTTTTGGTAGGGTAGGCAGAGTATGCATATAGTGGTGTTCTGTAGACAGGGTCATTCCCAAAAGAATCATCATTTTCATTCATTTTCTCAACAAATAGGGAATTCAATCCCTCCTAACAGCCATTACCAAAAAGCGTATTAAAGGCAGTTGGCACGGTAAATCCCTAAGACGAGTAGGATTAATACGCCTGGCAGGACAGAATTCCGCAACCCTGAGCAGGCGCTGCGTAGGACTTTTCCAAGAAAGCTACTTTATAAGAGCCCTTTCATGCTACAACATACCGACCCGAACGCCCACCGCGCCGCCCGCCCACAAATGGACGACCGTACCTGATGCTCGTATTGCTTCATTTGCGAAGTAAAATATGAAGCGAAGGGATTGGTATGAAGCGGCCGCGGTGCTGCATGGATATATGAGTACATACGTGCAGCCATATCTACCGTAGCAGTTATTGGCAAGATGCCTATGGGAAATTCGTCCGAAATCGCTCTTTGTGTCATTAGAAAACGAGGCCTTTTCTTCGCAGATTTTTGACCGCTTCACTTCATTTTTTACCTTTAAAAAACTAACTTTAACTACCTTTAAATTGTACTACTCACGTAAATGCGTACTACCATTCAATATGTTCATACGCAAAAATATCCGGATAGGGGCGTGGCCGAGGGGCGGGGCATTGTGTGGGTACTGAAAAGTTGCCTCTTAGTGTACGTATCTCTGAAAAGATGACTGAAAACGAATTCAGGGAACAAAGGTATAAAATGGCGAAATTTTCCATGACGCCATTGAAAAGTGGCGGAATCTTTGGGGACGGAGTCACGCGAACTATTAAATAAAAGTGTATTCAAGGGCTTATGTGTGTGTGCTAGATGAAAAGTGTGAAAAACTAGTATAAATGTAGTATATAGTGTATAATGTCTGTAATCAAGCAAATTGTCTTGCGGTAGAGGGGCGTGGTTATCTGGGGGCAAGGCATGTAATGGGGTCTACTAAGGGAGGCAGTCCGCCTAGGAATGGGAAGAAAAGGCCGCTTCGCGGAAGAATCCTGAAAAAGCTTGAATTTTGAAAAAAAAATTGAAATTGATTTCAAATTGAGCTGGTCTCTTCAAGAGAAGTTTGCGATATCTTCAAGGCAAGGTATATAGGTGCGGCACCGTGGTTCCACAGCGCCGTTGAGAGTAAAGTTAATTGAAGAGGTGTCAAGGTGAGACAGCGATTTGAAACAAAGCCCCACCTTGATTTCAGTCATACTTATTTTTCCCTTACTTTCTATATTCTTCTTTTTTTCATTGCTTTCTTCCGCTTTTTCTGGCTGCCACTTTCCATAGCGTCGTTGTCATCCATATTCCCAGATGTTCCTGTTATCCCCAAGACCCTTATTGGTAACAACGCCCTAAAGGCAGTTGGTCGTGATAAATCTTTAAGGCGTGTAGAACAGACACGCCTCGCAGGAATGAATTCGGCGCCCCTGACCAAGTGCTGCATGGCCCCTCTCCCGATAGAGGCTCCCTTACAGCGCCCTATCAAGCTGCAGCATACCGACCCGAAAGCCTATACCGCACGCCCACAAATGCCCGACCGATTCTGATGCTGGTATCGCTAATTTGCGGAGAGAAACATAAGGCGAAGGTATTTGTTCAGAGCGGGTGCAGTGCTGCATGGATATATGAGCACATACATGCACCCGTATCTACCGTAGCGGTTACTGGCACGATGCCTACGGGAAACTCGTCCAAATTGCTTTCTGAGTCATGTAGATCAAATGCTATTTCTGCAGGTTTTTGACCGTTTTACTTTATTTTTTGCCATTTCCTACTATTCAGCAAATTTTAGCAAACTTACAACTCTGGTGACCAAATGCGACCATCCAAACCGCTTTCTGGGATGTACAAGGATCCCCGTTTCACGACTTCTGCTCATATTCATTCTGTCTCTGAATGTGGAAAAAAACTCGCTTTAATTAGATTTCTCTTGATTTCTCTGTTCCAAAACGAATTCTGTTGTTCGTACAACAAAGTCTCCAACCCCTAAAAACGCAGTAATGGCCAGAACTGACTAGTTGTGGCCGATACTGGTCGTCATAATTGGGTTCTGCCCACGTTAAATTGAAACAGGGAACGAAACAATAGACTTTGGTCCAACCTGGCAGAAATATGAGTGAAACTCGTCTAGAGGCACTTGAGCTGCACTTATACATATCGTACAGATTATCTTTCAGTCAAACTCCCTTTTTTGGACTCATAATCACGGAAAGAGCTAAGCGGAAGGGATCAGGAAACGGCAAGTACACTCCCTATCCCTGATGAAGTGGGCGTGGCATTTGAACATGGCATGGAATTAGTGGGATATTTCGTTTGAGACAACTGTCATCTTGTTCTGTGTTGGACAGAGACATGACCACAACTGTGTCGAAATGAAAATATTTTTCCAGAAGTAGAGCCGCAGTCAGGTTTAGTTAAAGTACGCAGCCACGCCTACTACATCTCAGGGATTTCTAGAGTAACCAGATTGACAACTTCCTTTGACCTTCAGGAAGTGATGAACTTTGAAGCGTTTCATTGATTTTAAAGCAGAAATGGGTCCGTTTGGTAGAAAAAACTGAACTCGAGCTAGTAGTATCGTGCATTTAGATAGAATCTCTCTTTCCAATGATTTTTGCAACAATGGCGGATTCAGTCTGAAATTTTAGTTGGAGACCTGATATTTATTTAGAGCCAACGCATTCTTTCCCTTCTTGCTCAGTACGACAAAAAACAAATTCATTAACCACCCTCTATGTGTGGATTGGACGATTTCTTTGGTCCCTGACGTAAAAGGATAGAGCCCAAGGCTTAGGAAATCTCAGGATGAGAATAGATGTGCTCCAATAAAGCCGCTCCAATTTTTCCATGGATGTAACTTCTCTTCTGAATGTAGGTGGTTCTGGTACTGCGAGTGTTCCTGCTCAGTTCTCAAGGACAAATGTTCTCCGTGAGCTCTGCAGCAAACTGAATTGAGCAGGAGTAAGCGTACAGCCTTCGAATACAGAATACCAATCAAGGCGAGTAACACCTTAGTCACCCTTTTAATTTCGTGAATGTTCCTGCCGTGAAATGCGGCCCAAAGACAAAGAATCTGCCCAATCAAAGCAAGCTTGCTCTTGGCGTCATCATAGGCAGACCAGCTACGACATTTTCCCATCCAGCAGCCACATGCAGCTCCACTGGGATCCCGAAAGTAGGACGTGTCCTGAGCATCGCACATCAGGAAGTTGAAGAAGATTTATTTTGGAAAGTACGAACCCTTCTTCTTGGAACCTGTTACGGAAAAAACCTCTGATCCCAATAGCGAACTCTATCCCATCCTGCTCCCTCCAGCTACTACTCCGACCACCTCCAGCGACCGAATACTGTAGAACCCCAACTTATCGTGTACAGTGGTTACCATATCGAGAGCGGTTCCAAAATTTGAAGAAATTTTTTCGGCAATTTGAAGTACGATTTTCTTCGTGCTCAAAGGCGAAGCCTGCAATCATTCACTATCACAGGTAGTGAGTGGATTAGGAGTTTCCATACAGACGGCAAGCTGCTGAGTAACTCGATAGTGAAGAAAAAAAAGCAAAAAAACATGCCAACTGCCCTAGATAGAACCCCATTTCGATCCCAGTTTGTACGTGCCCAATTAACTCCATCTCCAACACTACGCCCCATCCGCACAGCTGATTCCCCGATAAGAACTCTACGACCGTACAAGTGACGATTTTCATGCTTTTTCGTCCTGCAGCTTCGTTTTTCACTGAAAGGCGGGCCTTGAAGGCGGAGTCTGGAGGCGGAGTCACTGGAAAAAAGGAGGCGTCACTGAACCTATATTGCGCTATAGCGCCCCTCCCTTACAATTTTTTGCCGCAAACCGGTACAAGGTTGTTCGTCGCGGACCACACTACCCTCCCAACGCCATAGTTTCAACTTCTATACGTAAACGCGGACCATTCCTTTGAATCGTGAATTGGATCTCTCAAACGCTACAATACCTTTCGAATTATTCAGGGACAACGCCACGTGCTTTGAAAGCTCTGCAATACTGAGTCCAGTCCGTGCCTTTCCGTACTTCGATTTGTTCGGGATTTCAGTGGAATAGACATCATCCCCTTCAGTGAAACCCCAGTTCCTCCGCACTCGTTCCTAGGATCTCTCTGTTACCACTGAAAAGCATCAATGAATTTATTCAATACACGTTCATAGTCCTCATTCAAGTTTTCCAAAATTGCAACCTGTCATAACCACTCACTGTGTGAAGGGTTCCCCCCTTCCGCTTGTTCTGGGGAAGTGCTGCTCATCAAGAGTGGATTTAGTTTCTGCTAGTACTTACACCATTCTTCTTTCACTATTGAACAGACTCTCCTTTCATCTCGCCGTTGCAATCGTTTATAATGGGCATGCTTACATCTTGACCTTTAATCCTACATACACTCGCTGCAGTCTCACTTTCATGTGGTCAAATGAAGCGAATTTCCTCGCCTGTGTCCTTCATATCAAGCTGAAATGGTCCACCTGCAATGGGGGGGGGGGGAGGGGTAACGTGTGGACTTATCTTGCTAAGGTCTTCTTTAATGACCTTAGCACCTTCGTTCTTCACTCACACTGCTGTGAAAATGTAGGAACATGCGCACACGCATACGCTCCAGGAAGTATGCGCTTAACTGATCTTTTTCCTCTGGCAGTAGGTCCAAAGATTACTCAGCCACTTCCCACTCACCTTATCCTACCTTGGTTCCACAAAGAGTGCTCTTATTTGTGTCCACATCTGCTCCAGGCACCACCTTCCCGAATCCATTCAGGGCACGTAGATTTTGGTCGAGTCCGTACGAACCCCCTCCACTTACGGTTTCGATTTGTTGTTTTTTCTAGGGCACTTTTGCGGTCGGCGAGATTTTTCGGAGATCCTCTCCCAGCTTCGTCCTCTGCTACGACTGCTGCGACCTCCCCCTCCCCTTCCCTCGCCACCTATTACATCACCTCTCTTGCTAGCTTTTCCAGGATTTTATTACCACTTTTACCTAAAATCCCCACAAATCATTTTCTAGCCTTTAACGACCAATTTCTACTTCCCAAAAATTTTCCCGTCAGCGTTGAGAGGGAACGAACCGCGAAAACTCAACAGCAGGGAAAACTTTTTCCAGTGCCGTTGATTTTTCTGGAAAGAAAATGCAACCCCCTCCCCTACCTTCAAGGGTAAAACAAGAAAAAATAACTAATAAAAAAGTGTCTTAGACCAAATGGGACTCCCCTCAGCAACCAAATACGACCCCTCTATTGGGCAATCCCCAACGATGTGCCCTGAATCCATCCCTCTACGTATTCGTCAAATTCTGCGCCAGAATCTTACTGGTGGAAACTGTGTCAAGTACTGTACCTATCTGTGATGATAACTTTCTAGCTCTTGCTTATGCTCACCCTCGGCCTAAAGCTGCACCAAGGCCTTCCACGATACACCATTGCGGTCTGTTACCTGTCTTTAGCATACATGCGACTTAATTTCTTTCTAATCGATCTGTTTGGAGAAACTCTTCAGGAATTACATAGTCGAGAACAGCTGAGATGCTGCCTTGTACTCAACTTAGTAGTATCTCATGCTCACTGCTCAATTTCTCTTTCAATCAGATCTTTTTGCTAATTTCGTGACGCTGGAGGAAGGTGAAGCTTGCCTCTGAAGATACGCTCTAGCTACATTCCAAAGACCTGGTTTGAGAACTTTTCGCTAACCGTGTGCCTCGTGGACTCCTTTCTGGAGATGGGATTCATCTATTCACCTCTAGATTTATCTTTTCCTTGAAAACATACTTTACTATGAAATTGTTTGAGCACACTTTCGAGCTCCCATCTTGGGACCCCGCCATACCCCCTAACGACCAATTTAGGCTACTCATCATGAGTAGCAGTTGCTTAGGCGCATCGTGGGCTTGGACTAGTTCCCATGCTATCAAGTGCGCTCATGAGCTGCTTTTGCTAGGGCCAATCCGAGAAATAGTCGAAGAGTACTTGTGCGTAATCCATGAATCTGTCACTCAAATCATAAGACGGGGTTCTCTGACGCACTAATTTCTCAGGCACTACACAAAACAGCGAGACGCTTTGGTCGGCTCTGAATTTCCAAGTTCCGCTAACGTTCTCCACCGCTTTGCTGTCAATTTCGTTATCGATTCACTACGTTCCTTTTCCTATTCCTGCTATGTTATCTTGATTCGACGTACACTCCTTATCCCTGTGACGGAGTAGGCGTGGCATTTGAACATGGCATAGAATGGGTTACTCGTGGAATATTCCAGTTTGAGACAACTGTCATCTTGTTCTGTGTTGGACAGAGACACGACACAATTGTGTCAAAATGAAAATATCTCACCAAAAGCACAGCCACCGCCACGTTTGGTTGAAGTACGCAGCCACGCCTACCACATCTCAGGGATTTCGTGTGTATTACACCTGCGTAATTTCGACATTGAAGGCACAAGGCACGCTAATGTGGTACTAAGTCTAAAATGGTATCTCCGGTGCTATATACTGGGAAACTTGATGAAAAAGCGAAGTGAAGCGCTCAAAAGCCTAAAAAATAATTGTCGTACACGACTTAGAAAGCAATTTTGAACGAGTTCCCCGGTGGCATGGCGCCAATATCCGCTACGGTATACCGACTACATTTATTTACTTCTATATCCATGCAGCACCACAACCGCTTCATATTAATCCCTCTGCTCCATACTGTACCTCGCAGGCGAAGCGGTGCTAGCAACAGGCACGGTCGTCCATTTGTGGGCGGGCGAGGCAGACAGAGTCTGGGTCGGTATGTTGCAGCTCGATGTGGCGCTAAAAGAGTACGTGTCTTGGAAAACGGGCCCATGCAGCGGCTTTTCAGGGGCGCCCAATTCTGTCCTGCTAGGGGTATTAATCCTACACGCCTAGGTGCTTTATCGTGCCACGTGGCTTCGAGTGGGATCATTAGAAGATTGATTTTATTTATTTTATTTTATTTTCATGGTGAAATGCTGCTTTTCCCTGCAGAAGGTCCGTAGCTAATCCGGATTGATGCCACTTCTGCACAGTGCATTTAATATAACATTCGCGTCGATTCAATAAAGTGCTTTGTTATGAGGAACAAGTGGAGGTGCTTGGGACTCCTTACCCTTTTCAGCACGCTTCCGTACTACAGCTACCTAAACGCAGAGAACGCTAGTCCCCTTCTCGTGACAGACTTCGACAAGACTAAGAATGATTCATGTGAATACCTTGTATACTTCAAATCCTTCAAATGCGGTAGGCGTGCCTGCGCACTTTATTGGAACATGGCGACGGCGGCAGCACTTCCTGGTGTTATTATCATTCGGAAATTCTAATCATGTCGTTGTACAATCCTAAGAATATGAAGTTTGCTCCAACTTAAAATATCCCACGAATAACCGGTCTTATTGCATGTTCAAAAGAAGTATGCAGCTACTCCTACCCGCGTCTCATGGGGTGCGGGCTGCCTGTACACAGTAAACTAGGGGGCCCTCAGTTGATCACATTCTCAGAAGCTCTCTTCCTCTTTTCATGTGTTCTTTCGTCTTCAAAATGCTCTACTTTTTTAATTCCGCTGCAGACAAGTCTATTCAATTCTTTACTATTTACGTTATACAAAACTTTCATCATCAGCTTGAAGAATCGCTTGACAAACCCTAGTACCAAGTTCTACTCGATTCACGTTCGTCCCTCCTTAATAGTAGTATGACCAGTACAGTTGCATGTCATTTCTCGGGTTTCAATATTGTATAACTTCATCAAGCCAAAAAGTTGGCACTACCACATTTGTCAGAACCTGAAGTAGGAACTAATAAGTAATGTCCTTCCCATCTTCGGACGCTTTAACAGTATTCGAAACAGTACCAGTAATTTTCATAAAAAACTCGTGTTGTAGAGTGCGAACGGTATGGTGGGTTTGTTTGACATCCGTTGTAAAAACGTGGAAGAACCACTCTGCCGTTTCGATATCATCTAGTTTACTTTCCTGAAGTGAAATATTTCGGTTAGTAAAAGTTATGCAGCAAATTTGATAAATTGCGAGTTTAAAAACGGGGCGGGGATTTTGAGCTTTCTCCAATGGAGATTTTGCGAGCGAACCCTTTACCACTGCTCAGCAGTTCGCACAATAAACTCCCAAAACGTGCATGGTTAGTACGCCCAACAGGACCTAATTCGGCGCCCCTGAGCAAGCGCTGCGCGGCGCCTTTCTCCAATGGAGGTTCCTTTATAGCGCCCTATCAAGCTGCAACATACCGATCCGAATTTGCACCCCCGTCCACAAATGGACGACCGTACTGTTGCTCGTATGGCTTCATTTGCAAAGTACAATATGAAGCGAAGGGATTGATATGAAGCGGCTGCGGTGCTGCATGGATATATGAGTACATACATGCAGCCGACCTACCTAGCGGTGATTGACACGATGCCAACGGGGAACTCGTCCGAAATTGCTTTCTGAGTCGTGTAGAACAAAGGCTTTTTGCAGGTTTTTGACCGTTTCACTTCGCTTTTTCGCCATTTTCCCACTATTTAGCACCCCTGCTACCATTTTAGAGAGAGCACCAAATTATCGTGCCTACACAATGTCTTTTCCAATGAAAAGCGGTCTCTAAGGGTTTCAGCAAGGCTTAGCGTGCCCACCCAGACTCCCACCAACTCTGACACGCCCACAAATGATCAGCATTTGATCACGATCGCATTAACTGTTTTCAGCCAATGCGGTTGAATGGCGTTTCTCCCCTCTTTTGAGGGTTCCTCTAGAAAAAGTAAGTTGTTAAAGGTAAAGAAATTATTTTCCTTGGCACATTGCAATGTTTTCTTGCAAGTGGTGCCCGTTTAGAGCTTTGGATTTCTTTCACTGTTTTTGCGTTCTTCACTTGATTCTTCGTGACTCTTCGACGCCTGCCTCATGGAAATTGTCTCTTTCCCTGTTAAGGACTCCGTTAATGTTGTTGTGAAGTTGGCCAGTGTTTGAATAAATATATTTTATTTTTCCTCTTGCAATCGCCCATACTCCTTCCTTCATTGTATAAATAATGATATTTGACCAGCGAAGGTTTATTTCACAAGTTGTCAGGCACACTTCCGGTTCTGGTTGTAGTGTTTAATAGGGGCCCTATTTTTGGGCTCCGACCGTTTCGTCCCACTATTCAATGCATCTAATTTCATTTTCTGCAACAAACCTAATTATTGTGCCCACTGCCTTTGACATTTGAAGATGAAATAAGGAGAAATGTTAAGGAATGCTTCAATGATACGCCAATGTGCTGTCGGCTTGTTTTCTTGTGTACAGCAGCGATAGCTGTATCATCCACGTCAACGAAGAACCCTTCGGAGGTACGGTAGTTTCTTTCATTGCACAAATTTGTGGTACTGCTCACATGGCAGATCTAACATTGAGTGGTGGATTTTGGCCGAGTCCGTACCCCCTCCCTCCAAAAAGATGGCTTGATGGCTCTACCACCCAATTCCCTCCTCCGATACGATCGAGCTGTTAAGCGAGGGGGAGGGGGTAGGTATGGTATATTGTACATGTGAAACGGGACCAATTGCGAGGAAAAGGCGACCCCACCTCCTTTCCCATCCTAGCTACCGCTTTCTTGGGTTTTTCTAACTTCCCGCCACTTTTTCCGGAATTTCCCCAAAATTTTTCGACATTTTCTCGGATTTTGCTGTCAAACGGGTAGAAGGGCGGAGGGTAGGAGTATACGGCACATGTGAAAGTAGGAAAAACCGCGACAAGTCTATAACCGGGAAAAGTTTTTTCCGAACGCCGCAATTTCTTTCAGAAGGCGTATACAAGCCCCCCCCTCCCTCCTCCAACAAAAACCGAACAACTCCCCCCCTCCTTGTAGCGTTCGAGAAACGCGAAAAATCGACTATCAAAAAAGTTTTCTTCCCCAAATACAACTCCCTCTCTCCGCAGCGACCATACGATTCTTCCGTTGGGGAAGCCCCAACGATGATGCGCCTCGACTGACCATTTAGCTACCGCCGTGATGGTTCACTTTGAACACTATGATAGGAGCACTGCGCTGTCGAAGCAAGACAAAGGGGGGGGGGGAGGGGAGGAGATGCCTGCAGGAAGGTAGCGGAGTGACCAAGGGAATACTGCTGTGTAGCGGTAGCCGTGGAATCGGTCCTGTTATGAAAGCAGAAACCCGGAAGTTATAGTGGTGACAGAATAGAATAAAAAAGAATCTGAGAAAAGAACTTCGTAGAAGACAACTGTTTATTCATGGTTTTCTTTAGGCTGAGCTGGAAGACCGCGAAGAACTCGGTATGTGCACTAGTGACAAAGTTATAATAGAGCGCCTTATTGATAATTACAAGTCTTTCAAAACGCCATCGGAATCGGGAGTGATAGTGTGGATTGAGGTTCGCTTAAAGTCATTTGACTGAAGTTCTTTCAAGTTTTTGAAGACTGTTCTCTCTTAAGGTGTGGGTTCAAGAAGTGAACTCAGTTAATGAAATTACTAGTGATTTCGATATGGACATCTACGTGACTGAACTTTGGATGGATAATGCTCTTCGATATGATCATATGAGCCCATGTAAATACAACTTATCACTTAATTCCGAGGTTTGTCCATGGGAATTTTTGACTTTTCCTGGAACGCGTTGGCCTGGTTCTATGTAACATCACTCAAGCGCTATAATCAAGAGTTAATGTTTTAGGATTCTCCCGCGAAGCGGCTTTCAACCTTGCGCAAAGCTCCCATGGCATGTACACTGACAGTTGACCCCACTACATGCCCCGCCCCAGATACCCACACCTCTTTTTGCCGCAACACACCTTATAATATCACACACGTATTTCAGATTTTGGATCATTGGAAGCCAAACAATTACAGCATGTATAGTGCACGCAGTTGACCTCATTACATGCCCCGCCTCAGATAGCCACGCCCTCTTTTGCCGCAATACCATTTACACTCATATTACATGCATGTTTCAGATTTTGGATCAAATCTGGAAACCAAACACCGTTTTCATTAACAGCAAAGCGGCACATATCCACAAGTCACCGTTCAGAAACGTTTTTCTTATGATCTATCCAAATGGAACCGTGTGGGTAAATTACAGGGTTCAAGTGAAAGGACCTTGTTCAATGGACTTTAGGTAGGTCGACTGCTAAGTAAAAATTTTTGTAATATATGATCAGATCCCTATTCTAGCGCTTTTCCAATGGATCGACAGTCCTGTCACCTTACCCTTGAGTCATTCAGTTATAACAATCAAGAGGTAGGTGCTAGCAACATATTTATATTGTACTGTTTTATAGGAACAAAACATATTTGAATACGGCGGACCTTGTACTTTTCTTTTGTGCCCCATTTTCTGCCTTATCAGTTCACTTCCTACTCGTATAACTTCGTATGCCATTTCTTTTGCAGGTTGATATGCAGTGGACAAATTGGACCGAAGGCCTTTCGCTGCTGAAGAAGGAGATCGTACTGCCGGACTTCGTGCTCACAAATTACTCGACCTCAATTGAACAACAGGTTTCCACAGTCAAATTGTATTAAATGTATTATTGTATAATTGTAACGTATTGAATATTGTATTTCCCTTTATAATTTTTCTTTTTTATGATTTGATACAGGTCATTTTCCTTGACATAATGTGTAAGATTTATCTTTTTTGCTTTCTCACTGAGCTTTTCTTTCAAAGGCAAAGACCCCGCCTTTATGTCATAAATACAGACTTGATCGCTGCGGATGATGGGGCATGTCAATAAGGCTGAGTTCGGCGCCGCTAGCTCGTTTTCCAAGAGGTGTTGAAGCTGATAAGCGACAAATTCTGAGGAAAACGACTGACACGAACTGTATGGCGGGGTCTTGTCACTCGCTCGCCGAAAGAAAATGAAAATGGGCTGGCTCTGTGCCAAACCCATCTTCCTCGCCACGCCCCATCGTCAGCAGCGGGCAAGACTATGACAGCTCTCTTACAGATATATCCGGCAGGCATCTGGAATGAATTAACGATGAATTTCGTGTTCAGCCGTCGATACGGGTGGTATATATTTCAAGCCTACATTCCTACATACCTCACTATTTTTATCAGGTACAAGTTGAAATTCATATAATACTAGATTCTAGATTGAAATATTTTTTTAGTTGGATAAGCTTCTGCCTTGGACCAAAGATGATACCTGCTCGAACAATGCTTGGAGTGAATTCTCTCCTAGCGCTGACATTTCAATTCGGGAATATCATGCGAAATCTTCCACGAGTTAGCTATGTTAAAGCGCTAGGTAAGCACTATATGAGGGCTCACCGTGGCGCTGAGGGAAAAGGATATACTGAGGCATTATCCTCCTTTTAGAGATGTTGCCATGTTGCGTCTTATGAGCTTGAAATGGGAAAAAAATAAACAAAACCCGTGCAAGAACACTATTTGTCACCCAGCTACCACTGAATACAGTGTAAAACGAACAGCAACGCCGAGTCAGGCTACTTTAATGCTCGCAACGTCCACTAGCGCTCTGAGCGTCTTCACCACGGTCCGGGATTGGAGAGTATGGCGCAATAGGAGTGTAATAGCTCTCTGCTGTCTTCGTATCGAGCCATACCTTCCTCTCCTGAACGCTGGTACACGCTGGTGCACGCTGGCAGACGCTGGAAGACGCTAGATCGATACCTATACCTTCCAGGCCCTCGAGACGCTGGTGCCCGCTAGTAGACGCTGACGAGCGCTAGGAGATGTTTGTGCACACTGGTAGTCGCTGGCAGACTCCAGATCAGTATCTACACTTTCCCAGTGCTGACGGTGCCGGACGCTTGAGGCGCTGGTGGACGCTGGCAGACGCTGATGGACGCTGCCGCAAAGTGTTAACGCAGCCTAAAAAATGAAACCAATCATAGACATTTTCTATTACTCATCACGCTGAGATGTCAAGACTGCAGGGAGAGTAATCATCATTACTTGACATCATGCATCACAGCGTCTTAGATGCGATGCTATCTGCTCGACAAATAATTTATCGCGCTACGATCCCTTCACCCTGTGCTCAGATACGACCTCTTCCTGGTGAATTCCTCAGCGTACGGCGTGCCCTGACTGTATGTCGTTCCTTTCCGCAATTTCTAAAGCAATCTATTTACAGATGTGTGGATGTTGGTTTGCCTCACATTCGTGTTCTCGTCTCTGTTGGAATTAGCGGTCATAGGAGCCATTGGAGCCAGAACAGAGGTATGTTTAAACAGCCTTAACGGACAATTCTGGTTGAGAGTGCGAGTGATCTGCTTATTTGTGGAGCCCCCAGGTGCGAGCTTCTCTTGACGGCACATTGCGCCGAAAGCCGTTCGTAGGTAATGGAATTTACAAACGCTTTTATACCGCTTAATTCACAAGTTAATGAAGGAAAAAGGAAAAGGAACTAGCAGAAAGCGCTCGTATAAGATTCGGGCATTGTACGAATATACAGGGGAGGCAAAAAAAAACTTTTTTCTCCCTTGACTTTCGAGGCGCTATAAGTTACACTTTATAATTCTTATCGGACATTTCTACCACCATATTAAAGAGCATATTAAATACTATCACGATACTCCGCCACAGCCTTCTGGAGGAGCGCCATCGAGAGATTCTGCCACGCGACCGTGAGTGGGTGCCTGAGTTCAGCGAGATCGTTGATTTCTCCGCCACTGTAGACCACCCTATTGAACTCCGCCCGAACCAGGTAATTGAGGGGTTTAGGTCAGGTGACCTGCTTAGATATTCCACCTTCTTCAGGTACTCAACGCCCTTCCATTCCAAGTAGGCAAGAGTTTCCAACGCCCTTTGATTCCATGTGGTGTCACCCAATCCTGTAGCAGTACAAAGTTTCCAAGAAGGTACGGGCGACGACATGTGGAGAGGATATTCTTCTCGAGTTGCTCGATGTAACCGCCAGCGCTCACCTTCAGTCCGGGGTCCACGAAGAAAATATCGGTCTTTCCATTCCAGGTACGTCCGGTCCATACCATCAACTGGCGCCTTGGCGACTGAGGTGAAGATGATGTCCTAGACCGTAGCGACGTTGTCGGAGCTGCTCGATGTTGGAGGTCTTCCAGATCAAGAGTACTGGTCTCCAGGTAGCTATCCATGGCTCCATACTAGAAGTTTCGCAGCTGTTTGGAGGTGACATGAATTCCAAAGGTCTTCTCCAGTCAGGCTGCAACTGGAAATGACTTTTTGGTGTACATCTATACATCTACATATTTTTTGGTGTACATGAAGGTGATGGGCGAGAGCCAGCTCCTGCTTATAGAGGAACATCTTGGGTATCTTCCGCCCTGGTACTCGTATCCACGTCCTCTGTCTGGGCTGCGAAAACTTTGCTGATATGTGACTCGGTCGAAATGTCTTTTTTTTGCCCCCCCCCCCTCCTGTACGCCCAAAGTGGAAGTACAAGTCAACTAGCTAAGAAACACTGGTCAGTTGCGTGTGCGGCACCGTGGATCTCCAAACCATCTTTCAACAAATGCATTCAGTGACTTCCCTGAGCATGCATAGTTAATTTAATGAATAAATAAATAGTGTCCCACATCCAAACAGGATCTTCTACACGACAAAATGCCTCTTCAAAAGATTAAGTTCACTGTCAAGGTACATGTCAACTACATACATAGCACTAGTTCTTGTGAAACCACCTGAGCGTTGTTACCTCCTGAGCAATCACATGAACACTACCAAGAATAATCACATGAGATTTTTCGCGGTTTCCGTAACGAATAATTACTGAAGCTTGCTCTTAAAATACAGACGAAAGGAACAGGACCGCCTCAACGCTCGCGTTCCTCCTCCTGCACATCGCCACGTATCTGCCGGAATCACGTTCAGTCGGACTCGCCACATGGCTTTCGAAGCTACGGAAGTACTGGTAAGGATGGATTCTTCCACTAGTCTGTAGGAGGTTAGAATGTCCTGTATTAATGTGTCGCTTAAGATCCACGGATGCGAAAGAAGACGCTTTTAGCTACACCTGGGACCATTTCGAGGACATCCGCCGACCTAGCACAGTGGGTTTTCTGGTATTTTTTATTTTCTTGATTTCTTTTTTTATCGTTTTAATTTCCTGTTCCACAAGTTTGCATTGCTTGTTTAAATGATTTTCTATTCCAACTGAGAGCCGGGGTTTGTAGGACAACGGAGAAAATGCTTCTGCTGGATGGTTGCGAAGACAAGCCATTTGTGTCAGCGACAAGAGGAGGATGGACGACGGATCGTATAGATCGTATAAGTATGGTGGCGTTTCCAGGATTATTCACCATATTCAACATAATCTACTGGTCTTACTATCTCAACTTAAATGATTAACATAAATGATGACTATGTAATTCCAAGAATATAAAGTGTCATATGGATCAAAATGTCGTTTTTAAAGAGTGTTAGTAGAATACAGGTACATTTCATGACATATATGTGCCTCGGTTATTATATTCTTTATGCCGCATGAGAATATTGTTGTGCTCAAAGTGAAGTGTTGAATAAATATATTTTTGCAACTAGTATGTAGGCATGAGGTATTTGTTGAGCTGCGTTCGTACTTTGCAGTAGCGTCCACCAGCGACCAATAGCGTGCACGAGCTCCCGAGAGTACGGCAGCGTCAGCGAGCAGAGGATAGTATAGATGTCGCCTATTCTATAGATATCATTTAGTGTCTGCCAGCGTCTGCCAACGTCCACCAGCGTCTACCAGCATCCGCTAGCTACCACCAGCATCTTGAGGGCTAGGAAAGTACGGGTACCTAGCGGCTGCCAGCATCTGCCATCAGCGTCAGAGACAGTGTGGGGCGGTAGGAGGGTAGCAGACAGCTGTTACCCTCCTACCGCTCCATGCTCTCTATCAGCAGTCTGTTGCTGGTTGCAGATAGACAGGCAGACCCTGGCAGACACTAGATCAATATCTATACTTTTCTAGACGATGACGCCGTTGGTCGCTGGTGGACGTTGCCGCAAGGTATTAACGGAGCTCACGAACCGAACACTTTTAATGCATTTTGAATGTTTTCCTGTGTGCCGACGAGGTTTTGGCGGAATACTTTTATTATCTGCCTGACGTTCAGACTGAATCGTTTCTTCTTCACGAAGGGAGAAGCTGGATACATAATGCTTTTGCTGGACATTAAGAGATCAATTTTGTTGCAGTAGTTCAGCCTCTTTTTCCTTGCAATTCATCAAGCAGCCCAAATTGTAGCTTCTCATCAATCACTTCAAATCGACTGGAGAGTTCGTCGCTGTTGTCGAGCCATGAGTTCTTTTCCTTTTTCGAGCAGAACAGCATCTGTAAAAAGGAATTTCATAGTATATGTATCGAACCGATCGTCAAGTGGTCCGTTCAACTTTTATGTGTTCCCGATTTCCGCTTTCCACCAATTGAAGCCGCTTGCCCGCCTCAACAATTGGTGGAGAGTGGGCTGCTGCTGTGCCAAACCGTCCCTGACACGCCCCGGAATCTGCGGCGAATACGATTGTACACGGTCGGCGAAACTGGTAACAGGCGACAAAAGATTGGTTATGCTGTAGAAGTGTCGAACAGCTTAAGACGAACCTTATTAAATTTAGCAAATTGCATAAAGTAGCATGATGGAAAGTGACGAGAAAAGGCGAAATGCACCTGAAATATTGTGAATTGGAAACTCTCCGAAGATGGGTGGCAGTCTATCGGAAGCACGATTTCACGTATCATAACTATCAGGCGTTTCGAGCAATCATGCCGGCACTTATCGTCGTCATCCGGGCAGTTGATTAGCCTGCCCCAGGTGTCGCGACGCGGCTGCAGCGCGTCACGACGTGGCGATCAGCTGTTTCCACCCTAATTTTGCAATTTTTCCCCTAATTTTCACTGCATTTCCTATTTTTTTCGGATAATTTACGTTATTGTCTTTATGAAGTGTATTAACCCGCGGATTCTTTCATTTTCTCTCGTAATGATGTGTTTTTCGCGATTTTTTCAGGCATTTGTCTAATTGTTTGTTTAATCGTTTAATTGTTCGCAAAAGTTATAAAATTCCAATTATAATTTACCTTGTGAAGACAAGGAACTGCTAACCTTGAAAAAGCAGCCAAAAGCAGTGAAAAGTAGGGAAAAATGACTAAATTAGGCCTGGAAAAAGCAAATAGTTCCTACGCACGCGGTCGCTGCTGCAGCCGCGTCTGCGGCCCGTTGACGACCGCCCTAATCAACTGCCCGGATGACGAGGTTAAAATGTACTCGAAGTGCGACAGTCAAAATTACAAAAAGATGTAATTGGCTGGTAAGACTTTGCCGCTTTGGTCTGTCACCCAGGGATAATTTTCAGGGAAGGTGGATCAAGGAACCAGAAAAAAGCGCAACATCTCCTCTCCGCAACCATGCTTCGAAATGTCCTTTCAGATTATTTGGCTATACTCCATGTCCTTAGTAACTGCCCATTCTATTTAAAAGGCTAATATAATTTAGGACATAACTTGGTCCTTTGAAAGGTAGTTCCCGACACAGTGGTTGTGAGGAAAGTTCCATTTACCCTTGGCTTTCTGGGCTCCGACAAAGGTGACACCTAGTGAAGCTGATCCGTTATTTTGCCCGTTGCCCTACAAAGACGTAGTTCCAAAAGTATGGCCAGAGTATGGTCAGAGTGAACAATTCTAAAGAACACACCCGGTCTGCTTCACTGATATTCTCATGGCGAGTGACTACATTCACGATCACTGCTCCTGCAATTTGATGTGTGCTCAACGCTTACTCCATAAATACTGCTAAAAATTCCAAAGCGCACAAAGGAAAATGTGCATTCCATATCTTGAGCTCATAGGGAGCGTCTTCACGCCCTTTCATTGTGAATGTGGGAGCGGGATGTAGCCGCTTAGGCTGCGTTCATCCCTTGCAGCAGCGTCCACCAGCGACCAGTGGCGTCCACCAGCGTTCCGAGCGTTCGGCAGAATCAGCGACTAGGGAGGTATAGATATTGATCTAGCGTCTGCCGCATTTACCAGCTCCGCCGGCGAGCAGCAGCAGACTGCTGGCAGATAGTATGGGGCGATAGGAGGGCACCGATGTCTGCCGCCCTCCTATCGCCCCATACTCTCCACCAGCTCTTTGCTACCCTCCTATCGCGCCTCACTCTCTATCAGCAGAGTGATACCCACCTATCTTCCCATACTCCACCGGGTGTGCCATACTCTCTACGAACAGCCTGATAGCCCCACATCTCCCCATACTATCCACTCCCAGAAGCTGCTGCACGCTGGCAGACGCTAGATCGATGTCTATACATTTCTAGTTGTGATGCTGCGACGCTCAGAAAGCTGGTAGGCGCTATTGGTAGCTGCTGTCCGCTACCGCAAAGTATGAACGCAGCCTTCAAAGATAAAGCTGTAGATTCACTCCCGTCAACGGTCCTTGCCATGTGCGAGAAGAACGGGTGGGCACGTGACAAGTGTAATCATTTTAATACTTGACAGCACGCAAAAATAGGGCTGAAGGGTAGTGATGCCAGGGCACGGCTAGGGACTCCGCCCACGCCATCCTCAGGGTGCATTTGCTACCGAAATTCAGCAGCGAATACGCAGTCGTGTTCAAATAGCAACCAGAGGAACGATGGTGCACAAAAGCAGTGGTCTTGGCTATGTTAGGCGTCCGGTTTGCCGTACAACTTCGCGGTAGGAGTGCGAGGACGGCACTCGGGTACCTCCACAGCCGTTTCCGTGCATACTTGAGTGGGGAGGTGGCAATCTGCTACAGCTGTGGAACCACTTATCGCACACGGCAGGGACGAAGAACCACGGAGGCAACTTTATAGTTTGCCTTAGAGTCTGAGGGACTAGTAAGGATGACAAGAACCTAACGGTCCTACGCTTTCCGGAATTTTCATGAAAAAGTGCCGTAATTCAGTTCCAGTCGAAATTCTCCCGTTGGAGCTAAAGTGATTTCACAGGACATCAGAGACTTGTACCGTCTTTCTTGATCACTTCGTTCATTTTCTCTATTTCATCGGAGTCGAGAAAGCCCTCCACTGGAGCCATCAGTGGCCGATTCTCGTTGTATGAGACGTCAATCAATAGGACATCAAACAGTTCCCCTGAAAAGAAGTACCTTTCTGTTAACGTCCAACAACGCTGACAATGTTGTTCAGTACTTCATTACATACCTCTGTTTACTGCTTGACGAATATATCGGAGCCCATCGTCAACTATAACCCTCTGCATTGAGAGTTTCTTTGAATTCGTACCATTTTTCAGCAATGACTTTCATCACCGGGGTCATTGTCTACGGTCGTCACATTGAGCTTAACACG
>MU911925.1:121953-204408 GCA_036418165.1 Cooperia oncophora | reverse complement strand
GGGGGTCATTTTGCTTTCCATAGATGTGTCAACCATCTAGGTAGCTTTTCTCGAACTGACACGTTTTGGGATGGTGGCTAGACGACCTGCTCCAGCTTCACAAGTTTCACCAAAGTGATATTTGCAAACCGGAACAAGGGAAGCAGTGATAGTATGAAATGCCCCCCCCCCGTCGACAAACAGCGCCTAGTTAACATTTTCTAGACAGCTTCTGCTTCGAAAGGCTCATGAAAGTCGATACTGTTTCGTGCTTTGGTAAGTGCATACTGCTTTTGGCTTTGTGGATTAGTTCCGGAGCTTCCGCATGAGCAAGAGTGGCTCCCATGTTTGTACTCGGGGCTCTCGTTCACCTGCAGAAGGGGGTGGGAGGATAAAAGTAAGAACGTTATTATGTTGTAGACTGCGTTACAATGGGGCCTGGTTATAAGCATGAATATCTGCCGGTGATCCTGAAGAGTTAATTCACGTTTTCACGCCGCTGTACTCTTCTCCATTACAGCTGCATTTAAAACATAGTGCTTATGTTTCGCTGGAATTCGTTTACCATTCCGGCCTGTGAATTGCAGTGAATCTAGATCTAACAGAGACTAGTTGTTGTCTTCTAAACAACAGTTCTTTCCCTCGAGAGTTCTCTAAAACTAAGCGAATCAAAAGTGTCCCCACCACATGTCAAACGGAAATTTTCGCGCGCCAGACATCTAACAAACAGCCCTTCTAACAGCGGTTTTGTGCACAGAATACCGAAGATAGGACGTAGATCAAAATCCAACGCTGAGTGGCAGAACTTTTAAAAATGGTGGCACCCCACGGGATATGACCCCTAAAACAAAACATGTACTTGAAGTGTTCAAGTTTCCATTTGCACCTCAGGTTTCATGTTCCCTAATCTAAGCAGAAGTAGATTTCGAAAATATTAACCGTGATTACGCACAAAAGCGATAATCTTGCAAAGAAAAACGCTCTTATTGAAGTATACTAATTCAAATGAAGTTAAAGGGACGCGTGGCCCACAATCGCGGTGTAGGTTTAGGCGGCATCATCATTTGATGTAAGATCAATACTTCTAGGAAAATACCCTGGTTTCATAAAACCGCTAACCTACGCAGCCGCATAAAAACCACTTAGAGGATAGCTATTGCTGAAGTTTACCATAAATCTATATAAAACGTAAATGACCGACAAAAGCAATTATAATTCATCTCTCTTTGAGCTACTGGAAGTCTATTGCTTGGAGGTGCCCATCGAAATCATGCCCAACTTCAATAACGCCGCTCTAATCAATAACCAGGATTTACGGTAACCACCTATTCACGGCGGACCAGGGGCAAGCAGCATTGTTGGCGGATTCCTATGGGGGGGGGGGGGGTGCCGTATTTGGGTCCGTCCAAAAGGGGGGGGGTCGTAATTTTGGACTGGGGAAAAAATTTATTTTCTTATAGTGTGATTTTTCTCTGCCTTGGCGTACCGTTTCGGAGGGGGGGGAGGGTTCGCTAGCCCCCAGCCCCTGGAAAAAGGGGGGGCGGGGTTTTCGTAAAAGCTCGGCGGACCAAATCCCCAATCGGGAATGCTGTGCCGGCTGACGTGCGGACTCCCAAATGCTCTGTTAACGGCACGTATATGTATGTTGTGGTTTACTATTGGCGCGACGGCTGCCGTGGTACAACCTCAGCCGCGTGCGGCGTATGCGCGCGCTTTCTCTCACCGACGCCGCGTGCGGCAGGGGGGACAGGGCAGCAGCGTTCGATGGGATTTCGCTGTGGGGGGGGGTCGGTATGAGCGCAGAACGGGGGGAGGGTCGTATTGGGCAGGGAAAAAATTTATTTTTATAGTGATTTTTTCTCGCTTTTGCAGGACGTTTTGGGGAGGGGGGGGCGGGGAGTCGTACCCAGCGCGCCTGGAAAAAAAGTGGGGGGGGGGGAGTCGTAAAAGCTGCGAGCCAAAATCGCCCATCGTAATGCTGTGGCCCGTGAGGTGGGAGCAAAAGGCATGCTCCGGTCTCCGCCCAATCCAGCAGCTCTCTTTTATGTGGAGAGGAAGAGGAGGGAAAAGTAGATGAGAGTAGGAATGGGGATTTCAAGAAATAACTGGGGTGCTTATTGAGTTAGTGGTAGTGTAGGATGTCATAGAAAGTCCACCCATCACGAAATTTCTTCAGTGAATGGGCAGAACGGCGGCTATAGTTTCCCTTCGATGGTGAAAACGACGCAATCCAGCCTTTTACACGAAAGTTCAAGCTGGGTTTGGCGAATTGTCAACAGTTGGTTGTGATCAATAACGCCTATAAACGTCACGCCTTACACCATCGAAGAGAATCATTCTGTCCAGTTCCGCCGTTGTCTGAAATAATTACGCTCTGATTCTCGACATCTGAATTCTCTTGCTCACCATTACCCAACTAACTCTGCCTATAAACTCTCCTTACATATTTGTTGCAATCTCCTCTTTCATCTCGTCCTCTTCCACATAATGGGGCATTAGAAGGGACTTCTGATTCGAAGCAGCTAGATGGCAGAGGCAGCAATGCGATCCCATTCGCGCCTAGCCGCTTGCAGCGCAGCGCGCGCGGTGAAGAAACCGGGCCCGCATAACAGCACGATGGGTGAGTTCTCTTTCCCGTCGCTCGCGATTTGCGCCCAAGCATTTTTCGAACGTTCTGGGCGAGAAGAATGGTAGGTATCGATCTACGCTTCTTAGCGCCGATGCGACACCTACACTATAGCTTTTGCGCCTCAAAACGCTATGCATTCCACTACAAAAGGAAGCTCGTTCAGGGCGTGGTGAGCTTTTTCAAATGGTTGTGCATGATTGTAGGGGCACATACGAGGACAGAATGAGGTTCATTTTCGGGCCTGCGGCTTCTAGGAATAAAAATTATGTAAAGAAAATAGGTGCGATTGTTTGGGATACCAACAAGGACAAATTTTGCTCTCCTAAGCAATTTTTCATCTTTGGGTCCATGCTTGTTCCAAATACTTTGCCTAACGGAAAGCACATTCACGGATAACTGACCAATCTGTTTTTGTGGAGCAAAACTGCTTTTTCGTCTCGAATTCGTTAGTAATTCACAGACTCAGGCTCTTGGCGCTACGCTGGCTGCCCAGATGGCGCTGGCGGTCGAAAATCTAAATCTAGAATCGTGCATTCAGGGAACTATCCGATTAGGCCTAGGAAGGGCAAATTTTGAGCAAAAAAATTTTTGACTATTTCGTACGCAGGAGACGACGCATTTGGTCCGGCAGTGTTAAGCGGAACTCTCAGCATCTTCGTGACAGCGATGACGGTGTCGATGACGCTACGGACACCGGAAAAACGCAATTATAAGGCAAACTCTCAAGAAGGTTTAACAACAATTGTTTCTGACCGACAATTTGCTTTTGAGGTGGTAAGCCATGTGGTTTTGAGTCAGCGACTATGTACACCTCTCTTCTGATCTCCATTGCAACTGCCGGCTAGAATTTGCTGAAGCGTCAACTGTATATGGTATTATGATATACAAATTCCAGTGGTTACCCCAAAATGGCTATAACTGACAGCCGACAAAGTTATCTAATATTCGCGATCAGATATACTGTGTCAGGGTAACAGACATCTGTATGTTCTAAAATGGCACTGTGGGTACAACCCCCCCCTCGAAGAGGGTCCAGATGACGACCCCTCGCCTGCTCCAACTGACAAGCGAGATGCAATGTCACTCAACAAATGGCTTCCTGAAATGGAATCTGGATTCTCGAAAGGCGGGCACTCTGGCTCTGAAATACAGGAAAATTAACAAGGCTGTTTGCAGCCTCATGCAATATGCGGCTGAAACAAACAGCCCTCGCATTACCTGAAATTTTGTCTCTAGGAATTCAAAAATAAAACTCCTTGCCTTCGATAACTATGTATGATATGAGGCAGTCACTTATAACAAGAAACACAATTGAAATAGCGGCTAATGGTGATCATTGATAGCCGAATTGGTGAAAAAAAATAGCCCCACGGTTAGCGCTTCCACGCAGATGTTGCATTCAATGAATGGTGACGTGGAAATTACATGAAAACATGCAACGACACAACAAGCGAAAGCATGGAAAATACAAAAAATGCAGACCTAAATGAAAAAAAGGATAACCAGGCCGGCAGCAAATCGTTGCCAGTACACTTGGCTATTAATGCGATCAGCGCTGCAAGGGGCAAGGCTGGCGACCGCTTTTCTTGGAAAAAACGTCAATTGGAGCGCCGCGTTGTTGGAGTGGCCCAACGTCCTGGTCTGTTCGGGGGGTTATATCTTTTTTTAGGTGCGCGATGACCTTTCTTCAGGAATGGTAACAGGCCATGCAACGGCGCGAAGTTTTGCCAACTATTCGTGTATTCTATCCCTAAGCTGCAAACTTAAACAATACCGTTCTGGAATAATTCCGGATGGGTCAGACGGTTCGGCAGGGGTAAATGCGCGAGCCTGGTTTCCATGATTCACACAAGACTCTTCGTTCAACAGACCAATTTTTCCTCAGAGACTGAAGTCGTCCCTGAACCCGCTACCCTTTTCTCTTTCAATAAGCTTTATCAGTTTTTTGAAGACCCCTTAGTTTAGGAGATATTTTAGAATGGCTCACAGATGGCGCCAGCGCCTCTGACCGCACCGCGAAAAAAATGACTCGCTTTATGTGCGCATTGTGAGGAATACACGCTTCGAAACTTCACGTGTGCCTTTCAAAACACATATTTCCCTTCAAATGACTGAAAGAGAAGCTCGCTATCTCTTGATGGATTTGGCTGCCGTGCCGCGCGTGCAATTAGGCTCCCTACGCCAAAGGTGTGGAAAGGTGTAAATTGCTGAATTTCAGGTGGCCTTTTATCCATGGTAAGCAGATGTTTGTTTAGGGGTTGCGTAGAGGGACAAACACGCACGCGAAATCTGGTTTGAGAGACGTATTAATTTAGTCATCCTACGCTACTGTACGAGTTCATGCTATACCCAAGTGACACTTACTTTATTTATTTATTTTTATTCTTGCTATACTTCTGATTAAATTCTTTTATTATTTGTATTCCTATTTACATCGCGGTCTTTTTGATGCTTTCCGTCGTTTCCATTACCCCTTAGCAATGACACCCTTTGTTACTGTTTGATGCTAGCGAGCCTACGTTTCTGCGATAACTCCACACGTTCCGCGCGCAAAAGTCGAGACCGATTCCTTGGGGAAATTTCCCATGAAAAGAGGACGGGCTTTGTTAAAGCTAGCATTTAAGCTGTAAAGAATTACACTCAATTGAACTTCAATTGTTTTAAAAACATCTTGACTTCGCATAGCTCCACTTTCACTATCAACTGAAATGTCGAACCATTGCTCGCTCTGAGTGAGCCTTGAAATTACGACCCGCCCCCCCCCCTCTCCATGTCCAGGTAGCGAGGCCTGCCCCATGGTTTTGAACAACACGATGGCTGTACCGCTGACCGTGTAGCCTATGAAATCAACGTTCAGAACTAATCCCTGTTTATCTGGGGCGTGAAAGCTAAATAAGATTGAATGCACTGACTGCATGAGGTATAGCTATTCCATGAATAATTGCCGATAAAGGGAAAATGCTAATCCGAAATAATTCATCGCGCAGGCACAAATGGAAAGCAGAGAACAAGCGAAAATCCAAAAATGCAAAATGCCGCGACGCAAAGGAGGCCGTAATCATTAAACACCGACCCTCGCCGCCGATTGCGAAAAGCGTCGCACTCTTTCCACTAGCGCAATCCCGATGCGACAACTCTGCAGGGCGCTCCTAAATGTTGATGAAACACCATTGCAAGAAGCCTGCTCCGACCCTTGAGCATGTGACCCAGTTGGCAGCTCAACTTGCCGGCGATCGTTTTCGATTTGATTTAAATAGTTCCCTTTATAAGAACGCTCCCACTTCCAGCAACTGGTCAAAAGTTGCAAGTGATTCTAGCGCACGCATAGAGACCCAAAAGCGAAGCAGATTATCAAAGATTTCTTTTAAGCATCGTTTTTTTACCTTTCTGGAAAGCGCTCAGCGAAATGAAGCACACTTTTTCAGGTCCCTCGCATGAAGCCCCTACAAATACAGCAAAACCGTTTCTGAAATAACGGCACACAACGCCCTGAAACCTACCCTTGGTAAGAGGTCAAAACGCTAGGTCGATAAAGCTAAATTTGTTTTTGACCAAAAACCGGCTGCAAAATCAGACGAGGATTGTGAACGCAGCCCACCGCAAGGAAGGTTCAACGTACGTTTTGTCTATCATTCATCGATGCGAAATAAAGATCTGTTTAGGCTTTGAAGACAGCACGACTGCAATCGGAAATGGGAAACTTTTTTCCGTATTCCAGCATTAGTGAACGAATTGTTGTTGGAAAAACTATGCACGACTTGTTTCTGTCATTTCAGCCCCAATCTAAAAATGCACTAGATGCGTTACAAGCGTTTCAACCTTAGCTATTTATCTCGTACTCGTCACTGTATTTTGTTCAAAAAAAAAGTATGGCTTTGTCATATTCTCCGTATCGTCCAGAAAACTAACAGCAGAAGTAGTAGATGGTAACCCGACACGAGAAAGTTGAAACCAGCATACCGGACACACATGGATAGGAGCAGGCATTAATCACGGTATGAATGCGGAACCTGTGAAAGAAAAAAAAACATGCGAAACTACTTCTTTCTACCATTTCATGCTGTTCCGAGGAAGATCTCGTAACATTAAAGACAGCTCCCGCCGGTAAAAGTGGCAAGAATAATTGCTAGATCAATTATGAATACAGTAGCTGATAAGTATTCCAAATGAGGGATAAAAAGCAACAAGACCCCTGCAAGGAACCCCAAAAACAAACGAAATTGCTTGCCCTTACAGTTACAACACCGCCCTGCGATCCGTGGGCATACCCCTGGCTCGAAAATCTCTTTATCAACATCATCTCAGTAGTTGAATATTCATCGCACGTGCAATGAAAAGAATACGAAAAACAATAAAAACTCTGAAGAAAAACCCGCTGAACAGGCAAAAAAACTTCAAAGAACACGGCGTCCAGAATTGGATCTACGGTAGCCGAGCGGCTTTTTAGTGCAAATGTGTGTAAGTCCGCGCTTTTGCAACCACAGAAATTGCATCAACTCGTGATTTCTATGAAGTTTTACCTCACGAGATAGTTGCATTTGACTGTATGAGCTTCATCAACTCGCCATATGCAATCTGATAAAAGGAGAGCGAAAGTATATGCTAACGGCACCATTCGGAGGTCTGCAAAAAAAACGACGTTGCAATCCCAGTTATTGCCGCGCCCGGCCCACAAAGAGCAACTGAGCGGCTTTTCCGTGGCAGAGGGCAGCTAAGCAAGTGAGCGCGGTCCAACCTGAGGCGGGCGTTAGAACCATTAGGTTGTCCCGCCAGAAGCTCTGCAGGCGTTTTGTGCAGCCCTATTTTTGGGTATCACTGCTGATATTAAAATCATTCTGGCTTGCTTCACAGTCAGCATATGCCTGTAGGAATTACTTGCGCTATTCTGATGTATAATTCGCCTTTCAGCATTGCTTGAAACGCCTCCTTTTTTCACAAGAATTTTTCAAGCATGTGAAAAAGCACTCGGGACATTTTTTTACTTCGACTATAAATTGGGAGCAATCCGGCAATCGAAACAGCGCAACACATTAAACCCAGGTGTGGGAGCCCAATATGCTAGAGAAAGCACTGTAGGCGGCAATGGCTTAACAAATTTTCGTTCTGGAGATTTTAGCCCTTGAAGATGAACCCTCATGCGGCTCCGAGCCTAAAGCATATCTGACACCGAGATTTGGGGGGAATTTGGAGCTGACACCATCCCAAACAGTTCCAAGAGATAGCGAGAAAAGCTAGGCCTTGGCAAACTCCACCTGTGGCAGATGGTCCTGGAACGGCACTGGGAAGGTGATAAAAAAGACTCGACTAAAGTTGGGTGCCCCCTCACAATGGAAGTGACCGGCAGGAATCGGCAACGTCTCGAGGTTCGCGTTCTGCATTGTTTTTGCGACAGCAGAAACGACCTGTTTTTGGAGCGCGAATTGTCACCTGTGATGAAATGGATACATCGTATATAACAAGGAGACGTTCCGTGACAGTGGGTTGGATTTTGACGGACCACCGAGGTAATTTTCCAAAAGCCGAACCTGCCACACGAAAAAAAAGATTCTGGTCATCAGGCTTGTGTGGTGCATTGCGGTGTGATCGACTATAAACTTGTTAACGACCGCAGCCAAAACCATCACAGCAGACCGCTAACTTGAAGATATCGGAGGAATTCTACGCGAAAATTTTGTCAGATTGCAGTCCAACACATTGATCAAAGAAAGGGTCCGATTCTTTTGGCCTGACAGACGCCGACGCCCGCGTACGTCCTCAGAAATGCAACCTATCCATAAAGTGAACGAATTGGGGGGTGAAGTTCTTAGCGTCAACCGCCATATTCTCACAGACCTTTTGGCCCAACGCAACTATGCACCTTCAAAGCATTTTCAGATGGTCCCGTTGCTGGAAAAATACTTTATCACCATTAGGAACGCAGGCAAAAAGACTCGCGTAGATTCCGTGCATTCATCGACCACCCAGTTTTTCTTTGATTTGCATTTCTCGATGCTATCACGTTGGCAAAAGTGTGCTGATTCGAAGTGTGGCCTATTTCGATAAATCGGGATGAGTATTAAAAAAGTTACGATCGTTTAAAGTGAAACACCCGAAAGCGCTGAGAATTTCCGGACAACCTAATAGAACTTTGAGCGCGTTGTAGCTCGCTCTCGTTCAACTGTGGAGTTGGCGAGAGTGGACAGCATCTAGCTTGGGGGCTGAACTACCTGTAAAAGGAAGGACGACTATGGGCTATGCGAGCGGCTGGGTCCGTTCTTTTAATGAAGGACGACTATGGGCTACTCGAGCGCGGGGTCCGTCTTTAAAATGCTTCAACAAGATGCCTCAGTAATGCATACTCGAATCCCTGACATCGGGTAGGCGGAGCATCCGAACACTGTAAGGAACCGGGTAATAGCGGAATATTCCAGTCTGGGACAACGGTCATCTTGTTCTCTGTTGGAGAGAGACACGACAGCGATTGTGTCGAGACGAAAATATCGCATCAGAAGCATAGACGCCTTGAGGGTAAGTTGAAACATGCAGGCACGCCTACCCGATCTCACAAGGGAAGTCTTTCAGGTGGTGGCGCGCTTTTTGGAAATGGTTTGTTGCTTGTAGGGGCCCATACAAGGATCACAAAAATGGGTTTCATTTTTGCTATGCGTTTCTTAGGTCAAAAACTGAGTGAAAAGAATTTGACAAGGGGCGGTTTTAACAATCTTAATGGGCTCCTTTCTGCTTGTAACTTCGAGCATGCATAGTTTATGGGGTGATCAGTAATTAGGCCTCAAAATAGATTCGATTAAAGTCAAAATGTAAGTACAGTGCAGTTCTCAGCGGACGGTGAGGCGGTCCTAAGGCCACGCTGGCTAGCGGCCCGATATTTGCCTGTTGATCGAAAGCCGCACTAACATTGCCCCTTGGTCTCTTACACTGACTCTGCGCTCTAGCGCACGCCGCCGCACAATCTACCCACTCCCCCGTTCTGGACTCTCGCCAATCGATAATTGCTCCAGCAGCTGATTTTGCGGCACTTTCGCTGCATTTTTTCTATATTCATCTTGAAAAAGCTGAGATTTTTCGACTTTCGGCTTCAATCGTTAAAGGTGAGTATTCTTACTAAAATTGTATCACAGTTTGCATGAGTTTAGCTTAAAATTCCACTAGAAAACATTTTTTTTGTCCTTCTGATTTTCTTCACTTGTTCACATTTCCTTCACAGGCGACTCCGAGCTTCAGAATAGAGTCAGAGATGATTCTCGATAATAACGAGATCACATCTAAGACACTACTTCGAAAACCCGTTCAATAACATAAAAGAAGTGGGACAATAAGGAAAAGTTTAGACGAAGTTTTCTAGGGGAATTTCAAGCTAAATTCATGCAAATTGTGATAAAGGTTTAGTAAGAATATTCACCTCAACGATTGAAGGCCGAAAGTCGAAAAAATTTCAGCTTTTTCAAGCTGAATATGGCAGGAATTCGAAGAAAATGCGGCAGGAATCAGCTGATCGGCAGCGTCAGCCATTATCGATCGGCGAGAGTGCCAGGAGAAGAGTGAGTAGAGGGCGCGGTGGGGTGTGTTAGCGCGCAGAGTCAGTGTCAGAGACGAAGAGGCAATGATGATAATTTCCTACAACTTCTCGGCTTTCCATCGACACGCAATCAGCGGAACGCGTCGCGCGACGTGGTCGTAGGGAAACGCCCGCACCGTCCGGTGACGCGTCTCCACTGTATCATGTGGTACACCACTTGGCATGCACCGACGCAAGAGTGATGTTTTGTCAGCGCTCCCTTCATGACCACTGCAGCGGATCGGATGGGGCAAAGGGTAACACGACGGGTTCTGGATGACGGCAGAGGGGGACTTTGTGGATCGGATCCTCCTCGCGGAAAATTTTTGAATTTTTCAGCTTTTCATCTCATTCGCGTGCCTGTGTGTCTGGCAGTGGAAATAAGTCAAGTATATGCCATTTTAAAGGCATATACTTGTGCCCACATTGTAGCCTGGAAGCGTGCTTGTGCCTGGCCCCTCGTAGCTCATGTCAGAAGAGTTATTGCAATGAAATACCATCACATTTATGTTCAGCGGGTTGGATTACCCCTGGAAACAATTCTAGCCAAATCTGACATATCGACCTAACTTGGAAAATGTGGGCCATTCTATGGACAATTAGCAGCAGGCTGGGGTCCACCCACCATGGATGACTGCTCTTGGGATGGAATTTCCTACCGGTAATCAGAAAAATGATGCAGGCGGCACGAACAAGTAAGCCAGGTATTGTTCTTTGCGAAAAGACATGACTGAAGGGTTATTTCAGTGCAAAGACCAGTCATCACCAGTATGCTAGTCGGAGTATTGGCTATCATCCAGGCGTGACCACTCGGATATCCTCAAGGTGGCGTTTCTAGAGGTTGTTTGCCCCCCTGAACACGAATATGATATCTATTTCGCATGGAAGAGAGAGAGCTGTGAGTCGCGCTACAGGAGCGAATTTACTGCGTCAGCCCACACGCAAGAAGAAAAACAGTGAAGAAAAACCTCCATAACTCCGCTCAGAGAATCGTTCCGCAAATTCTGAAGGTAGTTTCGAGTTCATTGTGTCAAGAAGAGTACAATAATATGCTCACTGCAAATGGCCAGGTTGACCTGTTGGCCTTTCCTGGATGACACCTTACAAACCAGCACACTTGAGTGGAGAACCTTGTTTGCGGAAATGTTCTCGTCTCGTTGCGTTGATACAGAAACAAAACTGTTGCCGCAATGAGGATTCGAACCAAGTCCCGCATTGTAGTGCCATCCGGAATCAATCGTGCTATCCGCTACGCCATCCAATCCGACAGCAATGGTCATGAAGGGAGTGCTGACAAAAACATCATTCTCGCGTCGGTGCATGCCAAGTGTGTTACCACATGATAATTACATTTTGACTTTAATCGAATCTATTTTGAGGCCTAATTAGTGACCACCTCATAAACTATGCATGCTCGAAGTTACAAGCAGAAAGGAGCCCATTAAGGTTGTCTAAACTGCCCATTCTTGCCAACTTCTTTTCACCCAGTTTTTGACCTACCCAGAAACGCATAGCAAAAATGAAACCCATTTTTGTGATCACTGTATGGACCCCTACAACAAGCAACAAACCATAAAAAGCGCGCCACGACCTGAAAGACCCCCCTTGTCAGGGATCTCGAGTGTATAAAGACTCCGCTGCAATGAAATGAGAAATTCTGACCCAAGCGCGGACTATTTTTGATGAGTGCCATTGAACCCGATTATACAAGTGCAAAAAGAAAAATGGGCACTATTGAACTGTTTCTTCCCTAGTCTGCCGGAATCACGCCAGTTTTCTACCGACTTTTTTCTACAAGGGCCGATTTTGCTAAAAATTTGCTTATGGGGGTACTTCGACCTCCTGAACACGAATATCCCATCCGCTTCGGCCGGAACTGCCTTTTGCCTGCGCCACAGGAGCAGGCGCCAAGATACACTTAACCACCAAATTCGCTGAAGACTTGTCCCTAGGGGTAGTTTGACTCCCTGAACATGAATATCACATCGCTTGGGCCAGAGCCGTTGATGAAAACTTGTATACGGAGGCTATTTGCCATCCTGATTACGAATATGACATTTATTATTGGCCGCCATATTGACTCTCAATAAACCTTGGCATTTTAGTGATGTGATATTAGTTGTTGCTTAACTCCACACAAGGTTGACAATAATATTTGCTGGCCGATGTTTCGGTGAGTTTACCTTCTTAAGAGCCTTCCTGAGTCACTGGATCAGCCACGGCTAGCACAGACGGGAGGTTTTCCGACAGGTCGCATTCCATTTATTATTGATGCCGGCGCTAACCGTAGGACACTGTGGTCATCTGCGCTTTGCTAAGACTGAGCCTGGCGTGGAGGGAATCACTCCTTTTCCCACGTTCAGCCTCAGCAGAACGCTTAATGGCGTTGGTATGCAGAAATAAATGCCATATTCGTGATCAGGATGTCAGTTAACCCCCGTATACAAGTTTGCATCAAATTTTACGAGTAAAGTGCTAGCGCCATATTGGCGCCTATTGGCCAAATGGCACCAGCGCCAGAAATGAATGTTATATTCGTGATCAGGACATAGAATAACACCTAAAGACAAAGTCTCAGCGAAATTTTTTTGAGTTTTTGGGGTAGGAGTGGGGTTCAATAGTAATAGTAATAGAATGATCAGTAATAGTAATAGAAATAGTAATAGAATGATGTATTGGAGCATCCAATGAGCCTACAGATCATACGAACACTACTCTGTACAATCGTTCTATTTGGATCTCCTTCATATAGCAACACGTAGTATGTTACCCAGGCAATTTCGATGCTGTTGTCCTGAGATACTGTGTTTGGTGTGCATCAAGATTATTTACAGCTTCTTCGGGGTACGGTGTTTCGTTGTTCGCATGTTCGCCTGCTGAAGTTACCGTACTGTCCTATAGTATGTGTTGTCACTGTAATGGTGGTAGATTAAACTGAACAGAATCCCATACGGCAGAGAACATTAGCAGACCAGTCAGCAGAGTTTATCAGAATATTCATTACGATGTATTTCAATGACCGCAGTCAAGTCAATACTATTACTGGAAGAGTAGATCCACAAAGCAAAGGTGCTGACAAGGGAAGGATGGTAGGTCGAAGTGGCCATTTGAAATGAAATGTATACCGCCTATAAGGTCTTCGGACGGGAATTACGAAACCGTCTCCCATATCTGCTGCGGACCTCCCAGAACGAAGTTACGGAGCTTTTTTGGGGAGAATACACTACAAATTGGCGGCGTAAAACTGACGAAATCGTGGCAGCATGGCCGAGTGGATACGTCGTAGAGCTCACGGATGCGTCGTCGAGGGTTTGGTTCCTTGATGCGTGTGCTATTTTACATTTTCTTTGAAAGTGGTCCCTGTGCACTTCACAGCTATTTTGCATAACACTTAACGTCCATGACAATGTCGTGTTGAATGATTCTGAACTGATGGAGCCGTTGCGAACGATTTCATAGAGATCACTTCTGGCTGTTGTCTTCTTCTTTCTTTGATTTGAAAAGCGTACACAACAAAAGGCATTCCAAAAGAAGATTTCGCCTTCAAATGACTTTATTCTCCAAACGACATGACTGGAAACGAATCCATACGCACGAAGATGAGCATAGTGGGAAAATGCTTCCATATGAAGTGGCGTTGATGTGACAAATATGCTGCTGGAGATCACGATCGGCAAGAGCTTCACTTCTCACATAATGTTGAATTATGTCTATCTCAAAGTGTTTTCGTATCTGCTGAAGTTTTCGGCTCCTATGAAATTCTCTTCAGCCGGAGGTGATCTCTATGAAATATCGCAATGGCTCAGTTCAAAACACTACGCCACGAAATTATCAGGCACCAGAGTTATACAAAGTAGCTTTGAAAGGCACAGGGCCACTTTCGAAAAAATGCAAAAGAGCACACGCATCACGGATCCAAACCCCCGACCACGCATCCGTGAGTTCTACGACGTATCCACTCGGCCATGCTGCCACGATTTCGTCAGCCTTACGCCGCCAATTTGTAGTGTATTCTCCCCCTAAAAACCTCCGTAACTTCTTTCTGGGAGGTCCGCAGCAGTTATGGAAGACGGTTTCGTAATTTCCGTCCGAAGACCTTTCAGCCGGTATACTTTTCATTTCAAATGGCCACTTCGACCTACCATCCTTCCCTTGTGAAGCCGAAACCCCCACACTATAGTGTTCAAGTCCGCGCGCGCGGGAAAATAATTCAAGTTCCAGTCGGGTGCAGAGTCTAGCCGTGTTCCTCCTTCCTTTTATAATTACCTGAGCTGTTAGCTCGAAGGGACCCTGCATTTCCACGCCTCAATGATAAACTGGGCTATATATAACTTGACTTCACAGCCTCTGGAATCTCTCTTGTTAGCCGTTTCTCCACCCCCCCCCCCCAATTTATCATTATAGCCTCCTGATCTGACATTGTTTGGTATATTAATCTCAAGCATACAGCTCAACATGGAAGACGTGGGCAGGTACCACAACACAGCTGAACTTCAACGGCATAAACGGAACCAAGTAGCACTTCCAACATTTAAGAACTCCGTATGTCGCTTCTTAAGCAGTAAGGAAGTCAC
Source organism: Cooperia oncophora (assembly GCA_036418165.1). Lineage (NCBI taxonomy): Eukaryota > Metazoa > Nematoda > Chromadorea > Rhabditida > Trichostrongylidae > Cooperia > Cooperia oncophora. The sequence continues at coordinate 189,671 of MU911925.1, read as the reverse complement.
ATAGATCACTTCGCATACCTGTAGACCAACGAAGGCCTATCAGTTTAAAGAACAAATAAGCCATGTCTATGCATTATTCCAAGTTTCTCAAAAGCAAAGCGAGGGAACAGGATGTTGGAAGGTTGCTGCAATAAGCGAAGGTTGGGCCGATAGTCAGCATGCTACGTAGCCAATCGATGTGTTCACGCGGATGTCACTTAAAAATACCACCACTCACACGTGCAACTGCGGCCGTGGCGGCCTACCGTGTCCTCACGCCTACTTTTATAAGGAGTCCCACTGGTTCGCGGCGCGGTCGCGCTGCGGCTGCGTCCGTGACGCCAAGACAATATGGAACCGTCGCTTATTACGGGGCAGATGTCAGCCAGACGATCTCTCTCTGCGAGGGTCCAGGGCTAATTTCACGGGTCATCTACCAGTCCAGCAGTTGAAGGAAGGTAAAGGAGGAGGGATCAGAGAAGGAAGGAAGAAAAAGAAGGAAGGAGGGGAGAAGCTTTCCGGTTGACATGTACCCTGAGACGGGAACCGTCAGGGGAGGAGGTCGTATGGCGTGCCCGCCAGCTGTCATATTGTTTCTGGGACGCTGCTGGCGGTAATTGCCACCTCCACCAAGCCCCCTGCAGCCGTTCTCTTGGATCGGACAACTCGTCCAAGGCACTATCACCTTGATTCTCATAACTGATCGACCAGCATTGGTAGAACGCCAACCTAGATAAGCCACTAAGTGTAGGACCGGAATTTTTTGAGAAACTACAGTTTCGTTGCGAGACCTGCTCCCGATACCTATAAGGCATTTCGAACGGCCTAATTTCGAGTGCGCATTCTTCCGGATTCGGAGAAGTTGACAAACGTTTATTAGATTATAAAAATGAAGAGCATTAACACATTGCGGACCTAGTGCCCATCTCCGATGAATATGAAGAAGAATCAATGTCAAAATCAATCAACTATGAATCAATTCATAATTTTTCGTCAGTTACTCATCGGAACTTTCCACTGTCGCCTAAACCTACACCCGGAAAAACGGCCGGACGAATTTTACGTTCGCAAGTCGTCCACTTCGTTGTGGGACCACGCGTCCCTTTAACTTCATTTGAATTAGGATACTTCAATAAGAGCGTTTTTTTGCAAGATTATCGCTTTTGTGCGTAATCACGGTTAATATTTTCGAGATCTGCTTCTGCTTAGATTAGGAAACATGAAACCTGAGGTGCAACCGGAAACTTGAACACTTCATGGCATCTTTTGTTTTAGGAGTCATATCCCGTGGGGTGCCACCGTTTTTAGAAGTTCTGCCACTCAGCGTTGGATTTCGACGCAGGAAGATATCTACATCCTATTTTCGGTATTCTGTGCATAAAACCGCTGTTAGAATGGTTGTTTGTTAGACGTCTGGCGCGCGAAAATTTCCGTTTGACATGTGGTTTGGAGACACTTTTGGCTCACTCCGCTTTTAGAAAGCCTCTCGAGGGAAAGAACGTTGAGTTTAGGAGAACAACAACTAGTCTCTGTCAGATCTAGATTCACTGCTCTTCACAGGCCGGAAAGGTAAACGAATTCCAGCAAAATATAATCAAAATGTTTAAATGCCTGTAATCGAGAAGGGTACAGCTGCGTGAAAACGTGAACTCCTTCAGGATCATTGGCAGATATTCACGCTTTAACCAGGCCCATTGTAACGCAGCCCACCACATAATAACGCTCCTTACTTGTATCCTCCCACCCCCTTTCTGTGCAGGTGAACGAGAGCCCCGAGTACAAACATGGGAGCCACTCTTTGCTCATGCGCAAGCTCCGGAACCAATCCACCAAACCAAAAGCAGATGCACTTACCAATGCACGAAACCGGTGAGTCACTATCCACTTTCATGAGCCTTTCGAAGCAGAAGCTGATCTAGAAAATGCTAACTAGGCGCTGTTCATCGACGGGGCGGGGAGGGGATTTCGTACTATCACTGCTTCCCTTGTTCCGGTTTGCAAATCTCACTTTGGTGAAACTTGTGAACTCTTGTGAAGCTGGAGCAGGATCGTCTAGCCACCATCCCAAAACGTGTCAACTCGAGAAAACGCTACCTAGATGGGTCGACACATCTATGGAAAGCAAAATGCCCACCCCGTCGATAAACTGCGCCTATTAACTATGATTACGCACAAGAGCGGTAACCTCACAAAAAACCGCTCTTATTGAAGTATCCTAATTTAAATGAAGTTAAACGGACGCGTGGTCCCACAACGAAGTGGACGACTTGCGACAAAACTCGTCCGACCGTTTTTCCGGGTGTAGATTTAGGCGGCAGTGAGAAACGCTGGACCGCAGACTATGAACAATACGTATGTGGGTTATTAATCGCAAAACAGTGATTTGGACGAGCTACCCAGCTTGATGGGTACGTACCATTACCTGTCAGAACACGTAAACGGGGTTACGATAACTAAAACTTCCGGTGAGGGTCCTGCTGCGAAAGGTCAGGTCGTACCAGAACCCATTTTGGGGGAGGGGGACCTTGCTGGCGTTGTATTTTCCTTAGCCTGTTGGTGTGCCCTGGTTCCCTTGAATCTAGATCACAGAACAGTAGAAGCAGTAATCGTGAACCAGGCAAGCCGCTCTGCAACCGCCACGCGGCGCAAATTGATCGCGTTCACTGTTCTGCCATGTAAACCAATATCTCCCACGCGGACAAGCAGTTTGTAATTGTGTGTGACGAGAAATAACACCTCATATTTTACCCCAATGGGATGGAGCACAATAACAAACATCTCCTGCCTGGATTGCACACCTCTTCTTTTCCCTCGGCGTTGGCAGGTTTGTATTCTTCTTGTTATATAATCATTTTGATCATGTAATTGGCTCTAAGTGAGAGCAACTTGCTGGTGTTGAGTTCGCTTCTTGATTTTCTTTTAATGCTGATACCGTTAGTTGATGAGAGGACGCAGTGTTTCCTCTCATTTCCCAGAAGTTACTCTCTCGAACCTTCTGAAAGAGATTTATACATAGGATTTTGGACTGCCTTGTGTTCCACGTTTTATTCAGTCGGCACCATTCCCGCATTGCAACCAGTCGCCAAGTACGGTACCCAATTAATCTTTACAATGCAGTTGTTGAATACTTATTCCTTTTGGAACTTGGCACAAGGGCGGTCTGCGCATCAGATGGCTAACGTTTAGGAAGCATTGCCTTCTTCGGAGTCTGGAAGATGGGAATTCTGCCGAAATTGCAATAAAATAATAGTTCCGAAACGTATGCAGCCCCGATCTTTTCTGAAGCTGTATAATAGATATGTACAGATGGATATCAGATAACAGTTCCCTCATTCTATTTCGATCTTTTCATCAGGTCCTATTCACGCAGAACGCCGTTGGAGAATCGGTTCTTATTGGGTACTCTGCGTAGGCGCTAACAATAAGAGCGCATTCAGACTTCGCGATCGCGCGAACTGAATCGCGCGATTGGGATGGGTAAACTCGGAAGGGACCGCGTTCATGTTCATGTTTTATGTTTCTGTTCTTTCCTTTCTTTTTCAATTTTCTGATATCTTTCTTTGCATAACCCTTTGAGTTTTTAGAAACGTTTCGAAGTTGCTGTTGGTTAGTTGTGTCTTCTTATATTTCCCTTTCTTTCTTTTTTTTAGGTTTAGAATTCGCAATTTCTTTTGTGGATGCTTGCTTCTTTACAGGAGAGTTCATCGAGGTAACTGTTGCTTTTATTTCGACTTAGGAAAAGTTCTCTTTTTTTTCGTGTTTTTTAGACACTTGGTTACCCAAGATTCTGTATGGCGCAGTTTTCGAATGGAGAAAGACGTCCAGGTTCCAACTAGTGCACAGGCTTTTCTCACAATGACGTGCTTAGTGACGTATTGTTGAATATGTATGGAGCACAAATAAAATCTTCTTGTTTATTTTGTACTGATTAGTAGCCTTGGTAAGGTCGCTCCAGCGGACGCTAGTAATATATGCTTTGCGATAAGCACATAAATCTTCAGAGCTTTCTGTTGGTTTCGTAGAGTCAATTATTTTATCTTTCCTCGAGTCAATTTCCCTCCTTACCAATGCTACTAATCAATACAAAATAAACAGAGATCTTTATTTGTGCTCCATACGTATTCAACAATGCATCACTGAAAGCACGAATTGTGAGAAAAGCCTGTGCACATGGTAGACCTGAACGTCTGTCTCCATTCGAAAACTGCGCCATAAAAATGCTTGGGTAAGTCTAAAATATACGAAATGAGAGGAATTTTCCTAAGGCGAACTAAAAGCAACATAACCTCGATGAGCTTCTCTATATAAAACAAGCCGCCGCAAAAGCGGTTGCGAAATTCCAAATCTGAAAAAAAAGATTGGAAAGGGAAATATAGAAAAACACAACTCATCGAAAGCAACTTCGAAACGTTTCTAAGAACTCAAGGCGTTATGCACAGAAAGAAATTAGAAAACTGGAAAAGAAAGGAAAGAACAGAAACATGAACGTGAACGCGGCCCTTTCGAATACACTCACCCCAATCGCGTGATCCGCAATCGCGAAGTCTGAACGCTCTAACGGTGACGGACGCTAGAACGCTGCTGGACGCTGCCGCAAAGTATGACCACGGGAGAATACTGTATAGTATACTGTACTGTATAGTATACTGCAAACATGTAAACACAAGGAGAATATGTACGCTTGATCTCAAGTGACAGCCACATATACGCCAAGCCTTACAAGGGAGGTCTTTCAGGTCATGGCGCGCTTTTCAGAAACGGTTCGTTGCATGTTGTAGGGGTCCATATAAGGACCACAAAAATGGGTTCCGTTTTTGCTATGCATTTCTGGGAAGGTCAAAAAATGGGTGAAAATTTTGCTGAGGAAAAGCGAATTTTGAACCATTTTTCCAGGCTCTTTTCTATTTCTAATGTGGAGTATGCATAGCAAATGAGACCTTCGTCGACACCGCATCGAAAACACAGCATCCACCCGCAGGCAGGGTAGGGGGGGTATTCGGAGCCATGTTGGCGCCAAATGGCCTAGGGGCCAATTATAAAGGTCAGAACCGTGATCTGGGCCGTTAATAACCTCCATAAACAGACTTTCAGCGAAATTTTCCTCCTCGAGCTGTTCGAGCTATGATGGTTGGTCTTATTGAACTGGTGGCTACCAGTATCCTGTACTAGTCCAACTTCGATTTTCTGGACCGGGGGGCAAAAAAAAACTTTTTTCTTCCTTGACTTTCGAGGCGCTATAGGTTACACTTGATTGAATTCTGATCGGACCTTTTTATTACCATATTAAAGAGCACGTTAAATACTGTCATGATACTCCGCCACAGCCTTCTGGAGGAGCGCCATCAAGAGATTCTGCCACGAGACTGTGAGTGGGTACCTGAGTTCAGCGAGATTGTTGATTTCTCCGCCACTGTAGACCACCCTATTGAACTCCGCCCAAACCAGGTATTGAGGGGTTTAGTTCAGGTGACCTGGTTAGATATTCCATCCTCTTCAGGTACTCAACGCCCTTCCATTCCAAGTAAGCGAGAGTTTTTCCAAAGCCCTTCGATTCCATGTGGTGTCACCCAATCCTGTAGCAGTACAAAATTTCCAAGAAGGTGCGGGTGACGACATGTACGTAGGATATTCTTCTCCGGTTGATTGATGAAACGCCAGCGCTCACCTTCGGTCCGGGGCTCACGAAGAAAATATCGGTCTTTCCATTCCAGATACGTCTGGTCCATACCATCAACCCGCGCCTTGGCGACTGTCGTGAAGATGCTGTCCTATACCGTAGCGACGTTGTCGAAGGTGCTCGATGATGGACACCTGCCAGATCGAGAGCACTGTTCTCCAGGTAGCGATTCCACACTAGAAATTTCGCAGCTGCTTGGAGGTAACATGAATTCCAAAGGTCTTCTCCAGTCAGGCTGCGACTGGAGATGACTTCATATTTTGGGGTATATGAATGTGATGGGTGAGAGCCAGCTCCTGCTTATCGAGGAACATCTTGGGTATCTTCCGCCCTGGTACTCGTATCCCCTTCCTCTGTATGGGCTGCGAAAACTTTGCTTATATGTGACTCGGTCGAAATGTCTTTTTTTTGCCCTCCCCTGTATACCCTCATGACTAATAACTACAAGTTTTAAAAAGAGACATATGTATGTATTGCACAATATCTACACCTGGAAAGTTAAAGTGGAACCAGTACGCTGGGTGCGCTGATCGGGTGCCACTGCCAACCAAGTGGTCGATTCATTATCACCAAAACCTTCGCAAAAAAAGTTTCGCTGGAAGTTCGTAAACAGGTGTAATTGGTAGCCCCGCTTACGACTCTGACACTTATTTCATGTGACCGAGATCTGACGCCAGCATGCCGCTTAAGCCCCTGCGTGCGGGTTGACAACGATTTCAGTGCAAGAATGCTCTTGCAGCAAATCGGCGATAGGATGCGCCGTGGTCAAAAATGAGTGTCGTACTAGTGAGTGGGGCATCCACTCATCCCCGCAGCCCAACTTTCAGCAAGAGTTTCCTCACTAATGTTTCGATAGCGCAATAGTTAAGTTAGGCGGTCGACTCGTGAAGTTTGAGTGTTCAGAATGAGCTCTTAAATGGCATAATCCATGTTATATACATCACCACGCACGCAGGAACACAAGGAGACAGAAATCTGAAAAACGCATAAAGTACCCGAAAAGTGCAAAAAGTTCATCGCCAAGAGAATCCGATCCAAAAACCGCCCACCGCACTATCCACTATGCCACCTGTCGGCCACGAAAACTTGTTTGCGGAAATGGTTGAAGTAACTTCGGTACTACTTCTCTCCATGCACTTTCTTTTTGACTTTATTTTGCTCTCTTTTCGATGTATAGTGAAGGAACACTTCATAAACAATGCACTCTCAAAGTTACAGCTACAACAGAGCCCAATAAGACGGTTAAAATCGTCCTTTCTTTTCAAATGGTTTTCACTCATTTTTAGGCATTCCCATAAATGCATAGCAAAAGTGAAACCAATTTTTGTGACCCTTATATGGACCCCTACAACATGCAACAAACCATTTCCAGAAAGCGCGCCATGACTTGAAAGACCTCCCTTTTTAGTGTTTTTTCTTGCTGGCCAAGGATTACCTGGATTGTCATCAATACAGTACTTGGGCATCATTTTAGAGATCGCAATAGGCACATGCTTTGACAGACGAAAATACTTGACCAGCACCATTTCTATAAGAAGTATAGCTCGACTGGTCCATGACAATAAGGACACGTTTTCTAGTTGGTGGTTAAAGCGTTACCTCTTCTCGAAAGCAGTTAGTCACAGAATTTGTCTAATTCTGATCAGGTAAGCAGTGATATCTAGCTGCACACTTTCCCTTCCAAAACGGGTGCAAAAATGCCTTTTTTGAAAAATGCCCTGCGACCGTTTGGCACATTTTGCGCACTCCATCTCGCGTAAGGAAAGAGCGCCTAGTGAAGCGGGCCGTGACGTAGAAGGAGAGGCGTTACATGCAATAGAGTGCAAACGTTCTCAAAAAGGGGGAAAAAGGTTGAAAATAGCTCTACGTCAATAATCACTTATGCCCATTTAGTCTCTCTCGATAGTTCCTGACTTTCAGCCGCGAGAAGCTGTATTCAGCTAATGATAGTAGTTGTGATATGAGAAGGGGTTAAAACAGGAATTTCTTACGTTCCAAACAGGCACAGCAGTGCAGCCATGGGCGACGGTGTAAAAGAGGTTCACTTTGCCTCGTTCATGTCAGAGTCACACGGGTCAGTCACAAGTCATGCATGTTACCCACTGACGACGTCCTTACGCTGTACTGTTATCATGTATCTTATCAGCCCCTATCAGTTGTTATGGCTTTCTGCACCCAGCGTTGATGCCCCTATCTCAATCTATAAAACACTTGCTGGAGTCAGCGGCTCGCTGATGCTATGACAAGCGATGTGAATACAGGGACCTTACCTTTCTAACGCCCGTTATCAAATCTTATAAGCTCCTAACACTTTTTGTAACTCGCCAATGATGTTCATGTCCCGCACCCTATATCATGTTGGAATCGGCACCTCAAGCACGCTATGAATATAGTGACCATCCCCTTCTGACGCCTCTTATCGAATCTTATCAACTGCAACTGAGTGAATGCTTCATGATGCTCCTATCCCAACACTACATCATATCTTGGAAACAACACCTAGCGGATGCTGTCACCCGCATTATGGATATGATGACCATCCCCTTTGGAACTCCCCTTATTAGACTTTATCAGCTGCGAACAGCTCTCGTCCCAAGCCAATGTTGTTACTGTCTCATACCCTACATCTTGAAATTATCATCTGATTCTGTCACTCGTGTTATTAACATGGTGACCTTCCTCTTTTGACCCCCCCCCCATGCCGAGTTTTGTCAGCAGCTTACAGTTCCGTTACCCACCGATAATGTTCCTGTCCCATACCCTATATCATACTACTCGGCTCGCCGGCTGATGCCGGCGCGCCTCCTTCTGTGATACGGCCCGGCTTCGCCGCGGTTCTTTCTTTTACATGTTTGGATACTCAGCAAATAACCGGCTTTTCCTTCACCTATACACATTGTCAACGCTCCTTGACCTGTAACATCATACCTGCTACTTTCAACACTATTACCGTCTATGAAATGGTAGTAAGCAGCGTTGATCAAGAGCGCAGATTAGAGAGAAACCGGATATTAGTTGAGCATTCAAACAAACAGAAGCAGGTAGACGCGACGGATCCAAGCAAAACCGGCAAAGCCTGGCCGTACTGGAGAAGGAGTCGCGTCGACCTTAGCTAGCGAACCTGCTGGTATCAAATGTACCTGAGACGACAGGTGTTCAAGAGAATGGCGGCCTGTGCACAAACGCAGCGAAACTAGGTACGTCGTACTTGAGTCAGCTCTGGCTATGTTTCTCTTCTTTAACAGTTTTTCCTGATCTCGAAGCTTATGCTGATGCGAACCACGGAATTTTGTTGCAAGCACCACCCATCTTGAAAGCAGCCCGCCATTTTTGGGAAGTCTGCCCCATTTCCTAAACCCTTGTGGACCTACATCCACTTGTCCCCGGTCAGAAGAATTGGCATTCCATAGTACCTCCTTTCGAAGCGCTGAAGCCCTCTTTTCCATAATCTATTTCTAACAAGGGTGTCGTTCGGGTCATGGTGAACTTTTTCGAAACAGTTCGTTGCATGATGTAGGGGTCCATGCATAGACCACTCCGATGAGGGTCCATCTCTGCTGAACGTTATTGGGAATATCAAAAAGGGAAAGAAGAAAAATTAGAAAGGAAGGGCGATTTTCACCATTTTCATAGGCATAAAGGCATAATACATAGGCAAAATAAGGTCAAAATCCATGTACTCTATTTGGAATGAGGTGAACCACGTTGGAGTTTCTTCAGTGATTCCCTCCCTTACCGCACTCGATGGCTATTCAGCGTCATGCGGGCCGGCGAGATGGCCTCGGCCCGGAAATAATGTGCAGAATCGTGACCAGGGTTGTCATCTATCCCAGTACGCGAAGTCAGGGTACAGCATCGTTGTGTCAAACCCATGGGGGTCGTACCTGGCCGATGGAGAGGGGGGGGTCGTAATCTTCAAGGGTCACTCAGAGCGACGCAATGGTTCGACATTTCAGTTGATAGTGGAGAGTGGAGCTATGGAAGTCAAGATGTTTAAAAAAAATGGAGTATTATGAGTGTTATTCTTTACAGCTTTTAATGGCTACGTTTAACAGCCCTCTTTTCATGGAAATCCCCAAGGATGGGTTCGTAAGCTGCGCGGGACGTGGGGAGTATCGCATAAAGTAGGTTCGTTAGGCATCAAACCCAGTACAAAGATGTCATTGCTAAGGGTAATGGAACGGACGGAAAGCTTCAGAAGACCCGGATGTAAATAGGAATAATAAAAGATTTATTAGCAATATAAGCAGATAAATAAAATAAATGTCAGTTTATAGCATTGAACTCGCGAAGTGACGTAGATGAATAAATCAATACGTCTCAACAGAGATTGTGCGTGTTGTCCTTTACAATTTACGCTATATTACATTTATAATGCTTGCATGTAATAATATTCTCCTCTAATCCTCTCGTATAATCCTCTCCATGATTTTTTATCTCTGTTCTTTGCTTCCACACTTTCGCCGCTTAGGCAGCCATTAGCTGAACGGCGCATGAGACAAATCGATCAGAGAAATAGCCCGAGCTTATCTTTCATCTACATTTGAACGGAAATGAGTGTGTTTCTGAAGGCACACTGAAGGTTTCCGAAGCGTGCTATCCTCACACATGGCACATCAAGGATTCAAACTCTTTTCCCGGGTGGGTCAGAGGGTGGCGCATCTGTGAGCCATCCTAAAATATCTCCCGAACTAGCGGGTCGTCTCCAGCAAATAAACTGCTAAGCTTTTCGGAAAGAGAAATAGATGGAGTCGGTTTAAGACGACTCTCGTCCTGGATGAAAATTGCGTTGAACGAAGCATGGCCTGTGTGAATCATGGAAACAAGCTCGCGAATTTCCCCTGACCGAACGCCGTGACCCATCGGAATATTCACAAGGGGGATTGCTAATGTTTGCATCTAGGTAGAATACCAACATAGTAGAAACTTTGCCGTTGCTGCTGCTCACCATTCTTCAAAAAGCGTCCGAACCTAAAAAAAGCATATACCCCCCCCCCCCGAAACGACACGCCAGGGCGTGGCAAGTCAACAACCGCCGCTCAATGACGTTTCTTCCAAAGAAAGCGGTCGCAAAGCCTTTACGCCCTGCAGCGGCTGATCGATAATAGCAAGATATTCTAGAACGATTTACTGCCGGACTCTGGTTATCCTTGGTTTCATTTAGCTTCTGCATTTTGTGTATCTTCCCATGTTTCGCATTTTCCCCCCGTGTGTCGTAGCATGTTTTCATTATTTCCCCGTCACCATTCATTGAATGCCACATCTGGCCCTGGACACGCTCACCTTGGGGCTATTTTTTTTAACAAAAGAGCCTAGCAATGATCACCATTAGCCGCTATTTCAATTGTGCTTCTTGTCACAAGTTGCATGTCATACATAGTTATCGAACGAGGAGTTTTATTTTGAATCCTAAGACAAAATTGTAGGCAATGCGAGGCTGTTGTTCAGCCTCTTATTGCATGAGGCTGAAACAGCCTTTTATTTCCTGTATTTTAGAGCAGAGTGCGCCTTTCGAGAATCCAGATTCCATTTCGGGAAGCCATTTGTGGTGAATATGCATCTGGTTGTAGTTAGAGCAGGAGTGGAGGGGTCGTATCTGGACCCCCTTCGAGGGGGGGGTCGTACCCACACCGCCATTTGACACATCCCCATGCTGTACCCTGCACGATCTCACATTTCTGTAGCCATGTAGGCTGAGGCGAGACCGACCGTCAGAAACTTCCATTCTAAAATTCCGTGCGTTTCTAGAAAGTGCCATGTTAGCACGCACCTGGATGAGCATCCTGAATCTTTTTCAACTTTTAGCGTCTAGGGCGGTTATTCAGAATATGCCCTGGTTCTGAAAAAAAAACTCGAAGGGATGGTGCGAATGACTGTGATTGACTGCTGCTCTTGCAGGATGCCCTTGCAACAGTTTGCAGGTCAGACGACAAGTTAAGAAGTAGGTGGTCTAGTAAATCCCATATTCCTATTCGATCAAAACCAGAAACTTTATACTTAAGAGCAATATTTAGAGAACAGTGTTATACTGCACATTACAATAAGGCCCATTACTTTCACTTTACTTTAACGAGTCTAAAGGTGGCAAAGTTAAAGCGATGCCGGACCTTTGTTTCAACCTATTAGGTTATTGCATAAGTTTCCCCCCCCCCCCTCCCCTGTTTTGATCCTTCCATATTTCGTTTACATGGATGTTAATTTCGTCACCACGTGTGCGTGACGTGTACATGATACCCTTTCATCACACTAGCTATCACTCACCTACCCTGCATTTGTAGGCCACAATGCCGCACAATTACCACTGAGAAACCACGTCACAGTGGCGATTGTGCGGCATTGTGGCCTTATTCAGGTCCCAGCACCCGTACTTCTGGGAGGGAGGAATCGACAAGCTGCCTGAGCGTTGGCGTCGAGTAGTGGATGGTACTGGTGCATACCACTAAATCTTCAGGCTAGTTCGCTGTTGAGATATTTACGAAAAAGTCGGGGGAAAACATATGCACCAACGTAATCTTTTGTTTTCTCAAGCGGTGTTCATTAAGGTTTGCAAAACGCGGAAACAAATGCATTCATGTCAACTCTGCAGCAACTGTCGGGCCTTTCAACCCCACTCCTTCCTGGATCAACTCTCAGTGCTGCACAGTGGGCAAGCTCGCCATCATCGGGGCAGACGTGGATTGATCCGGTAACGATTTTCATTGATTGCCCTCTGTTTTTCCACATCACCTCTCAAGTAGTAATGCATAAAACATGTTTCTGGCACCATTGACAAATGTTGCTGGATAGTTGAGAAAGGTCGGAACATGTCTCCAATCACTTTCAGTTGTTGAATGGGAAGTTTCATTTTACACATCAAACACCATCTTGCCCTGCAGCAAATTCACGGAAAAGTGATATGGAAGGGGGTCTATTCGACGATTTTCGAGTAATAAGCGGTATCGTAGGGTTCATAATGCTTGCTTTGTAAATCCATGGAAGAAAAACAAATTTTCACAAAATGGGAAATTTTGTCAACCTTCCTCAGAAGCAAGGAAGCAGTTATAGGAAGCAGTAGCACATTACAGAGCGGTGCACTCCTATGAGGCTCTCTTTAGATGACCCACTAAGTGTAGGACCGGAGTTTATCGAAAAACTACATGTGTGGCTTCTCGTTGCGTTTACTCTGCTACCGTACTCCGGCACATTATAAGGCATTTCAAACTGGCCTGATTTCTGACCAAAATGTTTCGCAATTGTCTCCATGTTCGCCTTTCTTGTACACTGAGCATTTCTATATATGTACGGCTCCATGTTTCTTTATTTTGCCGTACTGTTTGCATGGTGGAGATGTTTGTTTTGCCTGACGCTTTCGCAACGCATTACGTTATCGTCATCGTCGTTATCGAAGGCCTGAAAGCATATCGAAACTCATGAAAGCTATCGATCCTGTTCAACCTAAACCCGTACTTAATTAGTTGCAACCGCAGACCAAGAAGCTACCAACGAAAAGGAACTCAAACTTCAGGTTACCCTTCACTCCCACCAGCAACCAACGATGTGCTCGATTTCGACGCAATGAGGCAAGTGAGACTGTCCGAGCACTGCTACGAGATGACAGTATGCGTACGCTGCAGTGCATCATGTCTTCACTGTTAAAGTTTCTGTCTTCACTGTCCAGTGAATATAGGCAAGAAATCGGCCGTTATTGAGATACACACTCCTGTTATTCATACGATTACGGTGCCTAATCCAGAACCTCAAGGGTTTTCTGGGCACCAACATCGTTTCATAGGCCAATATTATCACTTAAAGACAGCCCCCGCGACAAAGTGGCTCGTGTCTGCCTTTGCTGTGCAGATAGTCTAGCCTCCTCAAGCTAGAAGACTGTTCACCTTTCGCGACTCTTATTGTGAGCGTGGAGGCTGCTATAGCACTCAAAGTGCTAGTTCTAACTCCTCCTCAGTCGGACCGCCTTTACTTGACCTAGCATGATCCTGCCGATCGGAGGCCACTCAGTTGGTTCTAGTTGGGCGGCGGGCATTGTCAATGGCGCCTCGGATAATTCCTGCTCTCCTTTCATTACAGTTTACTCATTTGGAAGGTATTATTACATTCAATTCAACCATTTCGCGAGGTGGAAACGCGAAAAAACCACGACTCGACGCCAATTTTCGTGATGCCAGAAATCCAAGACGCAAAAGGTGCGCCTGACACTCAATCAGAAATTCAGACACTGTGTCTGAAGTAAAATTCCTTTTTTCCTTCCAAGTTCTTGCCTCTTGCGGTTTGTTGTGTTTCTTTTGTATTCTTTCTTTTGCACCTGGATGTATATCATACTAACTGCGGAGATGTGTACTGAGATTTGTGAGCTAGGGCCTGCACAAGAACCGCAGGGGGTGTAACGTGAGGGACGATTTTGTTATGTTTTGTTTCTGAAGCGCTTCTTGCCTGTTGTCTTCTGTGGGAGATTACTTGTCCGCTGCGTGTTCTAATTGGAAAGCAGTATCCGATGAGACTTTTATCGCGGGGAGCTGTCTTTAACGCGTTAAAATGGCGCGGAGATGGTGTAGTGATTCAAGTGGGGCGCTCACCATTCGCGCGGGTCCGTGGTTCCGAATCCCGGGTCGGACTCCCGCGCCAGTCCAACCAAGCTTCTACCGCTCCGGGAGGTGAATTGGACCAGATTCGTCTGGCAGGATAAAACCTGACTTGTACATCGGCTGGCCACCGCAAGTCATTGTATAGGCGCGACATCGCATTCAAATAACCCACTACTATTCTGGAGTGGAAGTAGAATGCGAGCCGTGCCGCATCCCACAAGGGATTGATCTACGGCGAAGACTTCATTCAGTTTTTTATTTAACGCTAAAATCACAGCGCATCACACACCAATTGGTCAGAAATCGTCCTACTACGACCGAGAACATCGCGCCACTCAGGAACTGCGTGACCTGTCCGTATGGGAAAGCTTGGTGACTGTTCACAAAAGGACAGTCGTTTAAAAAATCGAGTGTTTAATGTCGCGGGGTGCATTATATATTGGTGATACTGGAAGGGGCATTACTGCGCGCGTGAAAGAACATCTAGGCAATCATAACTTCCCCTTCGCCCTTGCTTGCTAGATGTTTCTTTTCACGCGTACGTCTAACGCCCTTCTCAGTTTCACCAATATATTAATCAGCCCGCACATTTAAACACTCGATTATTATTAAAAACGACAATTCCTTTGTGAACAGTCACCAAGTTTCCCATACGAATCTAGGTTCACGGTCACCGCGTTTCTGAGTGCGTGGGCATGTTCGGTCGTAAAGGCGATTTCTGACCAATTGGTGTTCGACATTTTCCCTGTGGTGTTTACCAAAAGAACCTCGTTGGCCAAATCGCTCTCTTGCGGCACTGTTCTATGACTGCGGTGAAGCGGTTCGGATATGAACGTAGCTGAAGATACAGGCGTATTTTCAGCTTTATGTGGGAAAGGTTGGCTGTATTTCGGGCGGTGACGCGCGGGGGGGTGCGGCGTGCGAGGCTGCATCCGTTTAGACTAGCTATCTGAGTGGCTAATCTCTTGGATTCTTCTCGCTCCTCGTTGCCGGTGCATACCCCTCACTGCAGTTTTGTACATGTTTCGTACAACTGCACGTTTAACCGCTCTGGGGTGAGCCGACATTGCGTGAATGATGATGTTCTTGGAGCTCTCCTTCCTATACCATTTCACATTGTAGTGTCCATTGGGACACTCCCTGATGAGAACCATTATCGCCGTTTGCTCAATCCAAACGTTACCATACTTTCTGCATGCTCGCCAAGCATCTCTGAGACTGCTTGCAGAGCTTCGTTGTTGCTAACGTCGGTATACAGCGCAGCAACGTCAAAGGATTCTACAACGCAGTCGGGCTGAAATCTGCAGGAACGTGATCAAGGAACTGGCGTGTGCTGGACAAATGTGATGGTGTATACACAAGGAGCTGACCGACAATTTTGTTCAAGAACCATGATATGCGATCGGTCGGTCTGTTTACACAGCTTATGACTGGTCTTATTTTGAAGACTTCTGGCAGAAGTGGGCGTACGTTTTCAGCGGACAACTTGTGAATCTTTACAAGACTGTAGAACACTGGGCATGTAGGGTTCTGCAGCTTGAGCCTTCTGACAAATCTTTGATCCAGCTTTGCTGCTTTGTCTACTTTCGTCCATAACGTGTTGAAACTGTGTGTTTGGGCGTTGAAGGTATATTCTCTCGATGGGCGGTAAACAGCTGTATCTGACAGATGGAGCTCCGTGATTTCCTGACCCATGGAGTGGGATAACACCAAATCCCACCCTTGTCGCTGACAGAAAGGCGTAGTTCATTGCTTGATTTTCTATCCCGAATCTCCTTGAACCCTTTCCGCTGCTCCCTCGTCAACTTAGTATGCTTTTCACGCTTGAATCTGTTAAGGGCTTCAAGTACTCCTGACTACAATATCCGAAACTATATCAGCTTCAGGGAGGGGGGTCAGGCTCCTTATAAAATGTTTGCGGGAACGGAATGGGCATTGGAATGCTTGGAACACTACGCTCTAACCTTTCACCCACATGGCTTTGGGAGTCACTCCGCGCCCTCTGAACTTTTGCAAACCGCACACTATTTTACGCAAAACCGGGCTGATCATTTGCGTTAATGAAAACGATGGTCCTAAATTCAGAAAATCCATGGCTTTTGAAGAAATCTGTGCATCACCAATAACTGTGACTCTTGCCGCTTCGGACATGGTATTTGAATGTTGAGCATTTTCACGTTCGGATCGGTTGGAGTCGGATGAGAAGTAAGCGAAATCAGAATTCCCCACCCACTTGTCCGCTCCACAGTGAGTTGTGCTTGGCACAGAGCGTGGCTTTTGCGTTCGAACGGATAGAGTCGCATATCTGCTTCGATTCACCTTCAATTCTTGACCTGTTTTATACGGAAGCAAACGACGGCAAGATTCTTCTTTGTTGGTGCATTTTAGTAGCATTGTATACAGTAGATGTTGTTTCTGTCTGATAACCACACCGAGTAGTGATCGGTAGATTCTCATCATTCTTGGATGAGTATCAGGCATGCCGCATACTAATCTGAGTTTCTTATTTAATATGAACCTTGGAAGAAGTGTTGCTTTGCAACGCTGAAGAAACATGAGAGACTGTCGGGTGAGTACCACTTTTTGACAATGCTTCTTCCAGGAGGCGGAACACATTCGGCGGTATGTCTTGCAATAGTCTCCATATTCGCCTTTCTTGTAACCTGGGCATTTCTATATAGGATCAATGTTTCTTTATTATGCCGTACAGGTTTGTATGGTGGAAGTGTTTATTTTGCCTGAAGTTTCGACGGTATCGCCGTTATCAAAGGCCTGAAAGCATATCGAAATTTATAAAAGCTACCGATCCTGTTCAACCTGAACCCGTTCTTAAAGTTGCATCCAGACCAAGAGACTACGAACTCCACGTTACCTTTCCACTTCCACCAGCACCAACGATCTGCTCGATTTCGACACAATGGCGCAAGTGAGACTGACCGAGCACTGCTACAGGATGATAGTATGCGTACGTGCAGTCCATCATGTCTTCACTGTTAAAGCTCACACAGTGGAATATAGGGCAAGAAATTGGCCGTTATTGAGATGCACTCATTCCTGTTATTCATACATGGATTACGGTGCCTAATCCAGAACGCCTCGAGGTTTGGTTTCATAGTTTTTGAACAAAATTGTCGATCAGCTCCTTGTGTGTATACCATCACATTTGTCCAACACACCAGTTCCTTGATCACTTACGTTCCTGCAGATTTCAGCCCGACTGCGTTGTAGAATCCTTTGACGTGGCTGCGCTGTATACCGACGTTAGCAACAACGAAGCTCTGCAAGCAGTCTCAGAGATGCTTGGCGAGCATGCAGAAAGTATGGTAACGTTTGGATTGAGCAAACCGCAGATAATGGTTCTCATCAGGGAGTGTCTGAACAACATATTCAAGTGGTCATGGAGATACTTCTCGCAGATTAGGACGACTTGCGATGGGTTTGGTTAACGATTATATTAATATCTCTCAACAGCCAATCGCAGTACAGTCAAGTGAACTTTGAGAAGTGTCCAACGCGAGGACTGGTTACCTTACTTGAACGCGCAGCTAACGGTAACCGTGGACACTACACATGTGAAATGGTATAGGAAGGAGAGCTCCAAAGAACATCATCAATTCACGCAATGTCGGCTCACCTTCAGAGCGGTCAGATGTGCAGCTCCTAACGAAACATGTACAAAACTGCGAGTGGGGGGGGTATGCACCGGCAACGAGGAGCCTGAAGAATCCAGGAGACTAAGATAGCTAGTCTTAACGGATACACAGCCTGGCAGCAACGCCGTACGCGAAACACAGCGAGACCTTTCTCATATAGAGCTGAAAATAACCTCTATCTTCAGCTACCGTTCATATCGGACCGCTTCACCGCAGTCATAGAACAGTGCCTCCGGAGAGCCGATTTGACCAACGATGTTCTTTTGGTAAACACACCAAGGGAAAATATCGAACACCAATTGGTCAGAAATTGCCTCTACTACCGAACATGCACCACTCAGAACTGCGTGACCTGTCCGTATGGGAAACTTGGTGACTGTTCACAAAGGGTTGTCGTTTAAAAAATCGAGTGTTTAACGTGCGGTGCATTATATATTGGTGAAACTGGAAGGGCATTAGGCGTACGCGTGAAAGAACATCTAGCAAGCAAGCGAAGGGAAAGTTTGATTGCACCGCTTGGAAGGCATAGAAGAGAAGACCATGGTGGCTATGATTTTAGCGTTAAGTGCATAATATTGGCCTACGAAAACGATTCTGGTGCAACCCTTGAGGGGTTCTGGATTAGGCACTGTAATCCACGTATGAATAACAGGAGAGTGCCTCTTAATAACGGCCGATTTCTTGCCCTATATTCCACTGGGAACTTTAACAGTGAAGACATGATGCACTGCACATCCATAAGCCTCTCTTTGACAAATGTCTACCTTCAGTTCTTTCTGAATCCAAAAACAAGCGCATGTAAATTTAGGCTCAGGGCACATCATTGGTTGGGGATCTGTATGACTCCCCCCTTTCCTTTTTTTGGGGGGTTGGTACGACCCCCCCCCTCCTCATCGAATCGAGCCGTCAAGCCGGGGGGGGGGGGGAGGGGAGGGGGAATATAGTACGCGAAACAGGAAAATCACAAAAGGTCAACCGCCGCTCCTGCGACGCCAAAACTTAAATACGACCCCCCCCCTATTGGGGATTCCCCAACAACGATGTGCCCTGTTGAGGACAGTTTGGAATGCCCGAAATGTGCCACAAGAGTACGGTAGCTGGTCCTGCAATGAAGCCAAGTACTGTAGTTTTTCGAAAAAAATCCTGGCCTACACTTAGTGGCTTATTCTCTTAGCCACATTTTGTTACGCCCGTCAAATCGGCCTCCCCGCGGGCGCGCCAGGCTCTAGCTGCAATTGCTGAGTTTGGCTGAACTCGGAGGCGTTCAGAGGGTAAGGAGAGGGGAGGAGCGGTTGTGGGTGATGGAAGCACAAAGACGTTCCTACGGAACGTACCTCCTTACTTTTTACTTAGAGGCAGCGCCCGCGTTCATTTGTTGTTCCCACGCCCTCTTTGGATATTGTAGCTCACCTTATGAAGATGATGGACGCACTAGTTTTGCAACTCAAAAATGCGAGAGAATAGCGGCGCCCGCTCGTGAAGAGTCGGCCACCCCGCCCACCTGGCGACCACTACGCCCATCTTCATTTCTAGTGGTTGCCTGATGGTGCGTGTTCCGCTTCTAACTTTCTCCACATCGAATGGTGAGAGTGAGATGATAAGGGAAAACAGCTGATATCAACAAGTGAGAACTCGTGCGGCTGCGCCTTCTCTTCGCCTCGAGCACGTACAACCTCAGCTCGGCGTAGGGTCCTATAAAGGGCATATCCGATGATTTTTTTGCATTTCACTTCACTAATGAATTACTTGCTACCTTATTGTCACTGTCTGAGCCCCATAACTCATCAAATTGGACGCGGGCGCTGCCTTTAAATAACCATGGTTTGCACTTTCTGCTATAGTACTTTCTGATGGAAAACGGTTAACCATGCGAATGAAGACATTTGCACTTCGCATGGTAATACTGAGCCTGATTCATCACGTCCAGCAGTCTCAGGCTACTGTGATCGAGCTCAGATGTCAAACAAGATTATCCCCATCTTTTTTTTTACAAAAGGACCTTGACAAGGGCGCTTTTGGTATAGTTCTATAGACAAAAACCTTTAGAAGTTTTTCTGTTTCAACGGTGACGGAATGTATATTGGTGCTTCATTACCAAGTTCGAGGCGGCGGTACTCTTCGGAGTGCATAGGCCTTTTCCCAGTTTTCTTGTGATTTTCTTATTTTTGCCAGAGTTTATGTACGGATAATGAAGCAGATAATACATAAGTAATGCTAGAACATTTTTTTGAACAACTCGATTCCGACGCAAGTTGATTTGATCCAATATACACAACCTTTCCTTTCGACGGTTTCTGCAACTCGTCAGTATTGCAAATATGAACACGGCCTAAAAGACATCAAAAAAGGTCGAACTTACTTTTATATCGTTTTTGGAACTGCCTACTGGGGTTGGAGCTCTCCCAAGTACCAGGATGTGTCTTCAACAAGATGTCCATGTATGGCTTTTGGAGTGAATCTGATTTCAAGCGACGTTAACAGGGGCGAGTGAAAGTGGTATACGTGGTGACGTCAACACTAGATACAATTCGTCACATTTCAGCGAAACCTTCCTTTGTTCTGAACAACTCATTTTGCAGGCGAAAGTTGCAGCAATGCTACCAGTGTATCAAGTTATCACTGGGGTGAAAGGATTGTAAGTTGTAGACTCTATAATTTACTCAGAAACGAGCATCAATATTGTTTATTGAGGGACATATCACAACCGGAATTGAGTAGCCAGCAAAATAATGCTCCTGCAAACAATCCGCCTCCAATAACCACCTTTCCTTCTCGAGTCCCTGCTGCATTCGCTAAGACGAACCGCACAAAACCTGTCATGTGTTGCTCACCGCTATTTGTTGCACAGGTGAGGTCATCCTTTTAAATGTTGCTTGGCTAGCAGCTATATTGCTTGTAATATTCAGAATTCACCACATGGAGGCCCGATATCCAATGCTGCATCGCCTCATTCGTCAGCGTCCACGTCTAAGGACATTGATGTGGAAGTATCGCCCCTATCATCTAGCCAAACTCAAGCTTATGACCTTACCGTACGACACACTTCCCCTATCAACTCTTATGCAGGGAATTCTCATAATGGCAATCAACCGTCGGTATCTTCTGGATTTAATGCTCCTCCTATTCATACTGTAAGGACATACGGATTCATCGCTATCACAAATTTTTTCGTTATTTGGTCTTTATTAACTTTAGAGTATTAACTTTTAGAGCCTAAGCCCTTCTTCAGGCCGGTGGAATCACAAATACACAGGTGTTCAGTTAGAACTAAAACAAAGCAATGTGTGGGGTGTGAGGTCCTCGAATAGCGGGATCTCTAGGTAGTTATAAGGATTGCGCAGGGCTGTTCTGTGCTCATCACAACATTGTGCGACCATACTAATACCAGGTGTTATGCGGAGGAAGCGAGGTAGTTAGAACCGATTGAAGAATTTTGGGGCCTTTGGGGATCAAGAGGAGATTGCCATTGGAAAATACAGACTCACAAGAACATGAGGTACATTATGTGAACGTAACTTGCAAGTGAACGATTTCAGCTACCCATGGCTTTGAGTGGACGCTGCTCCGGGAATCTCACACACGAGTTCGAGGCAGTGGTTGGTGCGTTTATCCTAGCGAAAAGGTGTCCCACAAATGTCGGTAACTCGGTCCCCGAGAGAGTTTAGAGATTGCAAAAAAGTCCATGACGAAGACAAGACTCTGCCAGAGGGAATCTCTGTCATATCTGAGGTGTGCTTTGACACGCCCATAGTGGGAGGGGCGTGACCTTGAACGTAAGGTGTTAGTTAAAAAATCGTAGTTTCGTCCTAGAGCACTAACGTGAAAAAGTGGATTGTGGTCCCAAATGGTCCCCGTTTATAAGTGCAAGGTACACCGTTGTGGGCAAATCGTGCGCCGGGGTGGGCGGAGCCTGACTTGAAAATTCGTAAAGCGTTTCCAGAACACTCCAGACACTGGGAGAAAGTGTGTTAATGTCAGCGATTGGTCACGGGTTGAGAAATGCGAGGCACATCCGTTGTGGGTGAGGCGTGCGCCGAGGTGGGCAGAGCCTGACTTGAAAATTCGTAAAACGCTTCCAGAGCGCTCCATGACCGGGAAGAAGTGTATTAATGTCAGCGATTGGTCACCGGTTTAGAAGTACGAGGCACACCCGTTGTGGGCGGAGCGTGGTGACAGCTGGGCGGGGCCAAACGAAAAAGACTTTGAGTGTTACCGGAGCAATCCAGACTCCGGCAAAAGGTGAATAGAAGGTGTGGAAGTCCTCGGCCTTTGAAGTGGGATAGACACGCCCATTGTGGGCGAAACAGGTGTCGCGGTGGGAGGGGCAGAAGGCAAAAATTCGCGAGTTGCTTGCAGAGTAGCATATGCACCGGGGGCATGTGGACTGCAGGCCACAAGGGGTTAGCGGATGAAATGGGGCAGACATACGCAGATGAGTGGGACGTACTCGAATATGCGGTGCTTGCCACGAAATTTAATATTTCGGGCCTCAGTGACTTTAGGGATTGCAAGAAGTCGTTTGAGAAAAGAAACATAAGAGAAGGCAGTGCGTCTGTGGTGTATAGAGACCCGTCCACAGAGAGCTGTGACTTCAAGCAGAACTGCATACTTTCACTCAGTTTCAGTGGATACAAGTATCAGGGTGGAAGACACCCAAGACGCCAAAATATGAAGCCATCTCCAATAACAGCCTGACCGGAGAAGGCCTATGGAATTCACGTCACCTCCAAACAGCTGCGAAACTTCTTGTTTGGAGTCACCTATGGACAGCTACCTGGGGATCGGCACTCTTCATCTGGACGACCTCCAACATCAAGCAGCTCCGACTACGTCGTTACGGTTCAGGATATCATTTTCACCGTAGTGGCCAAGGCGCTGGTTGACGGTATGGACCGGAAATTCCTGGAATGGGAAGACCGATATTTTCTTCGTGGACCCCTGACTGAAGGTAAATGCTGACGGTTACATTGACCAACTCGAGGAGAATACCCTGCCTTCATGTCGTCGCCTGTACCTTCTTGGAAACTTTGCTACTACAGGATTGGGTGCCACCTTACGGAATCGAGAGGCTTTGGGAAAGCCGGATGGGAACGGAATATCCGAGTGTTCCACCTCCCCTAAACCTCCTCGATTACCGGGTTCGGGCCAAGCTCAACAGGGTGGTCTACAGTGGCGGAGAAATAACGACCTCGCTGAGCTCAGGCACCGAATCACGGCCGCGTGACAGAATCTCTCGATGGCGTTCGTCCAGAAGGCTGTGGCGGAGTATCATGATAGTGTATAATGTCTTGCTGAGCATGGTGATGGAAATGTCTAATTAGAATTTAAAGGCAGTTGGCACGATGGTTTTCTGCTTAGCCCAAAATGCTAGTAGGGCGCTGTATATGGGGAAATGGCGGAAGAATGGAGTGAAACCGTCAAAATCCTACGAAGAAAAAGCCTCCATTCTCAGTGACTTGTAAATCGATTTCAGACGAGTTTCCCATAGGCTACCAATCACTGCTACCGAGGATATGGCTGCATATGTGTACCCATGTTTGCATTCAGCATCATGGCCGCTTCATACCAATCCCTTCGCTTCATAATTTGCTTAGCAAATGAATGAATACGAGCGTCAGGACGGTCGTCCATTTGTGGGCGGGCGGGCGTGGCGGGCGTTTGGGACGTAAAGTTGGGGCTTGATAGTGCCCTTATAAGGGCACCTTCCTCGGGGAAACCGCTATGCAGCGTCTGTCCTGGGTCGTGGAATTCTATCCTGCCAGGAGTATTGACCCTACTCGCCTTGGGGGATTTATCGTGCCAACTGCCTCTATTAAAGTTTAACTTATAGCGCCTTGAAAGCCGAGGAAGAAAAGTGTCTTTTTTATTGCCCCCCCCCCTCCCCCTGTATATATACAGAGGGTCAAAATACGCTCCACAACATGCTTCTGGCCAAGCTGAGATTCTGGCCGAAGCTTCGAAACGTCGGATAGGTTATGAGTGTTGTAAGAGGTCGTATTATCAATTTATATTTTATCTGCTACGTCATGCACTTGACCTGCTCGCTCTGCTGAATCGTTCAATCAACGGAATGTCAAAACTGGAGTAAAAGCTCTCTAGATCTATCTTCAAAGTTGGGAGGGCGACTTTGCGGATATCAGTTGGTGCGAAACCAGCATTAGCATGTGGTAGCACTCCATCGGACACTTAGAGTTGATTTCCGCGGGGCTTCCTGTATTCTTTGCTTTTTCCCGTTTTCCGTACCTGGAAGAACGTATAACGATATCAACTGTTGAACAGTTAAGACAGTACAACCTCTGCCATGTAACACGAATACAATACAAAGGTGACTTGGTCACATTAAGACATCGGCATAGAGACTGTTGAGCCTACATATCACTTTTTCATTTTCCATTTGTTCCAAAATCTCTGACATTTCAACTGGGCTTTCCATAAGAACAAAGAAGGTATGCAGAGCTCACTGCCTTCATTGACTGCTATCTACTTTATGAAGCACTGCAAGCTTTTGTCCAGTGTGTTATTCATTGGAGCTACTGGTTCATTGGAATTCTGACGAACATGGGATTTCAGTTCCAGTCGCAAATGCGAATGCGTATTCTCACATGGTTGCTCCATTACTTAAACTGAGTCTGTAAGTCACAAAGATTTAGGGTAGTCGACGATAGGGCTGCTTCAAAACAAGTGCAGAACAGAATGATCCGAAGCTGGATACTATGAAGATCACCTGGTAGCTCTGTATATTATACTAACCATTGCTTCATCAAAGTGCAGCCGTTTATGCAACTTTTATTTGTTAGCTTTCGCTGCATGACAACCTCTACAGACCTTAAATACAGTCAAACATACACAGTGCTGCGATTTTTACAATATCGTTAATATATTATAATATAGCTTATCGAAAGTACTAGCCACGCTTGCTTACAATGATTTCGTCAGGTTCTGTAATACACTGTGCCTGAGACCTACAAATGTCAACAACACTACTAAGATCGATCCACCGTAGTGACACCTCCAGCGCTACTAAAAGTACCTAAGAAGCAAGGAAGCTTTGCTAGGACTCTCATTGCTCCGCCAAGCATTCGGCCTCATTGCCTCCATCAGCTCATCTCTGTTCTTGATCTCGGTATATAACTGCTTGCATAGCGATCGCTCGAGTAACGTTGCTTCTACCGGGGCTTTCCTTCGTGCTATGCGGGTATGGTAATTTTAGACGCGGCGTGCCTCGTGTCCGGTGAAGCAGCATACCGATACCCGCGGAGAATTCACTCCTGGGATAAGGAGGAGCGATTCCTGAAGCTCGCGTGTGCTCGTTATCGTTTGGTGCATAGAGTGCATCTCTGACATATTTTCGTGACCATATCCCTCTCATATGACGAATAAACTGGTTCTCGCTACTCGCGCCACACTTATGTACATCCGTGGCGATGCTTGCAATTTTCTCAGGCTCTTAGGGTGGCCGGGAACGTTAGCTCGAAAAAAAGCGTCAAGACTCCACGGCGTGTCAATTTCTTTCAACTCAACGTTGCAGTATTGGTATCAGGTTGTCCGGACAAATCTCACGTTTTGTGTTGACCATTTTGTACATTCTTGCTGGATTGAATACTCATTCTCCATTGTCTCAGTTGTACTTTCTGAAGCAGAATTCTTTGCCGCTACTGATGGTATAATTGCCGTTTCACCAATTGCTTGATGAACCCCTTTTTTTCAAGATTTTTTCAAGCATGTGAAAAAGAACACTTCGCCGACGTTTTTCTTCGACATAAATTGGGGCACATCCGCAATCGAAACAGCTGCGACAAATTAACCAGGAATGTGGGGCCAATCAATACTAGAGAAAGCACCGCTGCAGCAATGGCATTCGACAAATCGTCTGGAGATCTAGCCCTGGAAGCGTGAACTTCGTTAGGCGGCCCGACCTGAAGCAATACCTGACGAGGATTTGAAGGCGTTTGTGGAGGCTGACCCAGTGCCAAACAGTTCGAGAGATAGCAGAAGATCTTAGGCGTTGGCGAATCCACTGTGCAGATGGATCTGAAACGCAATGTGGAAGGAAAACACTCGCAAGTGGTGCCCCACAAATGTGAGCTGGCCGACAGAAATGGCAGGTCTCGAGTTTCCTCTTCATTGCTATTGCCGCAACAAGAAACGACCCGTTTGACTGAATGTCACCTGTGATGAAAAGTGGATCATGCTTTGATAACAGGAGATGTTAAGCACAGTAGTTGCCGACGCCACGAACCCGATCATCTTCCATCAAAAAAAGGTTATGGCCGTACAGTTGCTAGGTGGTCATCGGCTGGTGTGATCCACTATACCTTTTTGTTACCACAGCCAAACCATCAATAGTAGAGTCTACTGTGAAGAAATCGACGAAATGTACGAAAATTTGCGCTCAGCTGCCAGCCAGCACTTGTCAACAGACAGAAGGTCCTCGATTCTTCTGCATGACAACGCCGATCCACACGTTTCACAATTCACTATCCATAATCGAACGAATTGGAGGTTGAAGTTATACCTCACTCGCCATATATCCAGACCTTTCGCCCCACGACTAATCACCTTTTCAAACATTTTCAGATCTTGCCTTGCTGGAAAATACATTCATCAGTCAGGATCAGGCCAAAAAAGCCTTTCGTGATTTTCATGGCATTCTCGACCACCCAGCTTTTCTCCTTTGATGGGATCATCGTTGTCACATTGGCAAAAGTGTGCCTGATTCGAAACGGTGCCTACTTCCGATTTAATCCGATGAGTATTAAGAAAGTTATGATCGTTTTGACCGTGAACACTCTAACCTGAGAACTTCGGACATACCTAATAGAACCTGCGTGGTACCTTCAGAAGCAAAGGATGCGGGCTATGTTCTTGGTTTGCGCATTTGTGTTAGCCGTTCTGCTTATATAATCTCTCCTATCCACTCCATGGCTGATTCCTGGTGGCAGATGCTTGTCTTTACCGTTATCAATTATTTATCACATTTTGGCTTTCACGTAGCTGACGGCGATGTGCCACTTCTGCGAATACAGAGGATGTTTCTTTACAGTTGCCACCGAGCTTCCTTGTGCCATGATTTATCGTACACTTTGGTTGGGCGAATAGAAGATAGCCGCATTGCGTCCTGAATACAATTCTACGTGAAGTGTATTTTTTGATTGCATACGAGTTCGACCTTCCGAAGCTATCATGTCGGTTGTAGAGCCATCAGTGGGGACATAGTCATGTACTACGCTCTCAAATCATAAATTCCAGGCATTAAAGGATCTTTTTGTAATTCTACTCAATACACGATAGCAGCGAGCGAATTCCTCTAGTCCCATGAAAAAGTCCCTTTGAATGCGGACGTTCCCATCGCATTGAGTTATTTTCTCGCTCTTCTTTCACTGATTTGAATTTTTCACAACACAATGCATTCCAACCGAATTTTTTGCCCTGGCCGAAATGAGTTGTGCGCAAGGATGAGTAGAGTTGGAAAATGCTTTCAAATGAGGTGGCGTTTGAAACCATTAGATCAAAGGTTTGGATCCTTGATCCGGGTGCTTTTTTGCATCTTTTCGTTTGCGGTCTCTGTGCACTTCGAAGCGTTTTTGCATAACGCTTGTGTTTGATAATGGACGTTGAATGTTTGTAGGAAAGGTGACATGTGTTTGAATTGCATCACGGTTCGAATGAGGTTTTGGTGGTTCAAGTAGTAGGTTACTTGATAACACATAGCACATACAGCATGACTACAATCATTAAAACTACAAGTATAAACATATGAGACTAAACTACTGGCGTATTCGTGTCAAATGCAAATCAAGTTGTATTGTCTTGTGTTCTTCTCCAGGCGATAGCGGGTCCGCAGTGTCTTGTGTCTCGTCTCCTGTGTTGGCACATCGTGTTCGCTCTTATTCCTGTGTGCTCGTGATGTGAGAGAAGATACCGTGAAGGACTGCGGAGAGAACGAGCGAGAGAAGGAGCAAGAGAATGAGCGAGACTGCCCGTAGGGCCTCAGCGCGCCACCTTTATAGCCCTGATTGTGGGTGTATAAGTACCGGCTGAGATGGGCGGCACATGGCCTTCTATTGGTTGATTACAGGCGATGAGCGAACTTTCTAGAAAATGTGCATTTGCGACCCGAGCATCCTAGTCGTCATGACCAAGGGTCATAACACTCCCCACGACGAGAGAATTTCAGAATTTGAAAGTACATAAAATGCCGTTTGCATCCTCCCCGCCGCTGAAGTATTGCGTTTGTATATAGTTGTATTTTTGTTGTATTTTATGTGTCTCTTTTTTTCCTGGTAGTTGTGTCCCCAATTACATCCTACAGTAGTACAGTATAGAACAGTACAGTAATAATAGTATAGAGTAGTGCGGTAATACAGTAGAACCTACAGTACGAGAAGAAGGAGGAAAAAAGGGAAAAATTGGTGCTGCCGTAGCAGGCTTGATGACATTGCTAGCCGATGGCGTTGACTGTGGATTGCCGAAGTGCAGAACGCTGGTGGTGTTGTAGTGGTGGTGACATGGTAGATCACTGTCTGAACAAACGTGAAGAGCCGAGAAGTCGTAGCGGTAGACGAAGAAGTCGTGTTGTGAAGGAAAGGAGCTGCTTGAAGACCACGATTACGAAGAGAATGAGTTGGAGGGGAGGGAAAATTGATGAGATTGTAATCGTATGCGAAGATCCTCTAGATGTTTTTGGTGTCTGTGAGCAAAGGAGTCGATGGCTAACCATTGAAGCGCTGGTGAGAAGAAGAAGGATTGTCACTGAGTAGATGAGGAATTGTTTGCAAGTGTTGAGGAGTTGGGAAAAGTCTGGCAGAGCCAGCTCGAAGTTGATAGATGAATTGTCAGTAACTGTGTCGTTGTTCCATAAGCGAATATAGTTCCACAAGGGCTGTATGCCGTTGATGTAGTCGAGGGTACTGTAATTCAAATATGGTGATGTGTGTACCGCACTGTGCTTTGCAACTTTCATGTATTCGGGCTTTGTTACAAAATAGACGCACATTGTTGGAGGTACCCGATGGACTGCAAGTCAATGTGAATGTCTTTTGCCCACAATGACTTGCAATGGACTGGGAAGTGTCAGATTTACAAAGAATTGTAGCTAGGGAACCTTTCACGCAATTGTAGCATCCGAGAAAATGTTGCGGAAGAATAAGGCACTGAAAATCTTGTATTTCTGGACGATGTATTGGGATCTAGGGTAAGCATAAAGTCGACGGATATAGCGTTTGTCCTTACGGTAGGTATGTCGTTGAGGCCTTCGGTGGATACCAGGCCGTTTGGTTTTTTAGAAACCGTTGATGAAGGATGGAGAGTGGTGTAGAAGAAATACTCTTAATCTCAGATGTTGTGTTTGCGATGCGTTTTTTAGTATAGGGTTTTGGTTCAATATTTTGCGATATATGGCTAGTGCCTTGAGTTTGAACGTTGATCGATATGGTCTGGAACCAGGATTGGCATTGAAATACTTCGTAGATATTGTCATCGAGGGGTGTATGATATATGCGATAGAAGAGGCAGCCTGATGATGGGTAACCACAAAAGCAGCCTAATCCACCACAGGATTCGGTGCAGTAGGTTATGCCTGTGAAGGGGCGTGATGTCTTCTTCATTAAAGGCAGTTGGCATGATAAATCCCGCAAGAGGACTAGGATCAGTACTCCTGGCAGGACAGAATTCCGCGGTTCTGGGCAGGCGCTGCATAGCGGTTTCCCTGGGGAAGGTGCCCTTATAAGGGCCCTATCAAGCCACAACTTAAACGCCCGCCATGCCCGCCCGCCCACAAATGGACGACCGTTCCTGACGCTCGCAATCATTCATCTGCTAAGCAAATTATATAGCGAAGGGATTGGTATGAAGCGGCCGTGATGCTGCATGCCTACATGGGTACACATATGCAGTCGCATCTTCGGTAGCGGTGATTGGTAAGATGCCTACGGGAAACTCGTCCGAAATCGATTTACAAGAACAAGATTCACTGGGAACGAAGGCTTTTTCTTCGTTGGATTTTGACCGTTTCACTCCGTTCTTTCGCCATTTCCCTACTATACAGCGCCCTTAGCATTTGAGGCTAAGTAGGACACCATCGTGCCAGCTGCCTTTATGTATACGGTAATTTCGACTATATACAATAGTATGGCTGTTACTGCAATTGCAATTCGTGGCCAACATCCAGGAGTTGAAACCATCTGTGAGCAGAAATTGCATGTGATTTGTTCGCAAAATGAGCTAGGTGGGCGTGCCCATTAAAGACACATGGTACGCTCAAACACATTGAGGGTGTATGAGACTATCAGCTCCCCACTTGTCGATGTGTCGTGGTCCCCCCGCCCAAAACTGCACGCGGTCAGAGTACGGGACCGTGGGAAAGTCGTAATTCCTTGCTACGCCGCCCGTTTTTGCAAACTCACGTTTTTACTAACACCGTTCGCGCGGCGCGGTCGCGTGCAGCTCTCTTGGCTTTTTGCCAAGTCCTGTAATTGCGATTGGAATATAATTACAACGCAATTTCTTTATGCGGATAACATTATAGGTTCTGCAAAATAAGAATTGAAGAAGATGACGAGGGCTAGAACTCAAGAGCAACTGTGCTGCTTCTGCAACAGCCCTCGCAGGCCGCGCATTCCCACAAAACATCAAAATAAAAACGGCCTAAGCGTCCCACTCTTTAGTCTGAAGTGTTTTTATAGCATTAGAGCCGGATTCGAGCCGGATCGCAGAAATGCGCACGCGATTTTAATTTAATGCGTTTCCTTAGTTTTTTTCAATTTTGTTTTATTTACACCTACATTCGTTGTTGTTCATTTCTAGCCTTTGTCATCTTCATCACCTTCTCGGATTTTGAAGCATGAGCAATACCTCAAATGTTAGGAATTTGCGTTTTGCTTGTAGTGCCATGTTTTATTGTCATGTTGTCCGTTTTTATTGTGATGTACTGTGAAGATGCGCGGCCTCTGAGGGATATTGCAGAAGCAGCACAGTTGCTCTTAGTTCTTGCCCTTGTCATGATCTTCGGTTCTTATTTTGCAGCACCTAAAATGTTATCCGCATAAAGGAATTGCGTTTTACTATGATTACCCAAAGCGGCATATTACAGATCTTGGCAAAAAGAAGAGCTGCACGCAGACCCGCCGCGCGAGATGGTGTTAGCATAAACGTGAGGGCGGTGTAGCAAGGAATTACGACTTTCCCACGGCCCCTGCTCTGACCCCGTGCAGTTTAGGGCGGGGAGACCACGACACATCGACAGGTGGGGGGCTGGTAGTCTCATACACCCTCAATGTGTTTGAGCGTACCATGTGTCTTTAAAAAGCCTGGGTCGTATACTCCTCCTGTGATATAAGTTTATCTTCTGGATGGGCTGAGGATGAGCCCGTTGGAATAGGGCCAATGATAAAGATATTGTGAGCCATTGTCTCCATAATGATTGTTTGTTAGTGGGCAACGTAACGAACTGATGCAGTGTCGTTGGTGTTCATGTTAGTTGTATAGCTGGAAGTCTTGTTGGTTTTTGCCTTACGGGGTAGTATCTGCCTCGTTCGCGTTGTGTTGTTTTCAGGGTTTGTTGATAAGTCAGAACGGTGTGCATTGTGTTGGTGTGTCGTTGATAAATGTTACGTAGTTCGAGTAGGTAACTTATTGTCCAAATGTTCCATAAATATTGAAGATGACGTACTTGTTGATGAAAGTATTCCCTTGCTTGTTCCCTTGTGGAGATTCGTGGTAGATAGTCTACATCACTGCTGTCATTGTCTATGGAAACTGTAGTGAAGGGAGTGACATCCGCCTGAGGTATGAGGAAGTCTATAGGACCTATGATTAGTAGTCGACCGTACTGCCAGCGTACGCTAGTGGCCTGGAATTTATCATGGCTTCGCATTCAGTTACTATAGTTGTAAAAGCAGCGTCATCGAGTGATTTTCTCGCTACTATTCGTTTGAAGGTTGTTTTCATTGCACTGATCAGGCGTTCATAGAGAACTCATTTCCATTGCGAAAGGGGCGTTATAAATTTCCATTGTACCTTTCGTTTGCTAGGAATGCTCAAAGCGAAGAATGGTGTGTACCAGTGTCACTGTCGATGGCGGATAAGAGCTCGTCACAGAGTGTAAAGTTTCATGCGTTGTCGGATATGATGAGTTGCGGTTTTCCTCGACGTGAGATGAATCCTCTTATGACATGAAGTAGTTGCAAAGCACTCAGATCAATGACAGTTTCCAAGTGTACTGCACGGGTGGTCATGCACGTAGAGAGAAACACCCAACGCTTGTAGTTGTTCTTGTCTGCATCAGTAGTTACGAATGGGCCTGCGAACACCAATGTGGAGAAAGGTCGTGTAGGTTGAGTGCGTGCTGTGGGTAGGGGGGGATGTTGGATAAAAATAGGGTTCACCGTTCCACCGTTTACACGTATTGTAAAGGGGATGGAACGGACGATTAGAAGATGGGTCGCTGATGCTCATTAATTATAGCTTAGAAGATGTGTCTTGAGTTGCATGGTCTATATAGGACAAATAGCGATTGTGTATTATATGTACGTATTGTGTAAATGTTCTCTGATCAAAGTGTCCTGAGGATCGATAACTGCTTTATTGTTGTACGGCCTTTTGTTTAGTATCATTAGTCTCATTATGGTCTTGTAGCCATTAGTTTTACATAGTGCGAGGGTATATTTGCAATCGAGAGTTCATTTCACAAGAGGCGTGTTACACCATACTGCAATGCATTCCGTGAGTCTTACTCGTTGGGACGATGGCTACGTATGAGTCATCGATAGTCAGCATGGAGCTGGCTGACCAGCGCAGAGTCCTTTGGCAGCGAAGTTGTCGCATTGTTTATCGGGTGACGCGGGGAGACAGCTGCGACATAGCTGATGGTTTGGAGTGCGCCGCGTCGATGTCAATACAGAGTTTTTGAAGAGGTCAAGTGTATTA
This sequence comes from Cooperia oncophora, assembly GCA_036418165.1. Classification (NCBI taxonomy): domain Eukaryota; kingdom Metazoa; phylum Nematoda; class Chromadorea; order Rhabditida; family Trichostrongylidae; genus Cooperia; species Cooperia oncophora. Next base: position 156,858 of record MU911925.1, on the reverse strand, counting down.
CTACAGCACGGATTTGCACATGGTAAACAGTAATGTGTAGTGTGCCAACCACATGGGTGTATCGTAGTTGGAAATCCTCTCAGTATTCTTGGTGTAATCGCTCAATAGATCTTTTCTTAAGAGGGTAGATTACTACCATGTGTATTGTCCTCGAGGACATTAGAAGTGCTTTGCACGCATTGGTTGAGGAGTTTTCATGTTACTCATGGAGTCTAGAGCTTATATGCTAATAATACAGAGGTGTATACTAGCATTTGAGAGCACTAATGGCAGCTCTGCATAAAGTGAGGAGGAAGACCACAAGAAATTTTCTCTGTTGAAATTTGTGAAGTGAAGTTGCGTGTCGTGTAGGGTGTCATGTAGTGTATTGTGTAGTGTGTTGTGTACCTATCATGTATATTTGGTCGTGGATCCAATATTATGAGGGCAAACTTGCAAGTCTCCGTTTTATGAGGGCAGAGTGCAGGGTCTCCACTTGTATATGAGGCAGACTTACAAAGTCCCCGTTTTATGAGGGCGGACGTGCAGAGTCTCCAGTTTATGAGGGCAGACTTGCAACTCTCCAATTTATGAGGGCAGACTTGCAAAGTCTCAATGTGTGAGGGCAGACGTACAAAAGTCTCCCATTTGTATTTTGAGGGCAGACTTACAAAGTCCCCCGTTTTATGAGAGCGGACGTGCAGAAGGTCCATTTCTTCGTTATGAGCGTGGCAAGCGCATAACGTATCCGTTGTTGTTTGTGCTTGTAAAGCCGGCAAAAAGCGTTGTTACTTTTTTGTACGCCTGATTATTCTATACCTCTGTACGTTTTTTTGTCCGCCCTCGTACGTCTGATTATTCTATACCTCTGACTGTGTGACTCTATGACTGTGTTAAATATGAAAGGGACTGACTACTCCACCCGCGCTATCGCTGTAGTATCGCTACTGTTCAGTTACTTTGCTGTGCACATTTGAACGGAAAAAGCGGTACGCTACTACAGCTTTAGATCCATTCACATGGAAAAGGCAGTCCTCGAAGGTAAGTGTACTGTCTGCCTTCATAGGTTGATTGAGTACATTTAAGAGGGAAATCTTGACTGGTCATCAGTCGCAACTTCAAGATTGAGGATTGAGGGAATTTAAAATGTTCGCAAAAATCATGACAAGCTTTCTGGCAAGCCAATAATTCGGATCGTTGGCGTATGTTTATATTCCTGTCCGTAATCACAACTCTACATTTTGTTGCTCCATCTCTCGTTAAAGACAGCTCCCGCGATAAAAGTGCCATACATAGTTGCCGTTCAGTTATGAAAAAAAAGCAAGGAGGGTCTCCAAGGACACCATAACAAAATCGCTCCCTTACAGTCACACCGCCCTGGGGTCTCTGTGCAACCCCTGGCTCACAAATCGCTTTATCGCATCTCCGAGTAGTGGATATCATCCAAGCAAAGAAGAGAATAAGGAAAACAACAAAAACACGGACGAAAAACACTTGAAAAAAAGAAACTTCCAAACTTCTTCCGAATCCGAGTTTGGTGTTACAGAAGCGTGCATTTTTTAGTGCATTTCAAGTCTTTGCCCACGAAATTCGCATCACTCGTGATTTCTACGCGTCTTACCTTGCAAGATAGGTTGCAGTTGACTGTGTGTGCTCCTAATGAATAAAATGTGATAAAGGAGAGCAGATTTATTATATGTATGGGGACGAGCGCGGTCAGCAAAAAGGACACGCAATTCCGTTTAATGCCCGCCGCCCCAACAGAGAACAATTGAGCGGCCCTCTGTGAGAAGGCATCTAGCAGGTGGGCGGTCCGACTGAGCGGGCGTCAGAACTAGAACTTTCAGCGGCTGTAGCTCGCTCCTCGCTCGCTATGGAGTCGCGGGAGTGGGACATTCTCCTAGCTGGGGGCTGGACTATTAGCACAAGGAAGGACGGCCATGAACTACTTGAGTGCGAGGGCTGTCTTTAAAAACAAACGCGCGATTGCATATTGTGGATGTGGCGTTCAGTTAGTTACAAACCTACAGGCGCTGAATGACTTTTCAGGGAACAAAAAGCACTATAAGCAGGGGTCTGGGATTTGGACGAGTTTCCGCACCTTGAGCGCGGGGGTTTTTTTAAACAGGTCTCTTTACTGAAGACCGATTGTTGTCGCGAGCTGCTATACTACAATTATTGCTCATTGTTGCTCGACCGTTTATTTGTTCAAGATGCAGTTGACCTGAAGAAGAGCTTATAACTGAAATACAGACAGCGGATTTTCGTTGTCTCTACCGAAGCGATAAAGCTCTGAAAATCATGTGCTGTGAAAGCTGTAGTATATTCCTATCATTATGTAAGTCTCTTTTCTATAGTGGAACACTTTCAGATGTCACAGTCGTCCATATCACAGCGCAGCGGCCATCCTATAGTTGAGGACAGCTGGACAAGCATTATTGATTTGGGGGATTTGGACCTCTTTACGGGAGCTCCTCCCAAAGAGAATCATGCAGCAATCCAAAGTGTCTTCGAAATGGGAGGGAATCTCTCTTCCCATTCTGCACTTGAATCGCCTCAGAAGTCTATCTCTTTGTACGTCTGTTATCTCCTGTAAAAGTGTGTCTGTTGAATTGTTGGCCTGATTGCAGCACCGCCTCGTCTATCTGTCAAACTGTTGGTGCACAATCCGAAATCACGTCTGCTGATCAAGAGTTTGATCAGATATTCAGCAGTTTGGAGAACAACACTAATTCGTCTAATGCTTTTCCTTTCGACTTTCACGGTGGTGAAAATAATGCGAACCTTAGTCCTGTTCAGGTACAGTTTTTTTGGTAATATTGGTGGCACGTTGACGAGATTCAGTATGATGCTCTTTCCAGTTCACACCACCCGATTCACCTGCTTGTTCATCTGAACCATCTGTGACTGGGCTCTTCGCAGCCTCTACCTCTTCCATTCATCATGGACCATCACACACCTTTCCCTTGAAAGGATCTACTCAGTCATTTGGAAATTGCAAGAGGAGGAATGGTCAGCTTGTGAAATAAACTTTGAGAAAAAACTTTATCCATAGGATTTGATTTTAGGCCTCTCTAAACCTGTAGCGGCTCCTTCGCCATCTTCTTTCAAGAAGGAACCTCTTGTAACGCTCCCTGTGCAAAAGTGCAACAAGATTCCAGTTTACAAACAGAGAAGAGTCGATGTTGCTGTCTACTACGAAAGCAGAACGGAAACGAAAAGAGGTGATATTTACTGTCATGAATATGGCTCTAATATAAGTGTAGGACCTTATTTTCCTCACCAGGAGAAAGGATGGTATTTCGGCGTTGCCATTCAAACGCAGCTAAACAGCCAAATCGAGACATACTGGGGGGCCAAAAAACGTCATTCTGCCTCCATGACTTTCAAGGCGCTATAAATTACACTTTATTAAGTTTTAATCGGACATTTTTACTACCATATTAAAGAGCACATTAAATACTGTAATGATACTCCGCCACAGCTTCCCGGAGGAGCGCCATCGAGAGATTCGGCCGCGCGAAAGTGAGTGGGTACCGGAGTTGAGCGAGATCGTTGATTTCTCCGCCACTGTAGACCACCCTGTTGAGCTCCGCCCGAACCGAGTTATTAAGGGGTATCTAGTTAGGACCCCCGCTCAAATACTATATCTTTTCCAGGTACTCAACGTTCTTCCATTCCAAGTAGGCAAAAGTTTTTCCAACGCCCTTCGATTAAATGTGTTATCACCCAATCCTGTAGCAGTACAAAGTTCCCAAGAAGGTACGGGCGACGACATGAAGATGGGATATTCTCCTCGAGTTGTAGCCACCAGCGCACACCCTCAGTCTGGGGCCGACGAAGAAAAGATCGGTTAATCCATTCCAGGTACGACCGGTCCACACCATCAACTCACGCCTTGGTGAATGCAGTGAAGATGATATCCTGGACCGTAGCGACGTTGCCGGAGCTGCTCGATGTTTGAGGTCTTGCAGATCAAGAGTACTGGTCTCCAGGTATATCCATGGGTGACTCCATACTAGAAGTTTCGCAGTTGTTTGGATGCCACGTGAATTCCAAAGGCGTTCTCCACTTAAGGTCGCGACTGGAGATGACTTCATATTTTGGTGTACATGAAGGTGAATGGCGACAGCCGGCTCCTGCTTATAGAGGAAGACCTTGGGTATCTTCCGCCCTGGTACTCATATCCACTTCCTCTGTCTGGGCTGCGAAAACTTCGCTCATATGTGAGTCGGCCGGAATGACTTTTGCCCCCCCCCCCTGTATACCATCTGACGCATCTTTAGATGCTGATACAAATTTGCCTCTCATACCTTCTAAATGATTCCCGAAGCAGAGTTGTGCACAATTTTTGACCTGGTCAGAGCCATGCTCAACATGTATATGAGGCACAAGAAAGCGTCATTCCGCTAAGATCTGAAACTAAACGTGAGCGAGGGTGTGCAGAAGCCTGTAGCGCACGACAGGAGTGTAATTCGTGTTCCGGAAGGGGGTCAGATTAGCTGTTGGTGCAAGTTTTTTGCCATCTGACAGGGGAGGTGGTTCAGGTTATGGTGAGCTTTTTGGAAACGATTTGTTGCATGATGTAGGGGTCCATGCATGGACCGTATAGATGGGGTTTATTTTTGCTTAACGCTATTGGGAATTTCAAGAAAAGGAGTGAAAAAATCTGACAAGGACGATTTAAACCACCCTATTCAGCACGTTCTAGCTGTAACGTTGAGAATATATAGCTTATGAGGTGTTCTTCGTGTAGGCATGAAAGACAAGGCAAGTAAGGTCGAAATACAAGTACTTGTGGTGAGCTACATTGAACTTTTTTTCGCCATCCCCGTATGCTTCTTCAATGGCTCCTGCATCTCACCGTTTGCAATGGACTTATGGTGTGGTGGATACCGCGACCGGCTCTCAGTCCAAGGTACTTTGTGGATCGGATCTACTCGAGGACATCTTTTTGCATTTTTCAAATTCTCACATTCCTGTGTTCCGGATTGCCTGGCAATGTACAGGGGCGGAGGCCAAAAAAAAGTCACTTCGACCAAGTCACTATCAGCAAACTTTTCGCAGCCCATACAGAGGATGTGGATACGAGTACCAGGGCGAAAGATGCCCAAGATGTTCATCGATAAGCAGGGGCTGGATCTTGCTCATCACCTTCATGTACACCAGAATATGAAGTCATCTCCAGTCGCAACTTCACTGCAGAAGACCTTCGGAATTGTCACCTTCAAGCCTGCGAAACTTCTAGTATGGAGTCACCCATGGATAGCTACCTGGAAACCAGCACTCTCGATCTGGAAGACTTCCAACATCGAGCAGCTCCGACAACGTCTCTAGGTCTAACACGTCATATTCACAGCAGTGGCCAAGGCGCTGGTTGACGGTATGGGCCGGAAGTTCCTGGAATGGGAAGACCGATATTTTCTTCGTGGACCCGGACTGCAGGTGAGCACTGGCGCTTACATCGAGTAACTCGAGAAGAATTTCCTCCCCACATGTCTTCGCCCGTACCTTCTTGGAAACTTTGTACTGCTACAGGTTTGTGTGCCACCGCATGGAATCAAAGAGCGTTGGAAAAACTCTCGCCTACTTGGAATGGAAGGGGTTGAGTACCTGAAGAAGATGAAATATTCAAGTATGTCCCCTGACCTAAACTCTCAATTACCGAGTTCGGACGGAGCTCAAAAAGGTGGTCTGCAGTGACGGAGAAATCAACGATCTCGCTGAACTCAGGCACCCACTCACGATCGCGTGGCAGAATCTCTCGATGGCGCTCCTCCAGGAGGCTGTGGCGGAGTATCGTGATAGTATTTAATATGCTGTTGATTATGGTGCCAGAACTGTGCGATGAATTTAATAAAGTGTAACTTATAACGCCTCGAAGGTCAAGGAAGAAAAGTGGCTTTTCTGCCCCCTCCCCTGTATATAATCCACATATATGCCCTTCAAGCCCTTCAAGGGGGCTCATTCTACACACTGATGGCTCGCGAAGAGGCAAAATCATTGTGAACCTGCGCGTAAGGGCTATTTGGCGTCATGCTGAGCTGACCGCAAATGGCTTCGGCTCCAAAAATAAGTGTCAGAATCGTGATCGAGGTCACCATTTATTCCTACATGCGAAGTTTCAGCAATTTTTTCTGAGCTTTTTGAGCTATGATGACAAGCCATGTCCACCAGTGGCCATCGTTCTCCTCTAGAAGTCGTTAATTATCCTCGCTATCAGGAACTTTCCCTTAACTATTACACAAACTCATGATGAACAACTACGAAATTCAAGAAAGGAAGGGCACATATACAATGCACAGAATTTACTCTTAAAAAGTCAAAGAGAAACAAGTTCATTTTCTCCCGGCAGGAGTAACGGGCTGTTCGATAAAAAGCCTAGGCGGTAAAAGTTGAAAAAGATTCTGGATGCTCGTTTAGGTGCTCTGGAGCTAACATGGCATTTTCTAAAAAGGTACTGAATTTTGGATGGAAATTTATGACGGTTTGTCCTGGCCTACATGGCTACGGAGATGTGAGAGTTGGGGTGTCGCTGGCATCCAAATGGTCGATTCATTTACAATAGAAGAGCTCGAAATTTGTTTTGCTGAAAGTTCGTATACTGGGGTAGTTGACAACCCCTATCACGATTCTGACACTTATTTTTGGGCCGAGGTCACTTGGGGCCAGCATGGCGCTAAACAGCCACGCGTGCGGGAAGGGAAGCTGCGGGATCACTGACGAAACTTCATAGAGCTCACCACATGCCAAATATAGTATATCAATTTTGACCTTATTTTGCGTGGTTTCGCGCCCTTTTTTCGTGATGCTGCAATGCTAAACCAAAGTTTGGTTCCTCTCTCATCTGTACGCATGGTCTCTGAGTAAATTTGTCATAGTGGTAAGGAGCGGCGAGCAGGAGCACAGTTGAGAGGAATGTCGGGCATCATTCAATTACTCTGACAAAACAAAAGAAGGATTGCGCGTCGAAGCTGCGCTCGCTTGACCATGTCGCCCATATTATACAAAGAGATGCGCCGTCGTCAGGCGGCAGGCCGACTTGTACCAACTGTATCTGCAGCGACCGATGATCAAGAGTATGGCTACCGATGCAGTGAGACTCAGATTCACGTCACATACGCTTAGGACCCCATGACAGCTGCTAATAGCTATCCAGATGAAGGGTGTAGAACAGTAGCGGCATCTCTGGAACCGTTTTACAGACTTTTTTGTCTGGCTCCATCCTTATCAGAGCAGCCCACACACAACATGTATGCTCCACTTTTCTCAACGGGGTACCCTTCGCTGACTAATACACTTTTTCTACGGTCTCTGCACTGCTCTGGAACCGTTTTACAGACTTGTCTGGCTCCGCCTACATCGGAGCAGGCCCCTCCCTTAACATGCGTGACCCACATTTCTCAACTCAAAGCTCACTAAAAAGATTTGATGCAAAAGTTCTGAATGCATCTATCTAATAATTATCGATGAAGCTCAGAGATAGTACCATTTTACTACTTCATGTCTTTGTTCAGAGTATCATTTGGAAAATTTGGCAAGCAGATCTGAAATCAGCGTCCAAGACGCGTCGGTCGGTACACATCTTATTCAAATAGGCCACTTTGACCAATCGTACTCTCCTTATAGAAATTCCTCTATGAACCGTACCGAACCGAACAGTGTTATTAGAAGAAGAGCACGATCAACAACAAATAGAGTGATACTGAGTATTGTGATACACCTACAAATGGCTCGGTTGCTATAAAATAAACTCTTTCTCATCATCTTCGTCTCCTACCGGCAATCCACTCCCGACAAACCGCCACATCTGGTGCATTGGCCTTCAAGGAGCCCAGGAAGCCGAAGAAGAAAGAAGTCAAGAGGATCTCAAATAGAGTCAACCGTGACACAGGCACAGCTCCGTTAGTCTCTTGAAAATATCATTGTCTTTAGCAGAGCACCAAGGAATTCTTCGGTGGGCAACGAATAGACTGGCCTCTCTTCTACGGGGTGGAACAGATCCTCTGCCTTCATGGGACAAAGGAGTAGGACCAGAAGATCGCCACGTGCTCAGACAGAGGATCAGCAAAGCCAGAACAGCAATCGAACTGGAATCGGGCATGGTAGAGACGCATTGGAGAGATACACCACTGCGGCCGACAGCCTGGAAACAGAAAATTCAGCGCGGTCGGAATTCATACAGAGGGCCGAAAAGTTGCAGAGGAAGCGCGCAAAGTGTTGAACGAAGCACAGGAAGCGCACACAACCTTGACCCTAATTCAGCAAGAAATCGAGTCTTCTGGAGTGCCAAATCCCCGGCTTCATCTGAAGTATCACAAATGAAGCCCACCCTCCCCCCAAGATTGGACATAAGCCACGGGACTGCAACGAAGCCACAACATTGGAAGAGCGACTTGAGATTATGAAGCAACAAAAACTCTGCCATAACTGTGGCCGAAGGGATCACAAACCTCATTCTTCACGAGGGGAGCCTGCTGTATATGCAGAGAAACTGGTCATCAGAAGTATGAAGCAAGCAGAAGGGCTACGAGCGGACCTATCGACACACTTGGCGAAAAAACCGGCAAAGAGGGTCCCTTTGGACGAGTTTTCCGGCCGGGCGGACCTAACGACACACCCGGCCGGAGATGCAGCAAAAATGCCGTGAAATGGCTCAAATCGGCGAAGTTGTCGAAAAGAGCCACTCCGGATGAAAATTATAAGATTCTTATAAAACACCGACACATCGACACACGACATCTTATAAAACTCAAATACACGTCCTTTCGAACGAATTCACGAACTCTCAAACCAAATACACGTCCTCTCAAACCAAATTCACGTCTGTTATGACCAAGATACGCGTCCTCTCAAACCAAATTCACACCTTATAAAACCCAAATACACGTCCTTTCAAACCAAATTCACGTCTCGTAGCTTTTCAGATCTACGACATATTTGCTAGGTTCTTCACGTGGCACTGCGTTCCACGGAATATAGGGATCAAATCCGTGCAGCAAGTAAAAAGGGGACTCTCCCGTTGTCTCATGCGCCACTGTGTTGGGTTAGTGAACTTTTGTAGAAATTTTAGTGACTCATGTGTTTAGGAAATTTTCAAAGTTAATTTTCATGCGAAGGCGTGAGTCCTCCTTCGATACAAGTTTGTTATCCCGTGGAAGGTATCGAGAAATTATCAGTCGCAGCTCTCATTTTGCAGAATGTTATTTCTGAAGCAAGCTATTACCTTTTCAAAGTACTAAAGTTATGACCAGTGGAATAGCGCTCTGAAATGCCGACAGCCGTAAGAGAAGCAACTGTCTTCTAAGATTGAGTTGCTATTTCATTTACTTTTTTATTCACTAAAAATCGGGTGGGAGTCCATTGACACCCACTTTAAGAAAGAGGAGCGGGGTCGTAGCAATAGGCCAACCTTTGTTCCTCAGCGTGATGCTACCTCCTTGCCCCACTAACCCCACTCCACCCCAACTTACCCAACCTCATTTTTGCCCTGCTTCGCTGTACGTGCTCAGGTCTAGCCGCCGCACGAGCAAGTCCTGCATCGGCTTGAAGTGCAACAAATGGTTATATCGTGTTTTAGAGACTGCTATCGTGATAAAACATGAGAATGATACATCTGCACCAATTTATTTCCAATTTGATTAGCGGTCGTTTTCCAGCCAGTGAAGGATTTTCCAGAGGGGCAGATATACATGCATACAGACCGACAAATCACCCACAAAGTTAGCGTTTCATAGAACGCAGGGATTTGCAGATACTGCGGCTACACAGAATATGAATTTCGTATAGTTACGCGCGTTTTCCACGCCGCCGATATCATCGATGCCTGATGAACAGTATGATGCGTTTCTAGCCGTTCCTGGACTCTCTCGCTCATCTGGAATATTGGGTCGGCCCATGAGTAGTGGCGTTTTTTCTCACTCGAAATATCGCGCTAAAGACGAAAAGTTTTGTCATAGAGTTTCGTACTATTATATTTGCAGAAAATTTCTTGCACTAGATGTATTGAAAAGATAGCTCCCTCAGTTTTTTTGGAGATTTTGTTTCCAATAATTTTCAAGTGCTCAAATTAGATTGTCAGGTCGAAGGAATTATTTTCTACAGCTTCTCTTTTTTACCCCTAATTAGGAACCTGAAATCGCACAGGCCCCGTTGCGGTATATGGCCAAGAGGCTATGTCTTCTAGGAATGCTTACAACGGTTTAAGTTATTCGAAGATTTTTCGACCTCACAGACAAGCATCGAACCTAATGGCCGATATGTCCAACTGAGAGCTTACGGAATTACCTCATTCACGGGCAATCGTGCCGAAGACTGAAGAATCGTTAGAGGTCGTGGTACTTCTTAAGCATGATCAAGCATCTTTCTTAGCTGATGTTAAACGATCGAAAGTTAGTGGGTGCGTTCTGCAGGCAGTCGCTCCCCAAGAGGGCTCCCCAATGACCTCATGGGGAGCGCACGCATCTCATAAAATGATGCACATTTGCAAGGTCCGAATTCCCATCTATTTATCGCTGGAACCAACCTTAAGCAGTCATGAGAAGCACCTTTCCTCGGTCACGTACATCACAAGTTTTGAGCTTCCGCCGTACTTTGAGAGCCGAGATAAAATGCAAAAAGTTGTTGTCCATCCGACACTCCATTTCAATGGAATAAAAATCGACAGAAACCGAGAAAAGGTATGGGGCAGTTATACCAGCTTGTAGAGTAGAAGACTATCCATCGAACTGCATTGAACACATTGGAAAAGATTTCCATATTATATCAAAAATTGTATAAGAAAAAAAACGCCATTGCTTACGGACCAACCTAATACTTTGTCATAACATCGATTTCCCTATTTGCAAAGATACAGCAGCTTCGTGCTCTTTTGCCACTCATTATGAACGTCCTATTGTTTCGCACCGTACCATATCCTTCGTCTTGTAGCCCTGAATTTAGAAAAAGGAAACTCTCCCTCCCCACCCCCTGCGGAAGGAAACCCTTAAGTGTTGTTCTGTGATTGTCTGCGCATGATTCTCCTTCAAATTTCATTTCAGATTCGAACGACGCTTACTGCTTCCAGGACGAGGAGGAAAACGGCTCCCTTGGTTCAATTGATTCCAAAGGAAAAAGTGCAGAGGTATGGATATGTCCGATTCTGTGAACTGCAATCCTTGCTGAACGGCAACGTCTCTCTCATAAAAGTAAGATGTTCAGGCTCTCGAAAAGTGGCCAAAGATTCCCGGACAACTTAAACACAAGAATATTTATGTATCAGGCATTGGATTCGCCCTTCCATTTGACCAGCAGGTGATTGCTGTTAGCTTTCATGAGACAATTAGTTCAACTGTGCAGTTTCAGCATGACCCGTGGAAACCTGCTCAGAAAAAAAAGTCATCTGGTGACAACAAAAGTGTATTACCAGCTGTCACCTTTCTTTCAACAATAAATACTGAATCGCGGAAATCAACAGGTCACTTCTGCTGTTTTTCTCCACTTGTTTTTGAAATTGTAACCAAAATCTACTTTCTCACATTGTCTAGCTTGTAGTCAAGTCTAACAACAGAAATATATGGAACCCGAGGCCTCCATAAATAAGTGCGATCGTTTAGCGCTTAATATATCGCTCTTGTAGAAAGTTTGTGAGTTTATCGACTGTTCATTGTTTATTACAATGAACAGTCATTGTAATAGTCTGAGGAAGGGCGGCTCTACAGATGGCAACTCATCCGAGTTAACAATTTCGTGCAAAATCGAACTCATACTTCATTGTCCCGTGATTCACACCTCTATGCACTGCTTCGTTTAAATCATAACTGCGCCTATGAATTTCTGCAAATCTTGAACACAGAGATTTTTCAAAAAAAGCCATATAAGTGGATGTTTGAAATGTACCAATTTGCACATTAAGACCAAAGTTGAACTCGAAAACAGTTTTTCTCTCAGCTTCTTGAAATCATCACATCGGCTGCTCAGCAATCAAAGTTCGGTCCTTTCTTTTCAGAAAACTTCTATTGATTTTCCCTTCGCGTGATCAAAATGTTTAATTTTTTTCTTAACTTTTTACTCCCTGTCAGAGGTAGAAAGGAGTAAGTTACTGACCTTATCGGTTCACCTCGATGCAGCAACAGGTGGTCTTTGTTGAACATAGCCATACCAGCGGAGGCTGCAAAAGAATTAGTAATCGACTGAACCTGGATCTGTCACATCTTATCTGTCACACGTGGTTTCATTTCACATTCGGTTGAGCCATGTGTGCCCCGAGCTTCCTTGTCGTATTGTTTCACCTCCATAACATAATAGGCTCTGGTTTCTTCGGCCGTAATATCCTTTATATCGGCTGCACAGGTGGCGACTGGTATTGCATCTGAAATGCAGAGCTTGGATTCGACAGACTGAACGCCTTGGCGTTTTTTCTGCTACTCCCGTTCGCTGTTCGTTCTTATGAATCGTTCGTAATGCAGAAGGCAACGTAACGAGAGTCTTTTTGTGCTTCATGCCCTTTGCACGCTCATTCTGCTTCCATTTGCGCTTACTTCTCGCATGAACGTTATCAATAAAACTTAAATCTTAGTTCAGGTTTCATGCATGGATCTAAAAACAAGTAGAGGATCTCAGTGTCAGTTTTGACGACTTATTGTAGTATTGATGAGATGCGGTTGCTTGAAACAATTTCGAGAGGGACTTGTTGCTGACGCCTAGGATGATGACTATTGACACCTACGAAGAACTGTACGCAAGTAATTGGAATTCATCATAACAAGACCAAGACGGCCATCATTTTTGGAGCACCAGAGGAAATCGATCCGTGATACAATCCTGATGAAGCTTTGCTCCTAGCCGTAGAAAATCCTACAATATATAATGCTTAATTTGTCCGTTATGTCTTTATATGTGTGTTTGACCGGTATTTCACAACTTTCTGTGATTTATCCATAAGTATTCAAACTGATGTACATAGTGGGTACGACTGGAACATTATTGGTGCGTGATAGAAAGTGATGTCTGTGACTGTGAAGTTGAGAACTGACAAAGAGCGCTGGAAAGGGAGCGTCACGAAATTCATAACACTGGTCCCAGCAACGGTGCGACGTTGATTCCAGGATATTATACAGGAACTGATGAGGGGAATTAGAACTTAAGCGTTGCCTGATTCATAGCGCCCGTCGCAGTAACAGTAGGGACTTAGATCAGGCCATGCAGGGGATGTGGCGGTAATATTACTGATCGGTCACAGAAAGGCATCGCAGCTGATAGGGGCTGATAGAGGGCTCCCAAACTGGCACTTAGGGAATGGAAGCCAAAATGAATCCCGTATTCGTGATGAGGACCGTCAGTAACCAACAAAGACCTCCCCAGAAACGCATAGCAAGAATGAAACCCATTTTTAAGATCCTTGTATGGACCCTTACAACAAGCAAGAAGCCATTTCCAAAAAGCGCGCCACGACCTGAAAGATCTCGCTTGTTAGCGCCAAAGGTGTTCAAATAGATGATAACGCCGGTAGTGGACAAGATGATTCTGTGAAGGATGACTGTGCTGCTGATTTCCAGTGCACCAGACCACTGCTTAGTTCAGATTCTAGCGATTTTGGGGGTTTATCGTGCCTGGCATGCATGCTGGGAATAGGTGTGATCAAAAAAAAACTACATAAGTTTGCTCAGAAAATCGTTTAGCAGATATGGAGAGCAGATTTGTAATCAGCTTCCAAAGATGCATCGGGTAGTACACATCTCGTCTCATGGCCACATCGATCGAACACATTTTCTGGTTAGGTATGAAAAATATCTTGCGGAATGCTCCGCTCTTTTCTATTACCTCCCGTATATATAGTTTCTTTGGCGCTATTTGACCCTGCGGACAGGACTTTTTTGTCGGAAATTTTAAAAATCCTTACACAGTTGGGAACCCTAGGGAAAGTGGGCTTTAACAGGAGATCAGGGAATCTTTTAAAATTGTCTTATCTGGATGTGTGGTGTTTTTTCGAAGGTGAAAACAAAAAAAAACATCGATTCCATAACGAAGGGATCTCTAAAAATTGCCACTAGTTCAAATAAATTCAACGCAATACAGAAAGACGAAAGCCGGTACTTGAGACACCTGCTTTCCTTTTCCTCATCGATCTATTTCGAATAATGTTCTGGTTACCCAGAGAACGGGTGTTCACCAAGTTCCCCCACCCCCCCCCCGCCCTTCGTTCCCCCATTTTGCAAGTTTTTACAAAATAACGCGCTCCAATTTTACGATAAATGCGCGTATTTATCGTTCTTCACATATTTTCACTTCAGGGCATTGATTTATTGTTTGTTGGGGCTGCGGGCATAAATCGGAATTTGCCGAGTGCGCTCGTGCTCAACAACAAGGCGCCCCTGATGTGAAGAGATGTACAGGGGGGGGGGTAAAAAAAACATTTCGACCGAGTCACATATCAGCAAAGTTTCCGCAGCCTAGACAGGGGACGTGGATACGAATACCAGGGCGCAAGATACCATGGATAGCTACCTGGAGACCAGTACTCTCAATCTGGAAGACCTCCAGCATCGAGCAACTCCGACAACGTCGCTGCGGTCCAGGATATCATCTTCCCCTCAGTCGCCATGGCGCCAGTTGATGGTGGGCGCCGGACGTACCTGGAATGGAGAGACCCATATTTTCTTCGCGCGCCCCGGACTGAAGGTGAGCGCTGGCGGACATCGAGCAACTAAAGAAGAATATCCTCTCACATGTCGTTGCCCCTACCTTCTTGGAAACTTTGTGCTGCTACAGGATTGGGTGACACCACATGGAATCAAAGGGCGTTGGGAAAACTCTTGCCTACTTGGAATGGAAGGGCGTACCTGAAGAAGGTGGAATATCCAAGCTGGTCATCTGGCCTAAACCCTCCTCAATTATCTGGTTCGGGCCGAGTTCAGTAGGCTGGTCTACAGTGGCGGAGAAACGACTATCTCAGGCACCACATCGCGGTCGCGTGGCAGAATCTCTCGATGGCGCTCCTCCAGAAGGCTGTGGCGGAGTATCGTGATAGTATTTAATATGCTCTTTAATATGGTAGTAGAAATGTCCGATAAGAATTTAATAAAGTGTTACTTATAGCTCCTCGAAAGTCGAGGAAGAAAAAAGTTTTTTTGCCCCCCCCCCCCTGTAGAGAGTACGTTTCGCTGGGTGAGGCTTAAGCAGTCAGCAATCCATCCCGCAAGGTGAGACGCGTTCAAATCGCCAATGATGTAATTGCTTGATGCAAAAGCTCGACGTTCATTACTTACCTATTGTAATTTTGAACTTGCACTCAGAGTCTCACGAGAAGGATTAGGTACGTAACGACGCTTGCGGCAGCGTTATTATTCCATAACAGATTAGCGGTGGACCAGATCTGTCACCCGATGGAAATCGCGGGGCATTCTAGGGGTGATAGCTTTTTAACGTGTGGGGCTTTTGGGAAACGGAAGGAGGCATGTTGAAGCAGTGGCTCTACTGCTGCGTTTTCTACCTGCTCGCTATCTGAATCTTCACCCATTCGTGAAATATTTCGAATGGGTTACGGACCCATTAGTGGTATATCGCAAACGGGTTTTTCTGCTTCAGACAACAATAACTTCCTTCCAACGCAATCTTTTGTAAAACTGAAATCGTGATCAAAACTCCCAGTATCTCCTCTTTCCAACAAGCTCCACAGTTCTTCTGAAAACCAGCTAGTTTAGAAGATATTTTGGATGAGTCACTCTTCAGCGACATTCTGGGCCTCAAAACCTCGACCCCTTCTCTGCTATTGTAACGCTCCTCGATCGCAATGTAATATGCCTTCGAGACAAAAATTCCGTTGAACTGGGTCAATGCATAAGTTGGTTGTCATCGATCCATTTGGTCTTAGTGTGCGCCGTGCATTACGCTTTTGCGTTGAGCTGTAACTTCTGATTTTAGGTGATTTTTGTCCATGATAGCGATATGTGATTAGGGTTTGGAAAGGTCGATACGCGCGAATTTGAGATTTATTATTTAGTTATCTACGTAATTACGAGTTCATACTAACTAATGGTTGCATAAACTCGTAATTACGTATTATCAACTGTTTGGATATTTACTCTGCAGCTTTCCGTCTGCTCCATCAAATTCAGCGATGACATTTTTGTGCTGCTTGGTGCTTAGCTACCCTGCGTATGCGACCCCCCCCCTCCCCGGCGGCGAAGTACGACTCCCCTTCCGCCGAGTTCCTCGCAACGATACTGTGCCGTGGCTGCACAGAGACCCAAGGGGTCGTGTGACGAAAACTCGTACAGTGAGGCTGTGTACTGTAAGGGAGTGGTTCCGTTAATGGAGTTCTTGGAGATTTTTTTTGCTTTTTCTTCTTTGAGGAATCACTTACCAGCTGCTGTTTCGTACTCGGTAACACTGGAGGAAATCTTTTTTTTGTATCGACCGCATTTATGTAGGGCTGATGTTTATTTCCGTTCAGTTCCCATCCGACCAGGGCACAGCATCGTTGTGTGAAACACAAGGGGGGGGGTCTACTTTTGCTTGGGGGAGGGGGGTCGTATTTGTTGGAGCAAATTTATTTTGATAGTTGATTTTATCTTGTGGAAAAGTGGGGGTCGTATTAATTTTTGTTTCATATGTATTATATGCCCACCTGTACACCCGCGGATATACGTTGCATAATCATAATTATTGTATAACCCCCCCCCCGCCTCGACAACTTTTTCGCCGACTAATACTCATGGCTCGGCGACTGGCGAAGAAGATGTCGAAGGTGGGGGGGGGGTCGTACCCACGCGAAAAAATAGGGGGGCGTCGTGGCCTGTACCCCATCAGGAGGGGGGGGATCGCTACTCTCACCGACATTTCGCCTATCCCATGCTGTACCCTATCCGACTTCATTCCCACACTTCTTCGCACGGCCTTTCATTTACCCTTAACTGCACCAGTCCCCTATATCTCCCCCCCCCCAATAGTCTGCTTGATTTGTTTTAAGTATTACGCGTACCCCCGATAGCCGAAAAATCACCTCCCCCAATTGTCGATCCTTCTATACTTCACGCGCCTGCTTACACGTGGTTAGTTCAAGTGTTCGACTTGATCACCTTTGCGGAACCCTTTCTCCGGTAGCTGGCCTTTTTCCTGGCATTAACTAGTTTCGTCTTCTGGGACTAGCGTCTCTTTTATCTGATCTGCATGTGTTCTACGACTTTCTGTTCCGAAAGGACGTTGTACATTCGACGACCCAGCACTTGGATGATAATCTCTGGAATCCACTTGTCCCCTTTTTGATAATTACGATTGATCGAGATTCGCCATCTGAGATGCTTAAATGCTTCCCGGCCTTCTACGAGTCCGCAATCCTTTATACCACCCCTTTTCAAAGGTCTGTACGAATCTTACTTCGCCATCTGAGTTCTGGTGATATGGCGACATTAGGGTCAACTCGACATTCCTTCTCTCGCAAAAAGCGGCGGTCCATCATCGGACACAATCTGTTCAGACAACTCATGACTTGCAAAAATTATTCGTAACTTCTCTATCGCTTTCTCAGCTGTAGTGAGGCCCATGCGGACAACTTTTGGTCATTTGGACTGGACGTCTAACAAGGGATCCCCAGCAGATCGATCCGGCCATTTGCAATGAGATGTATATGGATGAACGTGTCCTGACCGGCTGAATTTAAATCTGCCCTCGGAATGTGCGGAACGATTCTCGGGAATTACGGACCATTTAATCTCTGCTGTGTTCGTACAAGTTCGGAACGATAACTGACTGCGATAAGCAGCCGGTGGGGTAGTGGATAAGCGCACTGCTTCAGAGACACGAGGTCGCATGTTGGAATCCTTGTTTCTCGAAAATTTTTGCTTTTGTGTAAAACTTCGGCTAAAGCTACCTAGTTCTTTGTTTGTTTGACATCAGGAGCAAAAAACCATTTTTAGTTCCTTTTGAGAACTTTTATCATGGCGATAACAGTTTATTAGAGCTTGCATTAAGAAGTGAAAATCTTATGGCGCAAGAGCACGTTATGTGGTATTCTTCCACGAAATGATGGAAACAAAACAAGTTATCACAACGGGACAGCCAATGAAGAAGTGCTCTTGCCCGATAAGATCAGCCCACACGATTAAACCGTAACTGAACTAACCCATAAGGTCTTCATTTCTTAATGCATGCTCTAATAAACGGATAACCTCATATTGTTCTCAGAAGCAACCAGAAATGGACAATTTGCCCGCTCCTGACGTCTCTCAAATCCTGCTCCTGATGTCATATAATCAAAGAACTAGGTAAACTAGCTGAACAGAATTGTTTTTTAGGACTCATATGAAGTGTTTTAAACAAAAGCAAAAATTTTGAAGAGTCAAGAATTCCAACGTGTGACCTCGTGTCTCTGAAGCAGTGCGTTTATCCACCACCCCACCGGCTGCTCGCCGCAGTTACTTATCGTTCCGAACTTGCGCGAACACAGCAGAGATTGAGTGGTCCGTCAGAAATCCCCTCAGAAAATCGTTCCGCAATTTCCGAGGGCAGATTTGAAATCAGCGGCTCAAGGCACGTCCATCTATGTACATCTAATCGCAACTTTCCGGATCGACTTTCCCTTGTAAGAGCAGCCGTTTCTCTTCACTCTGCGTTTGGCAGAAATCCATATGCAACCTTTACCATGTTGCGGGCTTTTCGTACAAGTGTAATGGTGTTTTTGCGGGATCATCAATTACTGCACAGGTTTCACACAGTCTGGCCAACTGGAGTATATCTCTGTCAACTTCAGGATACCATACTTTCCAGCGTGCTAGACTTGCCATCCCATTCCTGCCATAATGGCTGCAATGCAACATTCGCAATGCCTTCTTTCTAAACTTAGAAGAAACTAGGACTCTAATTTCCTACGGAAGGCACCCATTATACATTGATATTGCGGCACTCTTTCACGCAAAGGCTTTCAGCTTCTCTTCCACCTTATGAGGTCAACCGTTTTCAACATATGACTTGAGAAAGTAGTGGAATTTCTGCTGTCCCTACTTTGCTACTTCTTCCTCTGATAAAAGGAATTTCTCAAAATAGCATCGACGCCCTTACCACTGCCCGGTAACATTGCTTTTGGGGGTTCTGGAGCATCGCCGAGCGCAGAGAATACCGGTAGACTCTATTTCATCGGAGCTGCATCTATTCCAGTTTTTACCGCCGGATTCACGCTACCAATGGCTGCTTGATTGCTCTGCGGTGCTGGAAACCTGCTACGATTTCCATGAGTTCCCCATGTCATCCTCTGTTACTGTTCAGAGTTCTACGGAACCTGCCTCGCCTCTCTGCGCTGTCGTAGGGAAATTCTAAGTTCAGGAGTCCCTCAAAGTATTCTTTCTGCCTCCTGCCTTCGGCTGGTTCTCTCAGAGTAGCACCTTTGCAGCTCCTCTAGTTTTTGATTCCCTGATGTCTTGAGAACCGCAGTGGCTTTAGCCTGGCGGAAGGAAGCTTCTCGTACACGGCGTCTTTTTCTGTGTTCTTGGCCTTTGCAACAACTGCTTAGTCATTTGCAGCACTTGTAGGAAGCAAGGTCTTCTAAGCTCCTTTTCTTTCGCCAGCGTTTGTACACTTTTTCTGCTCGACGTTCCAGAAACACGTTGCCTTGGCTCCTCTGGTCTCACCTCGCGTCTCTCCCAGGACTTCCTTCGCACAGGGGTGGCCTCTGCTGCGTTGGTCTAGGTCTCCTGAACTGGTTCTGTGGTTCTGGGAGCCCAGACTCCAGTATTTCTTGACCAAGGCTATCCTTTTCCACTCTGCAAATTTTCCACCACCGACTTTTCCGCTCGCCACCATTTTTTGCAGTTTTTGTTGCAAGGCATGATTTGTGCTTTGGTGGAGATTGAGCGCGCGCCTCAGAGTACAGACATCAGAGTACACTCTCGACCACTCGGCTATCTGCCGCGTTATAAGGACAATTCTGTGGCAGCAAAAACGTTGTGAAATACATGAACGTGAGTTATCAGGACAATCGTAGGGGGCAGTTGAACTCTAGCTTATTGGAGGTATTTATTCATTCATTTATTTAATATTGCACTCAAGGTGCTCCTTTACAAAAAAAGAAACGATCAACTACAGGGGGGGGGGGCAAAAAAGTCACTTCGACCGAGTCACATATCAGCAAAGTTTTCGCTGCCCAGACAGAGGACGTGGATACGAGTACCAGGGCGGAAGATACCTAAGCATGCTCCTGAATAAGAAAGAGCTGACTCTCGCCCATCACCTCCATGTACACCAAAATATGAAGTCATCTCCAGTCGCAGCCTGACTGGAGAAGATCTTTGGAATTCATGTCACCTCCATACAGCGGCGAAACTTCTAGTATGGAGTCACCCATGGATAGCTACCTGGAGACCAGTACTCTCGATCTGGATGACCTCCAACATCGAGCAGCTCCGACAACGTCGCTACGGTCTAGGACATGATCTTCATCACAGTCGCCAACGCCAAGGCGGGGGTTGATGGTATGGACCGTACGTACCTGGAATGGAAACACCAGTATTTTCTTCGTGGACGCCGGACTGAAGGTGAGCGCGTGCGGTTGCATTGAGCAACTCGTGAAGGATATCCTCCTCACAGGCTGTCGCCCGTACCTTTTGGAAACTTTGTAAGAAAGATAAAAAGGAAACTCGCCTACTTGGAATGGAAGGGGGGCTGAGTACCTAAAGAAGATAAAATATCCAAGCAGGTCACCTGGCCGGAATCCCCTCAATTACCCGGTTCGGGCAGAGTTCGATAGGGTGGTCTAAGGTGGCGGAGAAATCGACTATCTTGATCTGAGGCACCGTCGCGTGCCATAATCCCTCGATGGTGCTCGTCCAGAAGGCTGTGGCAGTGTCATGATGTATTTAATATGCTCTTTAATATGGTTGTGAAAATGTCCGATCAGAGTTTAATAAAGTTAACTTATAGGCTAGAAAGTCAATGAAGAAATGTGACTTTTTTTGTCCCCCCTCCGTAGAGTACACGTTAGCAAAAGCGTAAAAGTTGCTCGCCATTGTAACTTTAAACTACGTGCCCATCATTTTGAAGTCGAAAGGATATAGCAGGGAAGGATGTCGCCAAAACAAGTTGACCATTTATACAGATGAGAATTTCTCAACAGTGGTCCACACAGTACTTATGTTTAGTTATTTGAGAGTGATAATATTTGATGAGAGGTCCCGGGCAACGCAACTAAGCGTGGTTATTCCGGCCGGGCCAAAGTAGATGCCTCTTTAATCTAAATTTGAACCCCAGGCGTAAGACCCAGGTCCAGGTAACCAGTTGATAAACGAACTGACACCTGTTGACCTTCATCAACCAGACTGAGTTTTTAAGCGTGATATTAAGAATGTGTTGACAATTTCCGATTCCGTGTGAGTATTGCTGGTCACGGCTTGAGTTGAGGTGAATGTAATTTACTGCTCTATACAAAGATTGTGGGTGATGTACAAGGATAACTTCAGAAAAGGTGGTGGCAAGGGCTTACATGAAGTCAGATTACATGACAACAGTGTTTTTGAAAAAGTAGCGGAGATGCCTAGATAGCGTCCTTCCCCGGATGGGCGACTTTTCTTCATTGAAGCTTATAGCAGTTGAGATTTTGTTCGTGAAAAAAGCAGAAGTCATGAACTGAAAATCTTCAATATTCAGTAGTGACAGTTGATTATACTGTATTCACTTTACTCAGCTTTCGACGAAAAATTGAAGAATTCGGGGAACTCACTAGATCTTTTGGTAGCATTTGTAACCATCTTGCAGTTCGACAGAAAAAGGAGTTGTAAATTTTGGACCAGTGCGGTCTTTCTATCGAACGATGATCTAAGATGAAGTTATTAGATCGCCCAGTACTAGTCCTGAAAACACAGTACTTGCTTGGCTTAAGCTTGGTCTCCATGCGCAATACTCGGAAAGAGAAAACAAGGATATGGTGAATTCTCCTTTAAAACGGAGTTCTCAATCCGGTAAGCCCTAGCCTCTCATTATAATTAGGAATAGCATACGCGGGATGAATGGAGTCATCCATACATGAGAAGCCTTGTGAAAATTTGTTGTACATTTTCGATTGTCATTTGATATTTACGTAAGTGTGGACTCCATACCAGACAGTAGTACTCAAGCTGTGGGATCACATGCTTTATAAAGTCTAAGAAAATTGGATCTGTAACTGCAGTGCACATTTCCAAATATAGTAGACGAAATTTAGAGCTTTATGAACGATTTCATTTATATGATTAGAGAAGTCAATATGAGAGAGGTAAGTGACACCCAAATCTTTCACGAGATTTCGACTCTTTAGAGTAATGTCTTCATACCGACACTGGAAGCAGGGACCACGTCCAATATGGAATACGAAGTACTTTCTTAGATTTATGGGTAGATTCCAATAACGGGACAATTCCATCAACTTTTCAATGGACTCAGAAAGGGCATTGTACACCCCACCGTAGTTTTCATGGTCATAATTTGGTATGCATTGGTATGCGACTGGATGCGATATACCAATGGATGGGTAGGTGGAAAAATTCACCCCTCGTTAATGACTTGTCGCACCCACGATACGAGAATTAACGAGGTGCGAAGGGACCTCATTACGAGGTGCGAAGCGACCTCATTAAGCCAGGGCACGTCGCGCTAACTGCGGTTGGCCTCGGTAAGAGGAGAAGTCATAAAGCTATCCAAATTCACGGCATGAATTCATCGAAAATTTAAGTGGGTGAAAAGGTTGCTATATAGTTATTATTACTATTACAACTATTCAAACAAAAACGTGTGCAAATCGAATAAAAATGTATCATATAGTTTTTTTTTGTAACAAATTGGGACATCTTTTCGCAGTAGGACTCTATTTGGGCACTGGATACTCCCTGCTGATGAAACTCGCTGAATCTGAAAATAATACTTGTCTCGTTAATTGGTAAACGAAGAAAAAGATTTGAAAAAGATCCTACTGCGCCATTTCCTCAGATATTTTATCTTTCCATGTACTCTTTTCGTAATGTCTTAGCGTTCCTAAATTATGATTTAAATTATGAATCAAGGGTGCTGGTGTAGCGGCGGAATACGTACGTACTAATACTGGTCACTAATAATAGTTCTCAACAGATTGAAATACTCACGTATTTCAATCTGTTGAGAACTTTCACTCGATTTGCGCCATTCCTGATAGCTCGTGCGTGCCTCGGCTGACCTGCCTCAGCTTAATGAGGTCCCTTCGCACCTCCTTAACTATGCCTCGAATCGTAGGTGCGTCAAGTCGTTAACGAGGTCAACCGTCCCATTTTACTACACAACTCCCTTGACGGACAAAAATGTCTAAACGCTAGGGGATTCGGGCGTTTTTCTTCGACTCGTTCTTTGAGGGGTTCGTTCTTTATTTGGAAGAGGAATGGCGAAGAGCCACCGATGCAAATGGGATCACCCATGTTCCCCAGAGTATGCCGCTTGCTTTTATGACAAATTTTCAAATAAGCATAAATGTTTCCTCAGCTAGTATTAGCCAAAGCTACCCCAAAAACCGAAAGAGATTTTCCTGTGGAACTTTACCCATAAGGATAATTAGGCTGCGTTTATACTTTGCGGCAGCGTAGCGCTTCCAGCGTACGCCAGCGGCAGTCTGGAGGAAACCTTCTTCCCTTTGGAAGATCCTCACGTTTTTTTTAATTTAAGAGCTTTCACTCAATTTATTCCTGCCACGGCTGACCTGCCTCGGCTTAATGAGGTTGCTTCGCAACTCGTAATGAGGTCCCTTCGCACCTCGTTAATTGTGCCTCGAATCGTAGGTGCGACAAGTCATTAACGAGGTCAATCGTCCCATTTTCCTACGACCCCCAATGGATTGGTCTACAGATATTACTGGAAGATGAAGGAACACATCATGTAGTGAGAGTATAGCAATTGGCATTTGTCGTAGGGTAAATCGTGTTGTCACATCAAGTTATGTTTTATGTTACATCAGGTTGACCCAGCTCACTTGAATATCAGGTTGAGCGTTTTCCTTTTCACCTAATATGTATAGCTTTTCAGTGAAGCTTGCTGAGCCGGAAACGGTAACTATTGCTGAATCGATCCGCCAAAGACGGAGAGAGCGCCTTGCCACCACCTTTGTAAAGACGGAACAATCAAACGAAAGTGACTGTGCCAAAGAAGTCGTAGCAGAGTGTCATGCTGACCATGTCGAAAAAGAGTACGAAATTCCCTTTTCTAAAATTATTTACTAATTTCTTGAGATCTCTTGCAATATACTCATGACCTCTTATTAATTCCCTGTAGTCAATGCTTTTACTACATAGCAACATCGAGTCCTTGATCTGATTGGTTAACAAGTGGGCGATCTCAAATGGACAAATTGAGGTGCATGTTGTCCACAGATACGCTGCGTCTATATGTTCTAATGGAAAGGGAATACCAGCGCTGGATGTGTTAACTAATCAGCATAACTAAAAAGAGTCTAACATCGAATCGGCGGTTGTTTAGGTGTTTGTTTGGCATCTCGCGGAGTTCGGTCGGTAATTGTTCTATTCTAGCGGTCGTCCCTGAAACGCGTGCCGTGCCCGGCTCACCTGGTTCAGTCTTGGCCAATGCGGCTAATTCGGCTGTTTCCCTGACCGTATGGAATTGGATTCCCTCCATCACTTGTGCATTTCAAGAAGCTCTATGCATCGCTCTTTGGATGACGCAGTGATTTGCACTGTGCGCTAAATGATCCTGCTTGTGTAGAGAGGGCGCGTCGTCGTTGTGGACATCACAACGAGGGGGTGGTATTTGGCCGCGAAGGCGGGAGAGGGGGGATCGTAAGCACAAGGCTAGTTTAGAAGTGGGAAGAGCAACAATACTGAGATGTCGTACAATCGCTGATTGATAAAAGATTCATTCATGGTTCTTGCTGTGAAAACACCTCAAGACAGAGACGTGTCCAGGCTCGGAAGTGGGAAACGGTAACGACAAAGAATACGGTACTGGTCAGGACAGTTTCATAAATTAATAAACAAACAAAATACAGTATACACTTGGACCTTCCTTACTGTAGAGGCACAACCACTTGCACGAAGAAGCCTTTATGGAGGTCAGACGTTCCCAACACCTCTGCGTGGGAGAGGAGGTATACAGGAGGGCCAAAAAAGACACTTCGACCGAGTCACATATCAGCGAAGTTTTCGCAGCCCAGACAGAATACGTGGATACATACAGAGGAAGGGGATACGAGTACCAGGGCGAAGATACCCAAGATGCTCCTCGATAAGCAGGAGCTGGCTCTCGCCCATCACCTTCATGTACACCAAAATATAAAGTCATCTCCAGTCGCAGCCTGACTGGAGAACGCATTTGGAATTCATGTCACCTCCAAACAGCTGCGAAACGTCTAGTGTGGAGTCACCAATGGATAGCTACCTGGAGACCAGTACTCTCGATCTGGATGACCTCCAACATCGAGCAGCTCCGACAACGTCGCTACGGTCTAGGACATCATCTTCACCACAGTCGCCAGGGCGCGGGTTGATGGTATGGACGGACGTACCGGAATGGAAAGACCGATATTTTCTTCGTGGACCCGGACTGAAGGTGAGCGCTGGCGCTTACATCGAGCAACTCGAGAAGAATATCATCCCTACGTGTCATCGCCCCTAGCTTCTTGGAAACTTTGTACTGCTAGACACCACATGAAATCGGAGGGCGTTCAAAAAACTCTCGCCTACTTGTAATGGAAGAGGGTTGAGTACCTGAAGAAGATGGAATATCTGAGCAGGTCATCTGAACTAAACCCCCTCATTAACTGGTTCGGATGGAGTTCAGTAGGGTGGTTTACAGTGGCGGAGAAATCAACGACTCGCTGAATTTAGGTACCCACTCACGATCGCGTGGCAGAATCTTTCGATGGCTCTCCTTCAGAAGGCTGTGGTGGAGTATCATGATAGTAATATGCTCTTTGATATAGTAGTAGAAATGTCCGATCAGAATTTAATAGGGTGTAACTTATAGCGCCTTGGAAGTCAACGAAGAAAAGAAAGAAGTGTCTTTTTTGGGCTCCCCCTGTATGAATATTACTACGCTGGAGATATGGATTTTTCGCGTTATCCGGAACTTGTCGCGACAAAATCACAACGGAGAAATTTGTTGAATAGTGGGCGTTAGGGAAAAAAATTGAGGTGCTTCTTTGGAAAGAGATTCTCCTAGACTCCCGCAATGTTTTCGGTTTTTAGAGATGACGTCTGAAGAAAAGTATGGCTGTCCCAAGAAGCAAACCCGTAGGCGACCCTAAAATGGAACAACGACGCCGTTAAATTATGCAGAAACGATATGACGGTTACTGGGAATACCCGAATTCTGAGAAGTTCGTTAAAACGACAACGAGAACTCAATATAAAAAATACAACCTGAAACGATCATTAAGATACACGAAAAGGGAGGAGGCAGGAACTCACGGAACGTAATCTGGATGATCGTGGGGCGGGAGTATCCTTTTCTCCCCGAGATCGGGGTTCTCAAACAACGCAATTTCTTGGAGGGAGAAGTCCCTCCGAGGCAGAACAAAATAAAATCCAGAAAATCCCCTCTTGTAAAGGAGTTGATTGCGGGCGTTGGCGTCGTCCTCGTGGTTGGCACTGCGAGAGCAAAGGTAACAAATGATAACAGAAGACGTCGAGGGTTCCCTCGGCGGGGGTAGACGAAGGAACTTCTAAAAAAGATTTACTTTCTCGGCTTCGGCTGAGTATCTGCCTACATATATTATCTTCGCGCCATTTTTCGCGGCCTGTGCACTTCTCCAGTGATCACCCTCACGCGCCGCCATCCATCCATCCATTATCCCCTTACAATCTGGGGCCTCGTCCCTGCACCGCCGGAGTTCCTGGCGGTTTCAACGACCTTGGCATCCTGATGGACTCCAAATCCAGTCCGTGCGCGTGGTGCTGGTTGACAAGTGGTGTAGAATACCAAAGCCCACCACCTGCGCGGGTCCTTTACCACTCCGACACTGGGTGACTGACTAGCCAAATGTCCGGGAACATGTGATCTCGCTTTCAGGTACATACGCGACTACGTGCCGTCCTCGAAACGCGGCCCATTAACTATCCAGACATGAGCCCCACTGCGCATTCATAGGTCAACTGCTCCCACAAAGGGTATCCACGAGTACTGGCCGTCTGGCTCCTTCTGTGGGCAGTATCAGCACTGCGTTTCCGACTTCATAAGAAGGAGTTTTTGCTCCTCTCGATTTCTTGAATGGAGCGGTAATAGAAGAAGATGGTCTTAGGATCTTGGGGCAGGAAGTTAGCTTTCTGAGCACCTCGGAATTACGACAACAACTCTTCTATGCTCGCTGGTTTTCCCCGACCTCATTTACGACGGTTGTCCAGTCCAGTTTATGGTTGATACTTCATCCATGGCCATCCTTTGAGCATCAAATGACTGAACTTCGCACCGATGGGTACCATGCTATTAGCTAGAATGGCTACATTGGTACAGCGACTACGAGAGAACGCATATGTCATGCCAACGGACTTGGGGTTGATAGCTAAGTACGAGTTATCGCGAATGCGTTGAAGTTTTGCCGAAATTGACCCGGCACCCCACCTTAGCCAAACGTGGGCAGTATGGAAGAATACACCCCCACCTCTCGTCTGCGGCTGGCTGGGGGACAACTGGGAGGAGATCGCGAACGAAAATGTTTTGGCGAATACGACAGCCGGTAACGGACTTCCGAATCCATGTGCGGAAAATTTTGCCCATCGCAGTTGAACAACATGTGCAGGAAGTGCATATCGTCAATCACTCGTACGCGTCCTCGAGCCTGAAATCGATGCATTGATTCATGATGTTTGAGCTTTACCCCGTGATTGTTTCTTTTTTCACGCTCAATCTTCGCCTTTTTTTTCGCTCGCTTCGACAACTCTGTATGGTCCATCCCCCTCGCAGCCAATTTGGGGTATTTCGTGCGGCTCCCCTTGCCGCCTTTAAACAAGAATGACTCGCTAACATTCTTATCATCATAATTCTTTTTCATTTATTCTCTATACTTCTCCGTCTGCTGATACACTTCCTCTCTTGAGCCACGGATACGTTCTGTTTTATAAACATCCAGATCGACTGACTAAATCGAACCTTACTCTCTGGTAGTCCATTCCGTGGAATTACTAGGTCAAACCCGTACAACCGAAAGAATGGACTTTCACCTGTCGCTGTATGCAGCGTTACATTGTATGCTGAGACCGCATTCGAAAGTATTACATCTCACGGTTCAGGAAACCGTATTTCTTTCTCAGTATTCTATGTAGGGTCCCTATTGCTCGTGCAGCGCTATTCTCCCGCGTGTCATTCCTTTCGCAACTGTGTGTTCAACCCGAAAGATCCTTGTGAGTTCACTAATTACCTCGTTCACGAACTCTGTACTCTGATCCGTGTGTAGCTGTTAGGCCGCCTCCTCTACACACCCATCTTTGGAATAACACCTGCGCAAACGAGGCTGCCCCTTCGTCTTCCATTGGATACGCAGTTAGCCACTTGAGAAGTGATCAACTAATACCAGTATGTATTTCATCCCACTGGTGTCAAGACCCATTACCCAAATATCAGCACAAACACAGTCAAAAGATGTACTAGCTACAAATGGCTTCAACGATGGGGTACTTGTCGGCCGCGGATGTCCTCGTCGCAAAGTGGGTGCGAGCTTGCTGGGAAGCATTCCCTGCCACCTCGCACCCAGTTTGCGACGTCTTTCTGCATAATTCCCAAAAACTGATTTTTTTTAGTATTTGACACATTTTCTTAGCCGGGAAATGTCCCACCAGGCATCCCTTATGCACCTCGCCAAACACTTTTTTCCTTTCTTACTTCGGTACTACGGGCACTGCCGTCCCGTCTTCTCGGAGCAAGTTTAAAACGCCTTGCTCTACAACAAAATCAAAGTCGACTGCTGTGAGCCAGTTGGTCATGCCAGGAAATTTCACCTCTTTATCCAGTTTATTCGCTCTTTGTGACGCGCTGTAATCCTTATCATTTTCCAGCTTTTAACCAATTTAGCCTCCCTGCCTCACGCACACTACACACAATTTTGTCTTCTTCCAGGCTTACTATTTCCTCCGCCTTAACACCAGGGATTTGCGACAGCATTTGCCTTGCCTTTCACAGGTTCTATGCTTTACTTGTACTGCTGCACCTCCAAAGCCCACCTTAGCCCCTTTGCGGAAACATTTTGCCTCTTGAAGAACACGGTGAGCGGCAAATGATGTCGTTCTTACCACTACATGCCTACCATATACAAAGTAGTGTGGCTTCCTCACCGCTATTACAGTAGCTAGCGCCTCTAAGTCGGTTTTGTGGTGATATCTCGGCTCTCGACAGCTTCATCGACACAAAACAGGTGTAAGAATCCGTCGAACCGTTCTTGTGATAATACTGCTCCTACTCCGACCCTGGAAGCATCCGTGTATAGTATGAATGGTCGCTCTTCACTTGGTGCTGCCCCCACGTCGAGTTGTGCTAGTGGCGGCGGCCTTATGAGGCGAGCTTTCAGCTCTTGGAACGCCTCTTCGTGAGCACTTTGCCACTGCCATTGTAATTTGCTACTAGTCAACTCAAAGAACAGCCGAAGAGTACTAGAGACGTACTAGAGTACGAGAGTACGACGCCCCCAGTCTTAAAAAATTGCGCAGAGGTTACCCTCTAAGGTGGGGTTGCAAGCACCGACTTTCTCGTCCGAGAAACTAAACTCACACTCTGAAGGCGTCGCGGCACAATCAGCACACCAACTCCTTAGCAACGCGTGAGCCAACCACCCAAGGCTTTCGCGAAGGGATCGCCAAACACCCAAAACAACGAACGAACGAACGAAGGAGAAGAAAAGAAAAAAAACGGTACGGAGGAGCCTACTCGAGTATACTCTACGAGTGGTGGCTTAGCCCCCAAGTTAGGTTATGTAGAAACGATATAATGGGTACTGACCACTCCTTAGGAATACCGGAATACTGAGACTCTAAAGTTTATCAAAAATGCAAAGAACTCAATATCACCATAAAAAATACACCCTGAAACGATTATTAAGGTACACAGAAAAGGGAGGGGGCAGGAACTCCCGGAGCGCAATCTGGATGATGGTGGGGCGGGAGTATCCATTTCGCCGCAAAATTGGGGCTCTCAAACAGCGCAATCTTTCAGGAGATGTCCCACCAAGGCAGAACAAAAGAAAATCCAGAAAATCCCCCTCGGTGAACCGCGTTGATTGCGGGCGTCCGCGTCATCCTCACAGTTGGCACTGCGAGAAAAAAAGTAAAAAAGGATAAAAGAAGACGTGGCGGGCTCCCAGGCAGGGGGTAGACGAAGGAGCTCCTGAAAAAGAGAAACCTTTTTCTGAGTGCCTACATATATTACTCTGGCGCCTTTTTTCGCGGCTGCGTACTTCTGTGACCGCACTCACTCGCCGCTACCGTATGCCAAAATGGGGCGCGTAATAACACGCGCCTTTTCTAACGGCCACAAGAGGGAAAG
The DNA here is from genome assembly GCA_036418165.1 of Cooperia oncophora. Taxonomy (NCBI): domain Eukaryota; kingdom Metazoa; phylum Nematoda; class Chromadorea; order Rhabditida; family Trichostrongylidae; genus Cooperia; species Cooperia oncophora. The sequence goes on along the minus strand of MU911925.1, from coordinate 126,438 downwards.
CTCCTGAGAAAAAGGATTAGAAATTTGAAACAGCTCCAGCGCAGCTAATAACTACAAACCTAGAACTTCACAACCCTACTTTCCCTGTCTAGAAACTCCCTCTCAAAAAAGCTACTCGTGGAGATCCTGGCCCATATCGCGAAACAGCTCGCTCTGGTGCAGCAGTGAGTGAGCGATTTGAATGCTCACGTGCAATCTCTTAATGTGCGCGAACATTTAAAATTCAAATAACCTGTTCCATAGCACCTACGTTTTTTTGGGAGGGAGAGGTGGTCATTGCGAGAGCCGCTTTCGGAGGGAGGCGAGAGGGAGGGGTCCTATCCAGCAGGGTGGTCAAAACGCGATGACATGCCCTAAGTGTAGGAACTATGTCTCTGCGGCGCACAGTGGGGTGGAAAGGTCTGCGGAATCGAAGAGTTGGGCGCAGAGCGGATGTTCTCTGCCTTCTTCGCTGCTCTTACGGTATCATTCAATCCTTCCCAAGCCGCCTCTTTCCTTCTAGTCAGAATGTCCCTGATATCGATTTTCCGACCTCAATGCACATGGCTAGAGCATTCAGAGATGTTTATTCGGCGAGAGTGGAGCATCAAGAACCATTCCTTTTTTCATAAAGATCCTTTTCGTCAGGTTTGAGTTCAGGCAGACCTTTCCACACGCAGTCGAAATCTGCCGGCATTCAATCTGCATGGCGATGTCGGGTGTTATAGGAACAGTTAATGGTTTGGGTTGTCATGCATACAGTACCCTCGGATTGCGCGTGGGATTAATTGTGTTGGTCTTAAATGCACACTTAATTGTGTTGGTCGTAAATGCACACAGCGGGGCGCGAGATTGTGTGGCCTAGGTGTTTCGGGCGTGGGATACTGTGGCTTAGCCGCGCGGGCACCTGCCGGGGTCGGGCGGGTCGCTATCCTGGCGTCAATGCCACGGCGCGCTTGGGTTGGGGTTGAAGATGAAGCGTACTTTAGCCGGGTTTGCAAAAGCAGTATAATACGAGCTGTCAAACGCATCTCAAGCTTGGGTAACTAAACCGGGTTACAGTACGTCCGATTGTGTGCGTTCACGACGCAGCATTTTTGACTTCACGCGCATTTTTAACGCAGCCTAACAACCTGAACTGATAATTTTGTTATGAGGACGATGTCGTCAGCAACGCAGGCATGGTGTAGTTGCCAGACGTCGGTCTTAGCTCCCATGTTTCCACGTTCCCGGTAACGCTCACATACAGTCGTCATCCTTGCACTTGATAGGGGCGTGTCGGCGAGAAGGAGCGTGCACACTGTTTGAAGCCTTCTAGTCCTTTTCGTTGAAACGCGTATGCGAACAAAAAAGTGATAGAAAACGAGTAACACGAAGGATATAATACAGTAATGTCACTCTCTGGTTCAGCGATTGGTGCAGTACGGGTGCTGACGACCGCGCCGCACGCAGCCGCACTGACATTGACTATCAAGTGCGAGGATGACGACTGTACATTTGATGGCGAAGAAGCTTTTTTCATCTCAATAGTTCCTGGGCTCATTTCCTATGAAACTAGAAGACCTGGTTCCGCGCTAATTATTTTATTCACAATTTTTCACTTGTTCTCACCTATCCATTTCCAGTGAATCAGTAGCGGTGAAAATAAAATAGGTTTATTGTTCAGATTGGAAGATTTGCCAAGACTTCCTAAGATAATTATAAAACTTCCTCGACGTTCTAACGAAAACGATTACGATACTAGAAAGAAGAGAAAGAAGCGGAGAAGGAGGGAGTGTGATGGTGAATGGGAGGAAAGTGACTGCTCCAAAAGGAAGCGAACCAATCGAGGGAAAGAATGTTCTGGGTAGTTTTTTACTTTTCTGTTCTTTTTACGAATCTTGCGTTTCTATCGGGAGAAGAGTTTTTTAGATATAAAATACGCATTGTGGAGCGATCTCACGACGGGGAACGCAGAAGGGACCAAACCGAGGAGGAACGGATAGATTTAAGAATGCTCTCGAAAAAACGTCGATTAATGATGCAATGGCAGGAAGGACAGGAGTATCAAAACCATGAAGGTGGTAATTAGCTCCAACATTTTGTTATAACTACTTTTCGAGTGATTGAATATGATGATGATCAAGTCACCAGTATCACTGAGTTTCCGCAAATATAACCACCATTTGGCCCACACAACACTCTCAGCGGTTGTAGGTCTTGGATTGCCGGAGAAACGTTTTTCTACCTTTCTTCCATATGTGTTGCGTGAGTGTCCTCTCAGCACACATCGTTGTGCAATTGCTACCTACTTCTAGTGGCTATTAGTCAACATTTTCACTTTCCATAAACATACTTATTCTGTGTCATTGCTGATAGCTGTTATACGTAGAACAACTGGGTGTCGGCTGGAAAGTGCGATAACTAAATACTCAGTAAGGATTAACTGGATACTGAGAAAGTACGAATGATTATCTCACATGACGGTGATCGCGCTCACCCGCTCACGAGAAAATGTCAGCGATGCCGAACCTTGATCCGAGAGAAGATTTTTTTAAAGACAAGCTACAGATTAAACTTCAAGTGCTGGTCCTTGCTGTTTATGGGGTGAATAGGTCGGCAGCTGCATTACCATGCTAATTTCATCGCACGCACGGGAACGAGAGTGCAGTGTAGCGATATCCGACTCCCGTCTCCTTACTTCGCGCGCTGCTGCACCGCCGGCCGCACGCGGCGAAGCGCGCTACTTGTCTGCGATTCAATACTTCTCTACAGCTAGTACTTGTTTCGCTGTAGGTCCTTGGTATTGACGCAAGTACTACCACGTTGAGGATAGCTGGGGCGGATTCTGGTGACGGTACGCTGGTGTTACTGCCCTGAATCCCCGTTCCCGGCCCTTCGAGAGAAGAAAGTGGTTCGCTACTGCAGCTACGAGCTCATTCACTTCGCACATGGAAATGACCGTCCCTGAAGACGAGTGTACACTTTGTCTTTAACAGCGGAAAGTGTCTCCCTACAGTCCAACTCTACACAGTGGATTTTCCAATGTGGGGTTACATAGGTATTACGATAAATAAGAAAATAACTAATGAGGGCACTTCGCACCTATCATACCTCTTGGGAGACTTGCCCGTGGGGTTGCCTCACTTAATCGCTCTCTCGCACTTCTGACCTCTCGTTAACAGACACGACTGGGCCAAACTTAACATGGAAAGTAGAAGACAAAAATAAGAGTAAGCGAAGGAAATGTCAGAAAAGAAGATGCTTTGATAAATTTAAAATGTTAAGAGCACACTCAAAAGAATGTAATGGAGACGTGCACAACATGACCCTACTACAGTTTGAATGGGAAAAAGGGCATGTATCGAAAAAATTCCTTTGTTTTCACAAGGGGCTATCCCAAATGATCTGATCTTTGAAATATTGTAGAAAATGTCTAGATTTGTTACCAACAGTACCATCTGACCAGGAAAGGTCAACAGGTCGCCATGGCCATTCAGGATGAGATGCATATTGCCGTGTGCGTCTTGGGGCACTGGACTCAAATCTGGTTTCAGAATTTGCTGAGCGATCCTCTAGGAGGAGTTAGGGGGGGGAGTCGTTCTAGCATAGCACTCGCCGATCCTCCTTTGCGTAGCTCAAGTTAAGTTCGAATACATACAGTCCCAACTGTTCGATGGTGTAGTGGATAGGTGGGCTGTTTCATATATGAGAGATCATGGGTTCGGTTCCTTGACAAGCTCGCGTTTTTGCATTCTTTCGGAACATCTCTGCGAGTCCAGAGAATACTTCTTTCCGTTATTTTGTCATGCTTGCTCTTGCTTGCAGCAGAAAAAGATTTAAGTGCCGGCAATTGTGCTTCCCTTTCAAGACTTTTGGGCAGTATTCACCCTTTACTGCCCAAATCACCCGAAATCAGGCCAGTTTTTGACCGACTTTTTTCTCCGTGAGCAGAATTGGCTGAAAAGTTGCCTACTAGGGCAGTCTGCACTACTGAACATGATTATCACAAGTGCTCGGCACGAAACATCCGTGCCACAGGCGTCAGTGTCAAAATACCCTAAATCGCAAAGTTCGCTGGAAACTTGTCATCTGGGGTAGTTTGACCTCCTGGACACAGAAATCCCATTAGCTGAGCCCGGAAATGCCTGGCGCCGGCGCCAATACTCGAACCACCATAATCATTAAACTTTTCAACTGGAGCAGTTTGACCTTCTAAACACGAGCATCATATCCGCGTGGGGCGTTGAGAATGTTTGGGATAAAGAAAAACGGTAATGTAATTACGGTAATGTAACCTGCGTCAGCACCCCTCCTCATGAGGCCCTTCCTCTGTATGGCTGAGCCTTAGCAAGAGAAGGATCTCTGTGACAGGCAACTAGGAAGAGTAGTGCGTTACTTCGACCAGTTTGCCCAATTGCCCTAGCACAGAGCCCCGCAATAAAGCGACCGGAGTCTGCGCTACACCCCCGGACTAAGAACAAGCATGTGATGGGTCGCTTGTGGCGTACGCGTCAGGCGTTTCAG